>CM064502.1:41091835-41540152 GCA_032716605.1 Paralithodes platypus | reverse complement strand
TTTTTTTTTTTTTTTTTTCCTTTTTTTTTTTTTTTTTTTAAGAAGAACAAAAGGTGAACGGAGGAAGGAAACAAAAAAACACAGAAAATAAAAAACAAAAACAGGCGTCCATTGTGCCCCTAAAAGGCAATCCTCCATTCTAAAAAATGGTTTTGTGTAACAACTGGAAAATTTTTACACCATTTGTAGATTGTAAGTTTTTGGGGAAAGATTAAGCCAATTCCGAGGGGAGTGGAATTTCCAAAGAGGTTAAGTAGCTCCCTGGGGATCAAAAAAAAATTAATTTCCCCCTGAGGATGAAGCAGGAAACAGAAGTTTCTGCCATTGTTTGGAGGGAAGGAAAGAAAAGTGGGAAAGTGATAAGGAACGAGAGAAAGAAGAGGGAAACAAGACCAGAGGAGGAAGAAATAGGAAAGAAAGGGGTTATGGAAAAACGTTTAAGATTTCCCATGGGCCCGCCTCTCCCAGCGTGCCCCTCCTAGTTTGTTCTAGGGGGAACGAATTGTGGATGAGGCAGGCGGCACAATTTGCAAGCAAAGGTCCTTCGGACTACAATTGGCGGGATTGTTTGAAAATTATCTTGTAGATAGAATAATTGCAAGGGAAATTGGCCAAACGTTTTCCTTCGTATATGGGAATAATGTTAGGGAAGGTTCCTGTGTGAAAAGTTGGCAGGGTTTATTTGATTAAATCTCTAAATGAGCGTGTTTTAGTTTTGAAAAAATTTTGTCCCCATTTGCCTCAATTGCAACCACCTCCACTCTTTCACCCCCACAAAAGATGTTGGAACAGTAATCCATCTGGAGAAACGCACCTGGACATTATATTACGGCCAACTGCTCGTTCCCACAGAGAAAACGAATTCTCGAACTTCCCCTGTAAAACAGGAAAGATCCCAAGTTTTTTTTTTTTAGTTTTTTTAGAGGCATTCTTTTAAGCAATGCCCTTTCTAACATAAAAATGTGTTGTCCAATCTCCAATGTTAGTAAGTTAAGTTTTTTTAAACAACCGAGAATCGAGAATGGCAAAAATACGTAACGGGGGAACAAAAGAGTGGGGGGAATATATTGACATCATTTAAAAAAAAAAAAATTATGATGGGAACAAAACATCAGTGAGATTCCCCTGGTCCCCCCCCCCCCCGGTTTAGAAAAATAGACAATTGAATGATGTACTTGGTTTTCCTGGTGCATTTTAAAGGAAACTAGAAAGTTCTCCTTTTGGGTCCCCCCATCCAATTTAAATTTCTAAGAAATGTTTCCCTGGTTTTTTGAATAACACACTATATATATAAAAAAACGCATTGATGGTTCCCCCCGCCCCTCCCGGGGATTCGAAAACCTTTGGGGGACACCCACCAACCCCAGAAACCATAAAGGCCACCTTATACCATAAAACACCCACTAAAAAAAACCAAATTTAAAGGTTGTTGAAACTAAATAAACGCATATGGCGTTCTCCACCCCCTCCCGGGGCAAATTCCCGAACTTTGGGGACAAACCGCCACCCCCAGAAAACATAGCAAAACCTAAACCAATAACACCACCCACCCAATAACAGGGTTTAAAGGTTGGTTTTGAAAATTACTACGATCAAACGATTAACCCCATTTCCCAGCACTACCAAGGGACGTACTTTATTTCATTTCATAATTCCCCAAAAACCTGGCAAAAAGTTAGGCCTAATAGGACGATTTATGAAGTTCCCCGCCATAGGCAAGGGACGTCTAGCAATCAATAAGCTGCTTTAAACACTTATCCTCAAAACCACATCCATTGTAATTAACCCTCAAGATCCTTCCTAAGGCGTTGCAACCAAACAATCGTTTCCCTTAAATATAGTTTTGGAATATCGGCCAAAATAACGTCCACCGGTATAGAAGAGGTTAATATCCCCAAATTTCCCCGAAATTCTTTGGATAATCAATCTAATCATTGTACTCAGAAACCCCAAACCTCACATTAATTGGAAAGCTTTACTGTTTTTGGTAAACCTGACTTTGTTTTTTTTTGGACCGAACAAGCGCGCGCAGAGCCGCGATTTTCAGGTAAGATTTTTTTTTTTTTTTTTTTCATTCAGATTTAATAAGTTGTTTTGTTTTTTATAACTGAAAGAAGGAGGTTGAGCGGGAAATGAAAAACGGAAATGGGAAGGGAAGGAAATCGGAAATGACAGTATTTTACCCCATTAATCCCAATTAATTATCAAAAAAAAAAAACATGACCCCCCTCCCACTAGTGGGGAGGGTAGAGGGGGCTGAGGGCGGGGCAGGGGGGGAGGGAGGGCTTTTTTGGCAGGGTTTAATGGAAAATGAAGAAAAAGAAAAAAAAAAATGAGGGGTGTTTTTTAATTTTATAAAAAAGCGATTTTAAAAAAAATAACCAATAATAATAGGCGTCTTTTTTCCCCCGTATCCAAAAACCTTTACCCTTGGACTCCGGGTTTTTCCCCCCCAAATTGACAAACCACATAAAACCCCAATTTTTGGGTGAATACCCTAGGCCCGCACGCTTTTATTGGAAACGCCCGCCCGAACGTCGAAAAGATGCTGGCCTCGGATTTCAAAAGGGTGGAGTGGGTAAGGCCTACATAATCCTTTTATGTGTTATAAAATAGTCCACCCCCCCCAACTTTTGGAGGAACAGACAAATTAAACCTAACCTACACAACCTTAACTAAACCTGATCCTAGTATTATGCGGTTTGGGGGGCCTTGTCGCCCCGCCCCCACACCCCCGAGCTGGTTTTTGGGTTTAGGCTTTTTTTAATTTTTTTTTTTTTTTTTTTTTAAAAATTAGGCCTAATGCTAGGCTTATTTATAGCCCCTAACCCGTAACCAACCCCATACCTAACCTATCCTAAGTAAAAAAATAATGAAAAAGTGAGGGGGCCGTGGCCCGCCAAACCCCCCACACCCCCCGCCCCTGGGGGGGTGTTGGGGTCACTGGGCTGACAAAAACCTTTATTGTTTTACAGTATAGAATGGCCGCATGTAGGCCTAAATAAGGCCCTATAATTGGGTTATTTTAGCGTTTGTTTTTTTTTTTTTTTTTCCTCCCTTATAATACATTTTCCAGCTCTTAATGGGACATTTATAAGCAATGAATGTTATATTGCCCCTCTAAACCCGGACCCTATTCAGGCCCCTAAATTAAGATCGATGGGGCCTAAACTGTCCCCCGGTTCCCCCCACCCAATAAACATCAGTATAACCAATGTTTTGTTAGTTAGTTGGGAGTGGGGAAAAAGCAAAAAAAGAAACAAAAAATATTTGGGGGCCAAGATCCCCTAAGGGCGAATCGGCCTTTGGCCAGAAATTTGGCTCAGAATCCGTCAGTTTTTAGGGCCCCCCATGCTTCACGCTCCACACCATAGGGTAAAATCTTACCAAACGGTCCCACCCCCCCCTCCTGTTCAATATAACCTTCCCTTTGCTCCGTTTGGGTGGGCCCGTTTTCGTTTTTTTCGTAAAACGTGGCTACGGCCCCGCCCCTACCACCAACCGCCCCCCACACCCCCCGATTGACACAACCTCGGGCCCTTCTTTTTCGTCTGCTCTCCCTCCCCCCGTCCCTCCTCCCTTCTCCTTCTTATATAATATATAATCCTCTCTCCTCACAAACCACAACACCCAACACACACACACTCCCCCCGTCTCAAAAACCCAACCCCTAATGGAAATAGAAAGTGTTTTTTTTGGCCAGAAGCAGAATATGGCTCCAGCCTCGTCAAACCCTTTCGATCAATCCAGAATCCATCTGGTCCACTTATGGCCTACTAAAATTTAACTCCTTAAACCCCGTACAGCCCCCCCAGCGACGCCGCCCTGACGCAGTCGACCGATGTATGTAATTTCTGCCCACACAGCCCCCAGAAAGGACCCGCGCCTGGCGGCGTCACCCCCCCTAATTTGACGCCGACCGTAAACTCAGGGTTAATTGGTAGGCCCCACTTCAAGAGGGCCTGTTCAGAGTTTGTTTGTAGTGGGAAACTGTGTACGTATCCCAACGCAACCCGTGGGAGTGGGGCCCCCAGATTGTGTTGTTGAAAACTCCTCAAAGTCCCCACGTAGCAGTGCCCGCCCAGTGAGCAAAGCCCGCCGCCAACTAAACCTGGTTTTGGTTGGGCTCGGGGTTAATTGCCTTTTCCAATTTTTTTACCTCTTGTAAAAATACGTTTTTCGCGAAGGGCTCCTTGTAGTAAAAGGACCCAGGTTCTTTTAATAAGCTTTTTTGAAGCGTGTTTTTTTGGTGGTTTTTCCTTCATGTCCCCTAACCCATTCGCCGTCTCTAAGTTTGTTTTGTTTTGCTAGAATAAAAACCCAGTTTTTTGTGTGAAAAACCCGGAGCCCTGTGTTTCCGGGTGTGGTGAACAAAAACCCATTACAAAAAAACCTAGCCCGGTGGCGTGGAAAACCGGTTGGTAATGAAAAATGCACCTAAGCCACAACCGGGATTGCCTTACAAAAGGCTTCCCCTAATGTAAATTTTGTTGCAGAGAAATTATTATTACCCCTGTGAGATACCAAGGCGTAAAAATGGCCCTATGTAAGAGTAAAAATTATGGCATAATTTATTTTTGAAAGAATGCGGTTGGGATGGGGTACTTTGGTAATGCCAATATTCTTACCTCCTTGTATAACAATTGCAATAGCTATTTGTTCCCCCCCCCCCCTCCACCCTGCAAAGGTTGACACACAATTATTCCCTGTGCCCATAACCGATCCCTCCTGTAGTTGCCCTGTTGTTAAGGGGGAGGAAACCAAGGCTGGAACAAAGGCCGAATCCATTGCCCCGTACGAAAGGTTCAATAAAAATCCCTGAGAAAAGGTGCCAACCACAACACCCTTCTCACTTTAACTTGTTACCCACAATCACGAACTAATCCCTCTATCTCCCGCCTTGCCCGTTCTTCCTCAGATTATTAAAAACCCCCAGGGGGAACGCTGAACGAAATATATGGGGTCCCCGAATTTAAAACCCCCCGCCCCCGGGGTCCCCCCGGAAAAACATTTTAATGAAACCGCTTCGTTAACAATCCGAGACCGAACGGATCAACGAGTGAATAGTTTTCGGAACTTTGTTTGGTCCGAAGGTTTGGGCTTTTCCCCCCGGGGAAGGGGCTTTAAAAACCCCTTTGAATTGACAAAACAATACCGTAAATATTTCCCCAGGGTTTGGGTGTTGACGCAATTTTCCCAAACCCACCGTAAAGAAGGCCATCCCTTTGTCAGAGCGTTCCTCCTCCCTTTGGTAACCAAAACAAGATGCCCCCAGAATTTTTTTTCTCTATCCCAACCGTAATAATAAAAAAAAGTTTTTTAAAAAAATTGATGCCAGTCAGGTTTTGTGTTTCCCCGTTTTTTAATTTTTAATCTATGAAAACGGATTGGTCCCCCCCCCGTAATTGGGGAATTTTGCGTTGGACGGGAGAAGATTTCCCTGGGAAAAAATTCTGATAGCACCGTATGAAACACGCAAAAATTTCCGAATGAGAGATAAGGAACATGGGGTTTTATAAGTTCCAAGTTCACATGAATTGGTATTTACAAAGCACCTGAAGTGAAACGCAAAATTCCCAAGAAAAATTCTAAAAACTAAAATTCCAGATTTACTAAAAAATCAAGTACGTGGCTTCCCATTTTCTAGTTATTCTAAACACAATTATACGCGTGTGGGCAGAGCGGACTGGGAACGCACAGGGGGGGGGAGGGGGTGGGGACAGGGTGGTGAAGGGGGGCGGGGGGTTGTGTGGTGAGTCGATTAAATTTTTGGATTACTGGGAAATTGGATGGGGTGTGTGGGGGGGTAGGGGTAAAGTTGGGTGGATATAAGTGGGTGGGGTATTGTGGTGGGCCCAAACCATATTTTAATGTTTTCGAAAATAATTAACTCGGCTACTCCTTGGAAAGTCACTTAATGGCTATTCCCTGTTGAAAAAAAAATAAAGGATGTTTTTTGTTTCATTAACATTTCCTGTGGAAAATTTTACGAAATATATGTGGGCCCCTGGGCCCCCCCGTCATTTTATAAGTATTGATAGGAAGGTAAAATACACAATATATACCCCTATATACTGAACACTTAAAAAAGCATGGACGAAAATATATTTTAAAACTTATGGTGTGCATATTTGTAATATCCCCCCCACTAATTTTGACCCTCCGAAATTAAAGGACCATTGTTCCCAGGGATATTTGGGACATATTTGAGGGGTATTACTCATGGTCCAAGGCATAATAACCCAGTTGTGAATTTTTAAAACCATCCTAATCCACACGCAAAATCGAAGTAATTACATTTGTATAATCATTCCCATTTTAACTGGAGGGGGACAAACCGAAAGGCGAAGAGGGTTTAAAGAAGCATCGATCTGGTAAACAACCAGTGATCGGAATGGGCCGACCTAGGGTTTGGCCCCCCCGTAACTACGTGCTGAAAACTCCCAAGGAAGATTACAAATTTTAGGCGTGAGACGTTGGGTCCGTGGATAATGGTCCCCCACTCCCGCGGCAAATCTGCCCAACCGTCCCCTCAACCCAACCCACGTTGTCCATCGAACCAAAAAAACCTGCGTACGACGGTGGAGCCCCCGTAGGGAAGGACGTGGATGGAAAGGACCCTATTTTTTATCATATTAAGGTTAAGCTTTAATTCGTGTCTCATTTCTCAAGCATCTTGTGGCCAATTGGCGAAGTTTTTGGCAAGAAACCTGAAGGAGGGGTTGGATAAATTTTTCCTAGTTTTACGTTTTTATTTATGCGTGGCCACTGAATGCTGATATCCTCCTTATGCCCCGCCCCCATCGGTAATCTTTTTTTGCCCTGGGGTGAGGTGGGGTTTTGAAACAGAATAATATTTTCAAGGAACAGTACATGCGACCGTTTTTTATGAAAAACAATTTATTAGGGAAAAATCAGGCCCCCCAACCAATAGATTTCGGTCCCCCCATAATTGTTTCTTCCATATTAGGGCCCCCCCCCCCCCCCCCCCCCCCCCGCAAAATGGAGGAATTTTGTCCGTTATCAACAAATTGGGGAAAAAATACCCCACTTTTCACAGAACAAATACACCAAAAATCTTAAGTCAAAAGCGGGGGGGGTGTTGTGGGGGGCCGGACAGCCCCCACCTATAATTACTAGGGGGGTTTAGGTTGAGGTAGAAGGTTTTTGGGTTAGGTTACGGCCTTAATGGTCCCGTTTCAAAAGGGGTATAGG
Source organism: Paralithodes platypus (assembly GCA_032716605.1). Taxonomy (NCBI): domain Eukaryota; kingdom Metazoa; phylum Arthropoda; class Malacostraca; order Decapoda; family Lithodidae; genus Paralithodes; species Paralithodes platypus. The sequence goes on along the minus strand of CM064502.1, from coordinate 41,532,937 downwards.
CTAGTAAAACCACTCAGGATAGCTTTTATACCCAGTCCAGAAGGGTTAAAGAAGACGAAGAGAAGACAAGAGCGTCCCGTACAAGTAAAGTTCCCCTCCTTGAAACTGTTTACCGTTGAAAATACGTTGTTTCCCCCCGTGTTTAAATTTATGATAAATTTTTGTTGGTTTTGGAAAATTAATATAATGTGGTTGGGTTCTTGAAAATGGGCAAATGGTTTGGGATGATTGGGGGAGGGAGAGGGAATTGGGGGGGGTAGAAGGGAGGTGGTTTTGGTGGGGGATTGGATGGAAAGTTGGGGAGGAGGGTTAGCTTACCATTGAAACCCAATTCGCCCCTCCCCACCGAACACTCTTTCACTGGCGAGCCAAATGGGAGGAAGTATTATAAAGGGGGAGGAGGGTTCGACAAGTTTGGAGCCAAATTCCGCCCGCCCTCCCAATTTTATTTTTTTTTTTTTTTTTTTTTTTTTTTTTTTCCTCCCTCCCCCTAAAACGCCCTTCCTCGGCGTAAAAAGAGGCAATCAGAGTTTCTCTTGGGCCCGGGCAATTTAATCTTTAAATTTTTGCTTTTTTAATTTTTTAATTTTTTGTTTATTGGAATCGACAACAAGAAAACTAAATGTCAACTGTAGCCTTAATTTTGTCACATTAGATGATTTTTTAAAGAGACTGAATTTAATTAAACACAACCTTTTGCAGCGGACGTTGTCCGTTTTTTGTTGGTTTTATATTTTTCCCAGCTATATTTTTTAGACCGAAATTTTTATGAAGATTTTAAGGAAGGAACTATATGGTAAAGCTTAACAATGAATTTTGGAGAGATAGTCCCTGGTAAAAGCCACCTTAATAGGTACGGTCAAGGACGTTCTTCCTAAGCTGAACAAACACCATCTAATATTGGGTTTAAGTAAAACCAACCCCGTTCGTCAACATTAAATCCAATCAATTACAAACCCCCAATGAATGCAACCTTGAAAATAAACCTAAATGAAAAGCATCATGGGTCCTCCCCCGGGAAATTCGAAACTCCGGGGAACCATCCCACCCACCCAGAATACAACCATCTTAAAACCATTAACACCCAACCAACACAGTCACCAGAATATAATTTTGAAAGGGAATGTCACCGGTAAACTGAATGGGTTAAGAAGATTAGTAAAATAAACCAGGACTACAATAATCCCCAACAATTTGCCCACATGCCGAGTGGTTTTCCAGCCCCCGTCAGTAAGGAAGTTGGGAAGAGGAAACATCGCTCATCAAGCAGAAAATAACGACTAATAAGGTTCAAGGTTTCTGATTGGATAGAAAGTATGTTGTGAAAATTGGGTTTTATGTATTTTATTAAAAATGGTAACTTACAACCCGCCAATTTGATAAGGTTCTTTAAAGGACACTACATTCCCGCCCCCCCCCTTATTGAGAAACAAGTTTATTAGAGAAAATAGGGTGACCACATAGACTCGCCCCATATTTTTCTCATTATAGTCCGCATGGAGGAATTTCGTTAATCGCACACTTGAAAAAACCCGATTTTTCACAAGAAAAAATAACACGAAAAAATTCCTGTCAAAAGAATGTGTCAAAATTAGGCCCGGGGATGGGGTGGGTTGGGGGGGGAGGCAAGAGCCCCCCACCCACCCATAACTTAACTAGGAAGATAGGAAGTTGTTTTAGATTAACGGTTTGGGTGTTTGGTTTTAAGAGCCCTAATGTTACCTTTCAAAAAGGGGTATAGGCCCCCCCCCCCCCCCTTTAGTAAAACCACTAGGATAGCCCCCTCAATACCTTGGTTCCAAAGATCTCTTTCTTTGGGTAAAAGAAGAAGGAAGAAAAAGAGTCCCCCCTTGCTATAAGTCCACCCCCTCCCCTTGAATGCGCTACCCCGCATTTAGTAGCCTGTTAATTCCCCCTGCCACCAAATTATCGAACCGTAATACAAGCTTCCAAATTTTTTTCCCCCGTTAATAGAACCGAAACTCCGCAATTCGGTTCAATTTTGGACCCACCACCCCCCCCTCATGCGAGTTTGTTCAGCGTCTATGGAGGGGAAGTTGGAGCTGTTTAAAAAAAGCATTTTCTAGGGAGTAATGAGATTACCCAGCCCCAATTCTACAGTTTGTATGGTACAGTTAAATATATTTAATAACAAAAACCCAAAATCCCATCGTTTAACTTTTTTATCCGATCATGAACACTATATTTATGTATTGTAGTTTCTGTTTGTACCTACCGATGTTTTTTACGGCTCCCCAAACTTTCACTTGTCATAGAGTCCCCCCTATATAGAACCCTGAAACTCCCGCATGTGGGGTTTTGGTTCCAAATTGTTGGAGGATGTGTAGTCCCCCCCCCCCACTGTTGTTATCTTAATAATCTTCTTAACCCATTCCCAAGTACCGGTGACATCCCTTTCCATTTATATTCCCCAGTGCTACTAATTTAATAATTCTCCCTTAAACCCCATTCAGTACCGTTAGGTGTGACATCCCCTTTTTCCATTTCAGATTCTGTGCTACGATTTAGTAATCTCCCTTCCCCTAAAACCCCAATTCCAGTCAAAAAACGGTGACCATTCCCCTTTCAATTATATGAATCATGCCTTACCTATTATAATATCCTTTAAACCCCCGGTTCAGTAACCGGTGAACATCCCTTGTCCGGGTTATATTCCTGTTGCCTACTTATTTATAATCTTCTTAACCCATTCCCCAGTACCGGTGACCCAAGCCCCTTTTTTTCCATTAATCTGGCTACTAGTTTATAATCCCTCCCCGTTAAACCCCCTTCTTTACCAGGTGACCATCCCTTTCATTAATCTTCCCTTCCTATTATAAAAAAGCTCCTTACCCCTTTCCGTTAACCGGTGGGGGGGGACATCCCTTTCATTTTATATTCCTCCGCTAGCTAACTTATTATAATCTTTCTTAACCCATTTGTCAGGTACACCGGTTAGACATCCCCGTTTAGGTATACGATTATATTCCTGCTAACTATTATAAATCTCCTTTACCCCATTCCCGTACCGGTTTACATTAGTTGCCCTTTCATTATAATTCCTGCCTCCTATTTATAATCCTCCCCCTTAAAAACCCACCTTTCCAGTACCCGGGTTGGGGACATCCCCTTTTTCATTATATTCCTGCCTTACTATTATTAAAGTCTTTCCCCTTAAAACCCATTCAGTACCCCCCTGGGTTTACATCCCTTGTGTTCATTTGTATATTTCTGCTATAATTATAATCTCCTATTAACACATTCAGTACCGGTGACATCCCTTTCATTATATTCTGCTCCTATTCTAATCTCATTAACCCCTTCTTCAAGTAACCGGACGGGGGTTTTGAAACATCCCTTTTTCCATTAAAATATTTCCTGCCTACTATTTTAATCTTCTGAACCCATTCAGTACCGGGTGACATCCCTGTCATATATATTATGCTAATATTATATTCTTCTTAAACCCTTTCAGTACAGTAGTACCGGGTTGGTCCTTTTTCATTTATATTCAGTTAATATTAGATGGTTTTATTTCAGCCTTTAGGAAGAACCGTCGCTCTTTTACAAGAAAAGTCCTATGCTTCCCCATTCATTAAATAATGGCGGCCTACCCAGCCTAGCGAATGATATGATTTTACGCTTACCGGGTGTTAAAAACCGTAAATTGGCCCGCGAACCTTGCGTAGTGTTCAGGCCCTAAATAAGGAAGTTGGAGCTCCAGAGCTGTAGGCAAAACGTAGTACTTAACAGATTTATTTTTTAAGTTAACAGAAAAGTTTGCCAAGGTGGTAAAATACGGTCCCCCCCCCTAGTGATAGTAACACAATTTTAATAAAGTACATAAAAACCTCAATTCAATCAATACCATTTATCCTATCAGAAAAAAAACTTACATTATTATTTGATTTTGGCGTTTTTGTTTTTTTCCTGTGGTTTTATAGTTTTTGTTAGGGTTTGTTCCCCACGGCTTCCCCCTAACTTCCTTTATAGCCCCCGATGAAAAACCCCTCTGCCAAGTGTGAAGGTGAGTGGTTCAATTGCGTGAAGAGGAAGAAGAACATCTCATATTAGTAGCCAGCGATTATGGGTTAAAAAAAAAAAACAAGTGAACAAGGACCCCGGCAAATGGGTTACTTGATCGAACGAGGGTTTTGATATATTTCCCCCGGCAACTATTAGACGCTCTTTTATTTCAGGCCCTTACGAAGGACGTTCCCCTACCCATTATTACAAAAGGTTTGCAGATTTATCTTCCAATTAATGCCCTTTTTTAAGCTACCCCATAATTTTTTATTAAGCTTTCATGAAAGTCCCCGGTCTAAAGGTGTTAGTCCCTAGGATACAAAATAAAAAAAAGACGGTCGGCCCGGTAACTGGGAAAGGGGTGAGTAACCCTACCATTAGTTTTTTTGTCCCTGTCCCTTCCTCCCCATTGCCGAAAAACAGATTAGACCTCCCCCCGCCTATATGTTCCCCCATTATCTTTTTGTTCCATATGTTTGTTGGAGGGCCGGAGCCTTATGTCTGTAAATAGCTGTGTTCCCCCGACTGTTTTTCTTTTTTCATCAATCCACATTTACCTAGGAATATCCAGTCCAGCCCTAACTAACAAACCATTTTTGGTCCCCCCCCCAATAACTTGTGGTGGTTCGTTCAGGGTCTTTATTTCTTTTTTCCCATTTAATTTTTTAAAATTTGTAATTTTACAACATTGCCCCCCATGCCCCCCTGATTTTTTTGTTTTTTCTTGAGCTCGTATAACTATTCTCACTACTCCCCATTTACCTGAAAGCTGTAATTTTTCCCTTGGGGTTTTTACTGGGTTAAAAAACACTACCCCAACCTGTAGTTTTATTTTTGTCCCCCCACCTGTAACTAACCATCCCTTGGCATTTGTGTACAAGTGTTTATTGGCTTTCCTACTAAATGTTAACTAATAAGGGTTCTACCCTTCCTTTTTCCCTACTGTTGCTTTCCCTATTTTTTTTTTGTGCCAAACTCCAATTGCAAAATACTGAGAAATCTATTTAGATTTACTTCTCTCCCTTATTTCCCATTGGTGTTAGGGAGGGAAGGAGGAAGGAGGTAAGGTGTACTCCAGGGGGGGGGGGGGGGGGTAAGGGTACTCCCAAGGGAAGGGTTTTTCGTAGGTGTGTGTGTCCAGACGGGGAAAGTATGGTGGTGTGTTGATGTACCGGTACATAACTTTGATGGTTGTTTAAATTAAAGGCCAGCAATTAGTAAACTGAAGATGAAAAAATGGGTTAAGTATAATAATAATAATAAATAATAATGAAAGTAATAATACGTAAAATACAGTAAAAACATTCATAGCAATAACAAATATTTCTTTAAAAAAGGGTAAGTTTTTTGGACTTTCAACGGCAAGTCTTAAACAGATAATCAGCAGTAATCCCGTTTGGTTGTCATCGGACCTGGACACCCACAACCATATCCAATAAGTAAAGGAAGGAGGAAACTGTATGAATGCAAAGATCCAAAAAATTTCCAATTATGGTTTGGTGTGTAATAGCAAAACAAATATATTCGGAAGGAAGTTGTTTACAATAGTAAAGTGTCCCCCTCCGGGGGGAAGGGTTAGATGTGTCTGCATATCCCCGGAGGTACTTGTGTTACTGTAACATCAAACAATTAGCCGAGAATATTGAGGCCAAAAAACTAAAACCCTATGTAAACAAAATGTTGCTTTACATATGCAAAAGGGTCCCCATGGTATATTGGCTTTACAAAAGGATATTTTAAAACTTAAAATGTGACTTTTGTTAGAGGCTCAGAAGGGAATTTATGTCCCCCCCCCCAGGGACATTGTCCCCCCCCCAATCTATTTAGATTGAAGAAATATGCAGTGAGTTAGTAAAGAACTACTGACTGATATTATTAAGTGGTGACAATGAATCAATGAAAAATATGCAAGGTTCCGTGGTAACTGTCGAGGGCGATTACCAAAAGGGGGTGTTAAAGTGTTGGGGACCCCCCGTTTGTAAAGAAAGGCAAGAGAGTAAAAATTGTGGAGGGGACAAGGGGTTGGGCCAAATACTTATAACCGGGAATGCATAATTTTACATATCAGTAACATATTATTTGGGTGGGGGGGGGGGGGGGTGGGGGGGGGCCCAAAGTTTTTCCTTTGTTTTTGTTTTTTTAGTATTTTCATTGAATTACGGGTTTTTGTTTTATGTCCCTTTTTATGCTAATGTACCCTGGGAGTAACAGTACAAAATGTTTTGTCTTGCTTGACAGTCCTCAATTTTTTGTGGGCCCTTAACTGATTAATTTTTCCTTTTATTCCCTAAGTCCAAATTGGGCATTTCCAAGATGAGGAGTTCCTGGGGGACGGGCCAAGTTACGGTACAGTCACCTTTAGCTTTGAAATACAACTTACCTAACTCTGTTGTCATTTCATATGACGAATAAATTAACATTTCCCTTAAAGCCAGCGCTCGGTGTTTGTTTTGCGATACTTTAATGGACCAAATTGTGGGAACCTACTATAATATTTTCTGCCATCAAAAATAGTAAGACCAAGGTTTGGTTTCTATATAATTAGCACCATATTTTACACTCACACAATCACTGAAAATAATAACAAAAAATACTATTGATGAACGAACTTTGCAACAAATTTATTTTTAACCGGGTCCCCAGTTAAAAAGAAACAAGGGTATAAACGGGGAATGGGCAACGGTAAATTTGGTCAGCCTACTCCTCTCCCTCTGTTTCCCCCCCTTCTGTCTCTCTTCCACTCTCTCATCTCCTCTCTCCTCCCCTCTCACCTCCTCCTCCTACTTTTCTCAAATAGTAAGGCTATTGTCCCCATTATAGGAGTAGTAAAAGGTTTTTGAAATCTGGGTTAGGTGGGGTAGCATATTAGGCCTTTTCAATTATTTCAATGTAAAAGGCCTATCCTTGAGGCCCGTAATATGAGGCCCCTTACCACTTCATATTCCTGGTTTATCTTTTAGATTAGTTTTATGGAATTTTAGGAAATTTAGTTTTTTCCTCCCTAAGGAAAATGGACAAAAGGGGTAAAAAAACCATTCTCATTGTAACTATCCAGCTCCCACATGTTTTCTCCCCGTTATGAATGAAAAAATTGGTTTATGGAGGAGGAGGATTGAGGAATGGGATAGGGTGTGTGTTTTTTTGGGGGGGCGGGGGGGGGGGAGGAGGCAAGGAGGGAGCTGAGGAAGGAAATGGGTAGAAATGGGTGGTGTTTAATGGGAGAAGAGAGAGGAGGTGAGGTGGGGGAGTGGGGGATAACTGTAATTTTGGTTTGGTTGATGAGGCGGGGGGGGGGGGTACAGGAAGAGGTATTGGAAATGGTTTTGGGGTGGTGGTCGATGGGCCAGGCGGCCTGGTCCCACCCCCCCCAATTTGTGTGTGTGGTTTTTTGGGTTGGGGGGGGGGGGGGGGGGGAGCGGGAAGGGGCGCTTGTCCGGTGCCCCCCCCCCACCCCCCCCCCAAGATTTCCCCTCCAAAAAGGTGGGGCGGGGCACTCAAAAATTCAACTACAATTTAGTTAAAACTACAAAAAACAAATTAATGGGGAAAAAAGGTTTGCGAAAAAATTTAAACAAAATAAATATATATATATTTTAGGGGGCCCTCAATATGTTTATCAGAGTTAAATACTATTCTTGTTGTGTGTGTGGTGGGTGTGTGTGACTCTTGGGAGGGTTTAGCAAGGATTCCCCCATCATCATGATAATCATAATAAATAAATAATAATAAATAATAATAATAGTTTAATCCTTCTGCAAGCTTAGGCGTAAGTAGGCCGCTAGCGGCAAATGCCCTTAAAAGCTAGCTAAGGATAGGACCCAATTAAGATAAAGGGCCCCGATTAGGGCGTTATTTACCCATTGGGGTTCCCCCCCCCTGGTTACTTACCCTATCCCATCCCTTTTGTGGCTCCATGAGGGATGTGGTAACGACCTCACGTTGGCCTTTGTTGAACAAATCCTTTAAAAAATAGACCCGCCCCGAGCGTTTGGGGGGCGCGAACCCGGGCCCTCTGGGTTTGGAAAAAAGTCCGAAAGACGCTAGTCCCCCCCCCCCACTACTACACCAAGCGGAGCCCCCGACCAATATTGTAAGGCCTATATTCGCAGCTTGGACCGCGGCCCCAGCCGCCGGCCACCGCACTGTGTTTTGACTGTTGAGTAATTTTCAAATTTGAGTTGTATAGGAATGTTTTTAGTCATTACCTCCCAAGGCGGTGGGAGTTTGAGCAGTAGGGGGCCCGGGCCTTGCAGAAACAATCTCTCGTCCCCCGGCCCAGGCCCAACCCGCAAAGACAGACCCCCCCTGACCCCCCAGTATTGCGTAGTAAGTGGTTTTTTTAAAATAATCGATGAAAAATAACATTTTGATAAGTGCTGTTGGGGGGTGAATGATAGCAGTGGTGAAAATAAGGGTGCTTCTTCCTTTTTCCGTATCAAATCGCCATGTGTGGTTTTGTTGTTTTTGTGGGAAATGCCAAATAGGGTCCCACATTATGACTAGATTCATTTTTTTGGTGGCCACAAAACGTTTTTGAGTTTAACACAGTAGAAACAATGAGGCCAAAGCGTTTTGTATGCGGGTTCAGGGTTCATTTGTGAACGATACACTAATTTACTTATTAATTTTTTCCCCTCTAATATATCAAACATATTGTTAATGAAAAACACCAATCCTAGGCGTATTAACTTCCGTTTATATTTTGGCATTGGGTCCCCCCGTGTTTGTTTCCCTCATAATAATGAATCTATAGGCTTACGTAGATTCTTCAAATTTTCCATAGCTATAAATAAACCTCAGATGTTCACCACCTTATAAGATAGGCTAGGCCACCCCTTAAACGTTGGGTAATGTTTGGCATTTTGGTTTTTTTTTTTTCACATAACTGTCCAATAACTATTTGGGTGATAGAAAAAATTCCCCTGAAATTGCCACCATGGGCAACACAACCAAACCCGTGGGGAAACAAAACTATTTTTTTATATTATAAAACCGGTTATTAGTCCCCCCGTTTGAAAAATCATATTCTATAAATCGAGTCATTTTACAGTTAATTAACAGACAAATGGTCATGGTACGTTCGTGATTGAAACCTCACAGCGAACACACAAAATGAAAACGTTTGTATTTTGCCCCGTGAAATCAATTTCAACGTCCCCGTAATATTCCACTCTATTTTTTGTTAATTTCACTCCCCAAACAACAAACACTCCCCCCCACGAAAGAAATTAACACGAAAAGGGTAATGCCAATGCGATCACCTGGGATTCGATCCAGGGTCCCACCTCATATAACAGTACGAAATTGCAAACACTCTAACCTAATAGGATATCCCTGTTCGCGTTTGTGGGGGATTTTTGCTTCGGGCTTGGAAAGTTAACAATGAGCTTAAATTCCCCTCCTCTCCTCCTTTTTCCCAATGTAATAATACCTTAAATACCTTATAGTTAGACGCCCCGAACTCGTCCCCCCCCCCCAACTTGTGGGGGCCCGGTGGGCCCTGTGGGGGTGTAAAAAAAACCAGAGTAAAAAATCATTCTAACACAACCATTCCGTTTATGGAAAATCCCTCTATTTAAGGATCTTTCCTACCTAATTTTCCCCAATAACCCACCCCCCCTGTCAATATTCCTATTGTTTCCCTCCTCTTTTTCTTAAGCTTTCAAGATTGCTTCCCTTTTCCCCCTTTAAATTCACATTACATGTAACCCCAGTTCAAATGGTAGCAAAGGCGGTGGGCTTCAATAAGCTTTCCAATTTTTTTTTTATTAGAATTTAACAGGGATAACTTTTTTAATCTCCTTTATATAATCCATTTAAATTATATTTTCATTATATAGTAATTATGAAGTTGTTATAGCAAGGTTTTTTTGTGCATCCTCTACCCCAACCTTTTGCCCGTTTGTTTTCCTGTTATGTACCCTGCTTTCAACTGGTCCACCAGAACCACCAGTCCCCTACTTTTTCCTCCTGGGGGGTTGGGAGGCTTAGGAAAATCCTTCCCCTCTTTGTAAAATTCACCTACTAGCCGAGACAGGAGAAAAAGAAAAAGGGCCGAGGGAAATTGCGAAAGTGCGTCCCCTGGACCCCTGGTCCATGAAATGTTGGCCGTTTTAGATATATGAAAAAATAATTTCCTCAAGAACAAAATTGTCAAGCACAGCAATTAAGCAAATGGGTTACACAACTATTACTTTGTAACTTGCTTACTATAAAATTACTTGTAAAAGGTAAAAATTGTGTCAAAACCGAGTTATTAGTTTTATGCCTTCCAAAACTTATCCTTTAAATTAAAAAGCCTATGCCAATTGGAATATCCATTAATGGTGTTGTAGTGTGGGGGGGTGTGTGTACCCCCAGGAAAAAAGTAAAATTGGACCCTGTTTTATGTATATATATATATATATATATATATATATTATATATATATCTATATATATATATAGAGTATATAGTATTATATATATATATATATATATATATATATATAGATATATATCTATACCGTAATATTATATTATTACATGTCTATATAAATATAATTTGCCTTTTTTATTGGCTTTTACATGAAAACCCCTCAATATAGCCATTTTATATGGCTCCCAGAAATGGGCTCCTAGAATTGCCTCCCATATTTCAAAACAAAAAAAAATTCTCCGGGGGGGGGGGGGGGGCCACCTTACAGCGGGCCCCCCCCCCCCCCCCCCCCCCCCACCCCCCAGCTGATTAGGCTCGCTGCGCTTGCCACCCACCCCTGCGGGAAGGTGGGAACAGGGGGGGGCCTCAGAAAACAGCCTTTGCCCCTCCCAAGGATAAATGAAATGGCCCCCCTGGTGATGGGAAGGATGAGTGGGATGTGGAGGAGATGGATGGATCGGTGGAGGATAGAGGAGTGGAGGTGGTGGTGGTGGAGGAAGAGGCAGGGAGGATATTAGGGGCGGTGGAAGTAGAGGAAAGGGGAGGATCGAGGGGTTACCGGTAAGTGGTAAGTGGAGGGGAGGATTGGTGGGTGGGGGTTTTGAGCAAAAAGGGTGGCGGTGAGGAAGAGGAGAGGGTGGGTATTGGTGGTGGTAGGGAGGGGGTACGGACTAAGAGGGGAGGATAGGTGGGCAGTGGAGTAGAGGGGGATCCTATCTTGACACACCCTATTCAACATCTGACGGACATTAATACAGGCGGCCTGGTACTAACATGCTCCTATCTTGACACATCCTATTCAACATCTGACAGACATTAATACAGGCTGTCTGGTACTAACATGTGCTTCTATCTTGACACACCCTATTCAACATCTGACAGATATTAATACAGGCTGCCTGGGTACGAACATGCTCCTATCTTGTCACGCCCTATTCAACATCTGCCAAACATTAATACAGGCGGCCTGGTGCTAACATGCTCCTATCTTGACACAACCTATGCAACATCTGACAGACATTAATACAGGCTGCCTGGTGCTAACATGCTCCTATCTTGACACACCCTATTCAACATCTGACAGATATTACTACAGGCTGCCTGGTACTAACATGCTCCTATCCTTGCCCACCCTATTCAACATCTAACAGACATTAATACAGGCGGCCTGGTGCTAACATGCTCCTATCTTGACACACCCTATTCACCATCTGACATACATTAATACAGGCGTCCTGGTGTAACATACTCCTATCGTGGACACACCCTATTCAACATCTGACAGACATTAATACAGGTGGCCTGGTACTAACCCGCTCCTCTATCTTGACACACGTACCTATTCAACATCTGACAGACATTAATACAGGTGGCCTGGTACTAACCCGCTCCTCTATCTTGACACACGTACCTATTCAACATCTGACAGACATTAATTACAGGCTGCCTGGTGCAAAACATCCTCCTATCTTGACACACGTCCCTATTCAACATCTGACAGACATTAATACAGGCTTCCTGGTGTTAACATGCTCCTATTTTGACACATCCTATATCAACATCTGACAATCATTAATACAGACTGCCTGGTGCTAACATGCTCCTATATTGACACACCTATTCAACATCTGACAGACATTAATACATGCTGCTGGGTACTAAACATGCTCCTATCTTGACACACCCTATTCAATATCTGACAGACATTAATACAGGCTGGCTGGTGCTAACATGCTCCTATCTTGACACACACTCTTCAATCTCTGACAAACAAATACAGGCTGCCTGGTACTACCATGCTCCTATCTTGACACACCCTATTCACCATCTGACAGACATTAATACAGGCTGCCTGGTACTAACATGCTCCTATCTTGACACACCCTATTCACATTTGACAGACATTAATACAGGCTGCCTGGTACTAACATGCTCCTATCTTGACACACCCTATTCAACATCTGACAGACATTAATACAGGCTGCCTGGTGCTAACATGCTCCTATCTTGACACACCCTATTCAACATCTGACAGACATTTATACAGGCATCCTGGTGCTAAATTGCCCCTATCTTGACACATGCTATATAACACCTGACAGAAATAAATACAGGCATCCTGGTGCTAACATGCTCTTATCTTGACACACCCTATTCAACATCTGACAGACATTAATACAGGCTGCCTGGTACTAACATGCTCCTATCTTGAGACACCCTATTCAACATCTGACAGACATTAATACAGGCTGCCTGGTGCTAACATGCTCCTATCTTGACACACCCTTTTCAACCATCTGACAGACATTAATACAGGCGACCCTGGTGCTAGCAAGATCCTATCTTGACACACCTACTCAACATCTGACAGACATTACTACAGGCTGACTAGTGCTAACATGCTCCTATCTTGACGCACCCTATATAACATCTGACAGACATTAATACAGGCTGTCTGGGGCTAACAGGCTCCTATCTTGACACCTCCAATTCAACATCTGACAGACATTAATAACAGGCTGCCAGGTGCTAACATGCTCCTATCTTGACACACCCTATGCAACATCTGACAGACATTAATACAGGCTGCCTGGTGCTAAACATGCTCCTATCTTGAACCACCCTATTTAACATCTGACAGACATTAATACAGGCGGCCTGGTTCTAACATGCTCATATCTTGGACACACCCTATTCAACATCTGACGGACATTAATACAGGCGGCCTGGTACTATCATGCTCCCTATCTTGACACATCCTATTCAACATCTGACAGACATTAATACAGGCTGTCTGGTAACTAACATATGCTACTATCTTGACACACCCTATTCACACATCTGACAGACATTAATACAGGCTGCCTGGTACTAACATGCTCCTATCTTGTCACGCCCTATTCAACATCTGCCAGACATTAATACAGGCGGCCTGTTGCTAACATGCTCCTATCTTGACACACCCTATGCAACATCTGACAGACATTAATACAGGCTGCCCTGGTGCCAACATGCTCCTATCTTGACACATCCTATTCAACATCTGACAGACATTACTACAGGCTGCCTGGTGCTAATATGCCTCCTATCTTGACACCCTATTCAACATCTAACAGACATTAATACAGGCGGCTTGGTGCTAACATGCTCCTATCTTGAACACACCCTATTCACCATCTGACAGACATTAATACAGGCGTCCTGGTGCTAACATGCTCCTATCTTGACACACCCTATTCAACATCTGACAGACATTAGTGCAGGCGGCCCTGGTACTACCATACTCCTATCTTGACACACCCTATTAAACATCTGACAGACATTAATACAGGCTGCCTGGTACTAACATGCTCCAATCGTGAGACACCCTATTCAACATCTGACAGACATTAATACAGGCTGCCTGGTGCAAACATCCTCCTATCTTGACACACCCTATTCAACATCTGACAGCCATTAATACAGGCTTCCTGGTGTTAACATGCTCCTATCTTGACACACCCTATTCAACATCTGACAGACATTAATACAGGCTTCCTGGTACTAACATGCTCCTATCTTGACACACCGACTATTCAACATTTGACAGACATTAATACAGGCTGGCTGGTGCTAACATGCTCTTATCTTGACACACCCTATTCAATCTCTGAAAAACAAATAATGGCGGCCTGGTACTACCATGCTCCTATCTTGACACACCCTATTCACCATCTGACAGACATTAATACAGGCTGCCTGGTACTAACATGGTCCTATCTTGACACACCCTATTCAACATCTGCCAGACATTAATACAGGCTGCCTGGTACTTACATGCTCCTATCTTGACACACCCTATTCAACAACTGACAGACATTAATACAGGTGGCTTGGTGCAAACATGCTCCTATCTGGACACACCCTATTCATCATCTGACAGACATTAATACAGGCGGCCTGGTGCTAACATGCTCCTATCTTGACACACCCTATATAACCCCTGACAGACATTAATACAGGAGGCTTGGTGCTAACATGCTCCTATCTTGAGACACCCTCTTCACCATATGACAGACATTACTACAGGCTGCCTGGTACTAACATGCTCGTATCTTGACACACCCTATTCAACATCAGACAGACATTAATACAGGCTGGCTGGTGCTAACATGCTCCTACCTTGACACACTCTATTCAACATGTGACCGACTTAATACAGGTGGCCTGGTGCTAACATGCTCCTATCTCGACACACCCTATATAACATCTGACAGACTGTAATACAGGTGACTGGTGTTAACATGCTCCTATCTTGACACACCCTATTCAACATCTGACAGACATTAATACAGGCTTGCCTGGTGCTAACATGCTCCTATCTTGACACACCCTATTCAAACATCTGACAGACAAATACAGGCGGCCTGGTACTAACATGCTTCTATCTTGACACACCCTATTCAACATCTGACAGAACATTAATACAGGCTGCCTGGTACTAACATGCTCCTATCTTGACACACCCTATTCAACATCTGACAGACATTAATACAGACTGGCTGGTACTAACATGCTCCTATCTTGATAACACCCTATAAACATCTGACAGACATTAATACAGGTGGCTTGGTGCTAACATGCTCCTATCTTGAGACACCCTATTCAACATCTGACAAAACATTACTACAGGCTGCCTGGTGCTAATTATGCTCCTATCTTGACACACCTATTCAACATCTAACAGACATTAATACAGGCGGCCTGGTGCTAACATGCTCCTATCTTGACACACCCTATTCACCATCTGACAGACATTAATACAAAGGCGTCCTGGTGCTAACATGCTCCTATCTTGACACACCCTATTCAAACATCTGACAGACATTAGTGCAGGCGGCCTGGTACTACCATACTCCTATCTTGACACACCCTATTCAACATCTGACAGACATTAATACAGGCTGCAAGGTACTAACATGCTCCAATCGTGAGACACCCTATTCAACATCTGACAGACATTAATACGGCTGCCTGGTGCAAACATCCTCCTATCTTGACACACCTATTCAACATCTGACAGCCATTAATACAGGCTTCCTGGTGTTAACATGCTCCTATCTTGACACACCCTTTTCAACATCTGACAGACATTAATACAGGCTTCCTGGTACTAACATTGCTCCTATCTTGACACACCGACTATTCAACATTTGACAGACATTAATACAGGCTGGCTGGTGCTAACCATGCTCCTATCTTGACACCACCCTATTCAATCTCTGACAAACAAATAATGGCGGCCTGGTACTACCATGCTCCTATCTTGACACACCCTATTCACCATCTGACAGACATTAATACAGGCTGCCTGGTACTAACATGGTCCTATCTTGACACACCCTATTCAACATCTGCCAGACATTAATACAGGCTGCCTGGTACTTACATGCTCCTATCTTGACACACCCTATTCAACAACTGACAGATATTAATACAGGTGGCTTGGTGCTAACATGCTCCTATCTGGACACACCCTATTCATCATCTGACAGACATTAATACAGGCGGCCTGGTGCTAACATGCTCCTATCTTGACACACCCTATATAACACCTGACAGACATTAATACAGGTGGCTTGGTGCTAACATGCTCCTATCTTGAGACACCCTCTTCACCATCTGACAGACATTAATACAGGCTGCCTGGTACTAACATGCTCGTATCTTGACACACCCTATTCAACATCAGACAGACATTAATACAGGCTGGCTGGTGCTAACATGCTCCTACCTTGACACACTCTATTCAACATGTGACAGACATTAATACAGGTGGCCTGGTGCTAACATGCTCCTATCTCGACACACCCTATATAACATCTGACAGACTGTAATACAGGTGACCTGGTGTTAACATGCTCCTATCTTGACACACCCTATTCAACATCTGACAGACATTAATACAGGCTGCCTGGTGCTAACATGCTCCTATCTTGACACACCCTATTCAACATCTGACAGACAAATACAGGCGGCCTGGTACTAACATGCTCCTATCTTGACACACCCTATTCAACATCTGACAGACATTAATACAGGCTGCCTGGTACTAACATGCTCCTATCTTGACACACCCTATTCAACATCTGACAGACATTAATACAGACTGGCTGGTACTAACATGCTCCTATCTTGATACACCCTATATAACATCTGACAGACATTAATACAGGTGGCTTGGTGCTAACAGTGCTCCTATCTTGAGACACCCTATTCAAACATCTGACAAACATTAATACAAGCGGCCTGGTACAAACATGTCCTATCTTGACACACCGTATTCAACATCGGACAGACATTAATACAGGCTGCCTGGTGCTAACATGCTCCTATCTTGACACACCTATTCAACATATGACAGACATGAATACAGGCTGCCTGGTACTAACATGCTCCTATCTTAACACACTCTATTCAACATCTGACAGACATTTATACAGGCGGCCTGGTGCTAACATGCCCCTATCTTGACACACCCTATTCAACATCTGACAAACATTAAATACAAGCGGCCTGGTACTAACATGCTCCTATCTTGACACACCCTATTCAACATCTGACAGACATTAATACAGGCTGCCTGGTGCTAACATGCTCCTATCTTGACACACCCTATTCAACATATGACAGACATTAATACAGGCTGCCTGGTGGTAACATGCTCCTATCTTGAAACACCCTATTCAACATCAGACAGACATTAATACAGGCTGCCGGGTGCTAACATGCTCCAATCTTTATACACCCTTTTCAACATCTGACGGACATTAATACAGGTGGCCTGGTGCTAACATGCTCATATCTTGACACACCCTATTCAACATCTGACAGACATTAATTTAGGCTGCTTGGTGCTATCATGCTCCTATATTGATCGACACACCCTATCCAACATCTGACAGACATTAATACAGGCGGCCTGGTGTTAACATGCTCCTATCTTGACACATCCTATTCAACATCTGACAGACATTAATACAGGCGGCCTGGTGCTAACATGCTCCTATCTTGACACACCCTATTCAACATCTGACAGACATTAATACAGGCTGCCTGGTACAAACTTGCTCCTATCTTGACACACCCTATTCAACATCTGACATACATTAATACAAGCGGCCTGGTACTAACATGCTCCTATCTTGACACACCCTATTCAACATCTGACAGACATTAACACAGGCGGCCTGGTGCTAACATGCTCCTGTATGACACACCCTATTCAACATCTGACAGACATTAATACAGGGGGCCTTGTGCTAACATGCTCCTATCTTGTCACACCCTATTCAACATCTGACAGACATTAATACAGGCTGCTTGGTGTTAACATGCTCCTATCTTGACACACCCTATTCAACATCTGACAGACATTAATACAGGCGGCCTGGTGTTAACATGCTCCTATCAAGACACACCCTATTCAACATCTGACAGACATTAATACAGGCAGCCTGGTGTTAACATGCTCCTTTCTTGACACACCCCATTCAACATCTGACAGACATTAATACAGGCTACCTGGTGCTAACATGCTCCTATCTTGAGACACCCTATTCAACATCTGACCGACATTAATACAGGCTGCCTGGTGCTAACATGCTCCTATCTTGACACACCCTATTCAACATCTGACAGACATTAATACAGGCTGCCTGGTACTAACTTGCTCCTATCTTGACACACCCTATTCAACATCTGACAGACATTAATACAGGCGGCCTGGTGCTAACATGCTCCTATCTTGACACACCCTATTCAACATCTGACAGACATTAATACAGGCTGCCTGGTACTTACATGCTCGTATCTTGACACACCCTATTCAACATCTGACAGACATTTATACAGGCATCCTGGTGCTAAATTGCCCCTATCTTGACACATGCTATATAACACCTGACAGAAATAAATACAGGCATCCTGGTTTAACATGCTCTTATCTTGACACACCCTATTCAACATCTGACAGACATTAATACAGGCTGCCTGGTACTAACATGCTCCTATCTTGAGACACCCTATTCAACATCTGACAGACATTAATACAGGCTGCCTGGTGCTAACATGCTCCTATCTTGACACACCCTTTTCAACATCTGACAGACATTAATACAGGCGACCTGGTGCTAGCAAGATCCTATCTTGACACACATTCAACATCTGACAGACATTACTACAGGCTGACTAGTGCTAACATGCTCCTATCTTGACGCACCCTATATAACATCTGACAGACATTAATACAGGCTGTCTGGTGCTAACATGCTCCTATCTTGACACCTCCAATTCAACATCTGACAGACATTAATTTAGACTGCTTGGTGCTAACATGCTCCTATTTTGACACACCCTATTCAACATCTGACAGACATTAATACAGGCAGCCTGGTGTTAACATGCTCCTATCTTGACACACCCTATTCAACATCTGACAGACATTAATACAGGCGGTCTGGTACTAACATGCTCCTATCTTTACACAAACTATTCAACATCTGACAGACATTAATACAGGCTGTCTTGTACTAACATGCGCTCCTGTCTTGACACACCCTATTCAACATCTGACAGATATTAATGCAGTCTGCCTGGTGCTATCATGCTCCTATCTTGACACAGCCTATGCAACATTTGACAGACATTAATACAGGCTGCCTGGTGCTAACATACTCCTATCTTTACACACCCTATTCAACATCTGACAGACATTACTACAGGCTGCCATTGGCTAAACATGCTCCTATCTTGATACACCCTATTCAACATCTGACAGTCATTACTACAGGCTGCCTGGTGCTTACATGCTCCTATCCTGACACACCCTATTCAACATCTGACAGACATTAATACAGGCGGCCTTATGCTAACATGCTCCTATCTTGACACACCCTATTCAAAATCTGACAGACATTAATACAGGCTGCCTGGTGCTAACATGCTCCTATCTTGGGACACCCTATTCAACATCTGACGGACATTAATACAGGCTGCCTTTTGCTAACATGCTCCTATCTTGACACACCCTATTCAACATCTGACAGACATTAATTTAGGCTGCTTGGTGCTATCATGCTCCTATCTTGACACACCCTATTCAACATCTGACAGATATTAATACAGGCGGATTGGTGTTAACATGCTCCTATCTTGACACACCCTATTCAACATCTGACAGACATTAATACAGGCAGCCTGGTGCTACATACTCCTCTATTGACACACCCTATTCAACATCTGACAGACATTAATACAGGCAGCCTGGTGTTAACATGCTCCTATCTTGACACACCCTATTCAACATCTGACAGACATTAATACAAGCGGTCTGGTACTAACATGCTTGTATCTTTACACACCCTATTCAACATCTGACAGACATTAATACAGGCTGTCTGGTACTAACATGCGCTCCTGTCTTGACACACCCTATTCAACATCTGACATATATTAATGCAGTCTGCCTGGTGCTATCATGCTCCTATCTTGACACAGCCTATGCAACATTTGACAGACATTAATACAGGCTGCCTGGTGCTAACATACTCTATCTTTACACACCCTATTCAACATCTGACAGACATTACTACAGGCTGCCGTTGGCTAACATGCTCCTATCTTGATACACCCTATTCAACATCTGACAGTCATTACTACAGGCTGCCTGGTGCTAACATGCTCTTATCCTGACACACCCTATTCAACATCTGACACACATTAATACAGGCGGCCCTGTGCTAACATGCTCCTATGTTGACACACCCTATTCAACATCTGACAGACATTAACACAGGCTACCTGGTGCTAACATGCTCCTATCTTGACACACCCTATTCAACATCTGACAGACATTAATACAGGTGGTCTGGTGCTAACATGCTTTTATCTTGACACACCCTATTCAACAACTGACATACATTAATACAGGCTGCCTGGTGCTAACATGCTCCTATCTTGACACACCCTATTCAACATCTGACAGACATTAATACAGGCTGCCTGGTGCTAAAATGCTCCTATCTTGACACACCTTATTCAACATCTGACAGACATTAATACAGGCTGTCTGGTGCTAACATGCTCCTCTCTTGACACACCCTATTAAACATCTGACAGACACTAATACAGGCTGACTTAGTAGCCTATGCTCTAATTATAATGTAAAATTTGAAAACTAAACAAACCAAAACTGGGGCAAAGACAATATAATGGTGGGTTCACACATTCACGTATATTGCTCCCGTCAGCTCCCGTCTGTTGTAAACGAAGGTATATTGGTAGTTGGCAACCGATTACGTAAAACGTAATGGCATAATACGCAAAACTTTAATGAAATTACGGCCAGTCGGGGGGGTACTCTCGCATGGCGCGAGTAGAAACGAGTAGCCCACGTGGGTCGGGAATGTTGTGGGTGCGGCCAAGGCCGCGCGGTTGCTGATTCGAGTCGAATCAGGAACGTGGATCGCCCTCACGTATGTCAAAAGACGGGGAAACTTACGACCGACCAGGCCACCACGGTCGTCTGACCAGAGCATCCTCGTCGGACGTAGCAGCTACCACGTGAGACGAGAGCTGCTCTCGTCCATCGTAGAAAGTTCTCGTCGAACGTGGAAGTATGCGTGCGTTTGGCAACGCCGCCGCTCTGCGTGTTGCCGGGAAGACGCGGCAATGTCGTACGGGGGGGGTATATAGGGACAGCGTGAGTGACTGTCGTCATACCTCACACCACACCACGACGACCAACACCATCCCTGCTACTCTGCCACCCTGCCACCCTGCATGCCACCCTGCCACCCTGCATGCCACCCTGCCCGCCACCCTGCCACCCTGCATGCCACCCTGCCACCCTGCATGCCACCCTGCCACCCTGCATGCCACCCTGCCCGCCACCCTGCCTGCCACCCTGCCACCCTCTGCTGCCACCCTCTGCACGCTGCCCTGTCCTGCCCTGCCCTGTCACCATGGCTACCAATGCTACCAAGAGAAGTATGAAGACGTCTTCAATCTCACCACCTGGCCCCACGCCTGCAACCTCGCCTGTCCCCTTGACCTCTCCAACCTCGCCTGTCCCCTCGACCTCTGCAACCTCACCGCCTGTCCCCTCGACCTCTGCAACCTCGCCGATTAACACCTCTGACGGTGAAGTGTTAATGAATATAGCCGACGATGATGGAGAGGTGTTGGACGTCGACGAAAGTGAGGAAAACCTCGACGAAGTTGACCAGGAACAGGGACAGGATCAGCCAACAGCAACACAACCCAAAAAACGCCGCCGGAAGAGCACCAACATTATCCTGACGGAGGCGCAGGAGCGTATGTTGGGAGACTGGCTGGAGCAGGATGTGCCTTATCTGTATGATAAGGGTGATAACCGCCACAAAGAGAAGGAGCACATCGACCATGTTTGGGCGGAGAAGGCAGCCAGTCTGGACCCCCCCATCACCGCCTCGGAGTTATTAACCTGGTTCACCTCTCTCCGCTCCAAGTTTGGCAGGCTGACCAAGGACAAGAGTGGTGAGGGGGCCAAGAGGTTGACTGAGAGGGAGAAGTGGATACTGACCATGTTCCACTTCCTGAAGCCCCACATCGTGCGACAGAAGAAGCCCAGGAATCTGGGTATGCCTCAGGTACGTTTATATTTGCTTGTTTCCCAACACTTTCACTATTAATTCGTCAACAACATCAATAATTTCCTGGCGAGCGATAGCAAGCCAAAAGTTTTTGCGTCCTCAGGACACGATTCATTTTTGTCTGAAATATTTTGCTTATTATGGTGCCTTGATTTTTGTACAATTATCTTGTTAACTTAATTCTATAATTACCTTAAATTTTTGTTAATGAAACACATAATAACACAAAGAATTTTATTAATTTCATTTAAAGGTACAAAGATGAATGGTTATGTTGATTGTGATTTAACAGTTCATAAATAATTAACATGTTACTAATTATACATTCATGTCTCAACAGTCTTCTGCCCAAGCTGCCGAAACTTCTCCTGTGTGTGGACCTCTGCCTGATGACCCCGCCCCAGCAGACGCCGATGAGGAAGACCAAGCAGCCGGCAGTCAGGAGAACACCACCCCAGCCATCTCCATGCCTCCGCGGAGGACGAAGCAGGGGAAGCCTCCTGGTGCTGTTCCTGCAGCCCACGGATCCGGAACCCTGGAGCAAGTGAGTAGAGGAAATATTAGTTTCATAATAGCAACAATAACTTTCAACATATTGTCTTCCCAGATTACCACATATTTTTGTGTAATAATGTGTCTTGTGTTGTGTAACGTGTTAGTCTTATATTTTTTCCATAATGGAAACAATAATTTTGAAGAATTTAGGCTTCCCAGAATACCACATAATTTTATTTTTAACATTAATAATTGGGTCATTATTGACATAGTTTATGTTTCGTGTGTTGTGTAACGTGTAAATATTCTCTTTTCCATAATGGAAACAATAACTTTGAAGATTTTAGGCTTCCCCGAATACCACATAATTTCATTTGTTAACGTTCATAATTGGTTATTTATTGAAATATGTTATGTTTCGTGTGTTTAATGTTCTCTTGTACCTTGTTCCCTTACCAGGTCCTTGCCACTGCGGAGCAGGTGCGGCAGAACCTGGCTGGGGTGGCTGGTTTGGTGGAGGACCCCGAACTCCAGTATTGGCGCGCCTCCATGGATGTCTTGGCAAAGGACTGTGTGGGGCTGCCGCCAAAGTTTAAAAATCCCTTTAAGAGTGAGCTCATGGCAGCCCTCCACAGGTTCAAGACTGCCTTTGAGGAGGGAGTCACCACTGTTGGTCCGGACCTCCTGCTGCATGCCATAAGAAATTATGGCCATTCCGGCGCCACAACCTCAACCTCAACCACCTCAACCTCAACCAACCGCTACTGTCATGTACCAGGGGAATCCTACAATAACACTGCCTCAATCAGTGTTGCCAAAGCCTGCTCCTACGTACGTGCTACCTCCACATCAGCTTGCAGCACTGCAATCGTTAATTATGCGGCCGCCCCAGTCGGCAACACCCCCTGCCACATTCCACCCACCCACTACCTCAACACCAACGCACTTAGACCTCTCGCAGTTGAGCTCCCAGTTTGGGCTTGGGAACACAAGCTTCAACTTGAAAATTATCTGTCTGCATCCTCACCTGCACCTTCGAACCCAGCTACGCCGGCACCAAATATTGATCCCGAACAGACCCTGGAGACCCCCAAGAAACAACCCAGCCTGGAGACCAAAAAAATGCCATAACTTTATGAGATATTTTCTAATGAAAGATGTATTAAAAATAAAAAATCCAAATAGTGATGACGTGTGTGTTTATAATTCCAATTTTTAGCTAAAGTATTTATTAATAAGATGACAAATGAAATATATCCTGAAGGTAATAAACAAGAAAAGACTAATTTAAAAAAAAATTACTGATAATATGGTTAATAATAAATATAAAAAATCATGGAAATATAAAAAAAAACCAGTACAAAACAAATGAAGCATTGAAACAATTAACAACGTGATTGAAATATACACTAAAAGATAAAGAGAAAGTAAGCAGGGAACTATTAAAGTACTTAAAGGAAAATTGAAAATATACAATACAAAATATATGGAAAGCCTACAAACTTTACAAAACATCAAAAGTAAATTATAAAAGTACAATACTTACTAAACTGGCAAAAAATATATAACTAAATTTTAAGATGAAACTGAAATATACAGAAAAATAACCAATAAAAAGGGGAAAACCTCACTCACCTAAATACGGTCATCCTGCCAACCCACAGATCCTTGAGGGGAAGAGAAGTATGTCTTGAGGTAGTCCCGTTGCTCCTTGGCAAGCCTGGTTGCAGTGTTGCGGGACCCAGGGGGCATGTTTCTTCCTACAGGTGGGTCAGTCCTCCAGAGGCCAGGTATGAGTTCGTGGGTGTCTGGGTCCTCTTGATCTACCTCTGCTCGGGGTGGGTTTCGTCCTCGTAGGATGTTGTGCAGAATGCATGAGGCCAGCACAACAACCTCTGCACGCTCAGGTTTCATAGATATTGGAGTGTGCAAAACTCGGAAGCGGTTAGCAAGAATGCCAAAGGCGTTCTCTACCACCCGGCGGCCCCTGCTGAGTCTGTAGTTGTAGATCCGTTCAGGTTTCGAGAGGAATCGTTGGGGGAAGGGCTTCATCATGTAAGGGCGCAGAGGGAATGCATCATCCCCTACTAAGAAGTAGTCCGTTTGTGGTCCATTTTGATCGGTAGAGATGACCTCGGGGGGGGGCAGTTTGGCAGTCTGTGTTTCAAGCAACTTACACAGAGGGGTTTGTGCAAAGCCACCACCATCAGACTCTGATCCTATGGCCCCAACGTCGACGTAGATGAATTTGTAGTTTGAGTCAACCATTGCCAACAGGACAATGGAAAAAAACTCCTTGTAGTTGAAGTAATATGGCCACCGAAGGAGGGGTTGCGGATCCGTATGTGTTTGCCATCAATGGCTCCCACACAATGCGGCAGGTTCCATCGTTCCTCAAAGCCGCTGGCAACCTCCTTCCATTCATCAGGCGTTTGTGGCGTTTTGAGCTCCTGATCTCCGTAGACAGAGATGATGGCCTGGCATGTGTCTGGAACAATTTGGCTGATGGTGTTGTGGGCAACACGAAAGTTGTATTGCAGGCTCTTATACGAATCACCCGTAGCGAGGAAACGTAGGGTGATGGCCACCCGCAGCCCAGGAGGAATGGGTTTCCGCCAGAACGTAGGTTTCCTCTGAATGATGGGCGTGACACGTTCCACAATCTCATCAAATAGTTGTTTGTCTACCCGGGTGAAGTTCTTGTACAGTAGTGGACATTCTCTGGCCAACTCTTGCATGAGGTTCTCATAATGGCCATGTTCAGGCCTCCGTTGTAGATATGGCCACACCCACACTTTCCTCTTGGTCCTTTCCTTCTTCTTCTCTTCTTCCTCTTGATGGATGGAGTTTGCTATTGCAAGTAATTTTAAGACATCTATGTAGGCAATGATGCATTGTATGAGCCGCGTGTTATGCCTAATCTCCGGTTTGATTAAGGAGTTCACATATTTGAACTCCTCCAGGATGAATTCCGTGATGTTGTCCATGGTGCAGAGGAATGAGTGGGGATGGGAAAGGTGTGGCCATTCATGCCCTTTTGTACTTCCCAGATAGCAACCCCGACAGACGTGGTTGACAAAGACTGTCTTTGTCTGTGTTTGGTCAGACGGGGTGTGCCTACGATTGGCCGGAACCGGTCCAGGTACGACCTAACAAATCCCAAGACGTGCGGCCTCAGCTACGCCGGTCTTGTGGGGGTGTGGCATGGGCGTGGCCTGTTTTTCCGCAAATCGGGCAGCCCATGAGGTCGAACGGGGCTATGCCTACGCACGTCGCAAACACGTACGTAGTTCAATACGCCTCCATTGCGTCTGACGTAACACTGGCCCCGTTACGCTACGTCTGTCGGGAAGTGCAATAGACGTGGAAGAACGGGCGTTCAACGGCAAAAACTACTCGCGTCTTTGCGATACGCCGGACGGGAGCTGACGGGAGCAATATACGTGAATGTGTGAACCCACCATAAAGGTAAAATAACTAATCAAATTCGTTATGTGGAAACAACGCTTGCTAAAATATAATTCATGAAATAAAAGAACACAATCCACCATAGACATAAATCCTGGCCCTATATGAAGCCTG
The DNA here is from genome assembly GCA_032716605.1 of Paralithodes platypus. Classification (NCBI taxonomy): domain Eukaryota; kingdom Metazoa; phylum Arthropoda; class Malacostraca; order Decapoda; family Lithodidae; genus Paralithodes; species Paralithodes platypus. Next base: position 41,506,745 of record CM064502.1, on the reverse strand, counting down.
GAACTCCAAATGAACTTCCCAAATATAAAAGTTCAGGTGAAAAAATAATGAGAAGTTCGAGATTACTTCAAAAACTTAAGGCTACGATTATTGACCTAGATTGTACTGTACACTCTACCAAAAAACAATCTTTACACTGGTGATCTGTAAATAATCTAGTGTGAACGGAATGCATCGGGTGAAACATACGTCTGTGAGGTAAAATCATAAGATTTTGACCCACTTCCAGAATGTTTAGAGCGTTAGTGTAAAGATTGTTTTTTTGGTCGAGTGTACTTCCCTTCAAAAGACAACTCGTGCTCACTTTTTAGATAACTCGAAGCCTACCTAAGCCAGATCGTATTGAATTACAACAGTTACCCAATTCCAAATAGATGTTAAGGGAGGGGGGGGGGGGGGGGGGGATGGTTCACTTTTTGGGCCATTTTTGCATATATTCATTATTTTTCTAGTTTCCTCCATAGACCTCCATCAAATTAAAAAAAACATCCATTAGATCCCCCTTCTAGATTAATTTGTACATTTTTCGGTAGAGAAATGTCCCGGCCGAAGGCTGGTTCTTCCAACATTACAGGCTCGCTATCGTTCACCAGGGAAAAAAATCGACACCTATATAGCATGAGGGTCTATATATTGACGAAGAAATGGAGCGAAAGGTCTTAAAATCGACTAACTAATGGGGTAAACATCTTAACATCTGAAAGCTAATGGGGCTAAACATGACGGAGAAAGTGGTCCAGAAAACCGGCTCATCCACTCTTAAACCTTTCTAGGCCTGTCGAAGCTATTTGTTTTTCTTTGTTATGTTCATGGTGTATGGAGGTAATGTCTTTTCATAGCACCTCTTGCCCTTTTTTTTTTTTTTTAATCGCCGAACTACCTACCGAGCTTCGCGATTCACGAGTTTCATACTTTTCGAACACATTCAGAATGATCATTGTGCAAAATAACATCCTTATGCTTCGGACAAGTAATCGATCGATAAGTTTTATAAATTATTATTTTTCTTTTCTTACACGAATGTTCAATATGCAAAGGATGTGTGATATCCATTTCCTGTTTCTACCTTCATTCAAGTGACATCATCTGGTGGAGAAGGGACTGGAGTTTTCTAGTCCTGACGATATTCTGGACTTACAGTGTGCTGGCTTAATAATCCAATAGGGTTGATAGCATAGAGTAAGAATAGGAGAGAGAGGAGTCTGGGAAAATCAGCCGTGTTAATTGTATTTGGCCATTATTTACAGATTTGGCTGGAATCCTGCACTAGATGGCGGTAGCGCATAGCTCCTCCCTATCGCGGGAAAATGCTTCTGTCCGAATCTGTCGTCTGTTTATTGACAGTTCCATTTCCCTTGGCTGCAATGGTGTACAAGTGTCTCGTGTAGAGTCTGTAGAAACACATGTAACTTGTTTGCTATCACCATATCAGCCATAGTCATTATGAATACAATGAAATATAGCCATAGACATAGCTACTTTTCACAGAAACTGGGGAACTATTGGGGCCTCAGGGCCCATACTAATATCACAACCCACACACGCACACCTTCCCATGAAAATGCCCGCATTACCTCCTGCACATCAACACACATCGGCCTGCCGAACAACAACCTTTCGCAACCCTACAAATCCACAAACCCTGCCGCACATCTTCCCACACCTCCCCAGACCCAGAAAACACCCACATTAATCCCATCTATGGCCATTGACCACCCTACTGCTGTTGATCAAATACATTTGCAGGATGAACGTAGGATGCAACAAGCCCCCATATCAGGCTCCCCATCCACATCGCCTCCCCCCTCACCACTGCCACCTGCCCACCTACAACCAACCCGTAACTCCACCCCCCTGCAGGTCCGTAACTCCACCCCCCTGCAGGCCTCACCCACCCATACACCAAGCCCACTATCACCCACAACCACACTTAGCTCACCACATAACCCCTTCCAGCCCCAGCCACACCTACTGGGGTTGTCTACACCGGTGTGCAGATATTATCTGGAAAGAAGGTGCTACTTTGGTCAAAGGGGCGAATAAATGGGAATTCATGTAGATTTGCTCATCCCAAAATTTGCAACAACATAACCAGACATGGAAAAATTTAGATTTGGTGAAACCTGCAAATACCACCACCCATCCCTTTGCAAGACATCACTTGAGAACAAGACCTGACTACAATATGAAATGCCCAGCTTTTCATATTAAAGGGACTTGGAGATATGCTAGACCTAACACGAATGGTAGCCCAAAAAACTCTCTAGCTATGCGAGGACGAGACAGAGGAAAAAGGCAAGGAGGGAAAGGGCAGATGAAGAAGAGACTGAGGGAGATGGAAGAGCATATAGAACGCCTCGAGCACCTCCTGGCCTCCCAAGTGTGGCCAATACATCCCGAAGACTATTAGGTACACATAGTACTCCAAACAATCCCTCCCCAATCTTGTTTGCAAATATCCAAGGCCTAAAAAATAGAACCACGAACAAAGTACCATTTATTAGGGGCCTGCTAGAAGAAGGAAACGTTATTTGCGGCTCTCACAGAAACTCACATTAAAGATCAGGAAGATAGTGAGGTATGGATTCCTGGTTACAACCTACATAGGGCGGACAGAACGCATAGATCACATGGAGGTGTAGCCTTGTACAGTTGGTCAAGGATGAAAGTATACAGTTTTTCGTCTGCTATAGCCACACATGGTTTGTCATGTTGGCAGCCATGACAGCCTTTCCACTAGCCCAAACCGGCGCTCGCCTCCGTTTCATTGCCCTTTGGATCACATATAATCCAGTCTTGGGGATGAAAGTGAAATATCAATATTTACCTACTTATTAATTAACAAGTATTATTAGATTCCTCTTTCTACTCATTATTTATTATGAATGTTATAATGTTAAGTGTATATCGTAATATCTTTTATAGCCACTCCATATTCGTCTACTTTAGATAGACAAAAATCTAATTCCTAAACGTGGACGTAAGGAAGCCTGTGTGTTCAATAGGGTAATGACCCAGCAATTTTACTCATCTTGCGAGCGTCATTGCTTTATGAGTCAGTCCTCGAAGCATAATGAGGCTTTACTTGTGATTTTTTATTTATTTATTATTTATTATTTTTATCAGCAGAACACCTGCAAAACCACTGCAACATTGATATCACCGTACCCTACATTATTAGCCACATATTACCACGTGTGAAAATGGACCTGTATTCCACTGAAATATCGTATATAGGTAGACGTTTTGATTTTCGTTTTCACTCTCGCATTTCTTGTATATCTATCAATAACATTAAGTGTTTAATATCTCCGAAGTGATATTCAAGTCAAAGATTATAGAGCAATATATTCATATTTCCGTCTGACAACTAAGTCCAGGAACACGTTTTTAAACACCTGTATAAGGTGGGCGGGCTCTGAGATATGGCTACCAGGGCTGCCAACATGACAAACTATGTGTGGCTATAGCAGACGAAAAACTGTATACTTTCATCCTTGACCAACTGTACATACATGACTCACTGATATGTACTGAATTCCTAAATAACAGTAATGAAGTGGAAATACTTGGAGTTAAAATAGAATCCCTAAATTTAGCAGGTATTGTTACATACAGGCCTCCAGACTCATCCCGAGAAGAATTCAAAACCCAGCTCAACAAAATAAAATCAGAAGTGGAAACCCTGGGGAACCCAACACCAAATATTATATGGCTAGGAGACTTTAAGCTACCAAACATTAAATGGAGACAACTAGAAAACCAGTTAGTGGCAAATAACACCGGAGAAGCAAATATTAATACGAGAGCTTTTTGAACATGTGATTTTTTTAGTCTTACCCAACATATTGCTGAACCCACACGGGAAAACAATATCTTAGACCTGGTCTTCACTAACAACGACTCTCTAGTACACAGCATTAACATATCGGACACAACATACTCAGATCATAAATTAATTGAGATCAAAACAACCTTAGAAAGTGTACAGACAACCTCAGAATCGAGAACAAAAACCGGCCCTTCAGTAAATTTAACTTCAATAACAAAAACATTAGGTGGGAAGAGGTAAATCAAGAAATGGAAGAAATCGACTGGGAAGATTTAATGGATAACCTGACACCAGCAGAATGTCTAGTCTTAATAACAGAAACCATGACCCAAATCTGTAGCCACCATATACCTGCAAGACAAACAAAACGAAGAAGCAAACAAGATCGGGAAAGGAGGAGGCTGTACAGAAGAAGAAAATTACTCGCACAAAGACGCACACATCAAAATCTACAGGATAGGCAAAAGGTCGAAATAGATAGAGAAATTGTGGAAATTGAACAAAGGCTAAGAATATCATATGAACTACAACATATGGAAGAGGAGAGGAAAGCTATTGCAGGTATAAAGGAAAATTCCAAATACTTCTTTTCATACGCCAAACAAAAGGCTAAAACAACATCAAACATCGGCCCACTGAGCAAAGGGGACGGCTCTTTCACAGGGGACAAAAAGGAAATGAGCGAACTCTTAAGCAGGCAGTATGAATTGGTATTCAGTGAGCCTGATGAAACAAAAGTCATCAGAGACCAAAATATATTTTTCATGGAAACCTCCGCCACGGAAACCCCTCAGATGCTGGATATTGATTTTGGTCCAAAAGACATAGAAGAGGCCATTTCCAACATGCCATCCCACTCGTCACCAGGCCCGGACTCATGGAATTCGATCCTAATGAAGAAATGTAAGGAAAACCTCTCAAAACCCCTGGCTATAATGTGGAGAAGGAGTCTAGACACTGGTGACATACCAGATAGCTTGAAAAACGCAATAATTGCCCCACTGCATAAAGGAGGGAGTAAAGCACTACCAAAAAACTACCGCCCGGTAGCTCTAACCTCTCACATCATTAAAGTTTTCGAGCGAGTCCTGCGAAGCAAAATTTCAACATTCATGGAGACAAATGAACTACACAACACCGGTCAAAACATGGGTTCAGAGCGGGAAGATCATGTCTCTCACAACTTTTGGAACACTATGACAAAATTCTTAAAGCGCTAGAAGAAAAGAAAAACGTGGATGTCATTTACACCGATTTTGCTAAGGCATTTGATAAATGTGACCATGGTATAATAGCCCACAAACTGAAAGCAAAAGGTATAACTGGGAAAATCGGACGGTGGATATACAATTTCCTCGTAAACGAAAAACAATCAGTAGCAGTAAACCAAGTCACATCTGAGCCTTCGGATGTCAAAAGCTCAGTGCCCCAAGGAACAGTGCTAGCGCCCCTTCTGTTCCTCATACTAATTTGCGACATAGATACCAACACCAGACACAGTACGGTGTCGTCTTTTGCTGATGACACAAAATTAAGCAAGATAGTAAACACACAAGAGGACACAGGCCGACTGCAGGAAGACATGAATGTAGTGTTCCAGTGGACCAGGGAAAACAACATGCAATTCAATGAGGAAAAATTCCAATTAATACGGTACGGAGATAATAATGGTGTTAAAGAAATTACAAATTACTTAACAGAATCTAACTACATAATAGAACAGAAAGACAGTGTGAAAGACCTTGGGGTATTAATGTCTGAAAATATGGGTTTCAAAGTACATAACCAGGTCAAAGTGGCGGCTGCGAAACGTCTAACGGGTTGGATTCTGCGTACTTTTAAAACACGCGGGGAATTGCCTATGATAACGCTCTTCAAATCTCTAGTGCTACGCGGCTTGAATACTGTAGCGTATTAACATCCCCATACAAAGCAGGTGAAATAAATGACGTAGAGAGTTTACAAAGAAATTTCACTTCGCATATAAGTTCGATAAAACATCTACACTATTGGGAGCGTTTAAGAGCACTGAATCTGTACTCACTGGAACGTAGAAGAGAACGTTACCTAATAATATACACGTGGAAAATCGCAGAGGGTTTAGTACCAAACCTACATACTCCGATAGTCATGAAATTCAGTGATAGGAGAGGCTGGGAATGCGAAATCCCCCGGATGAATAACTGGGGTGCTATGGGCTCTCTGCGAGAGGGCTGGTTATCAAACAGAGGCCCACGTCTCTTCAACAAACTCCCACGGCGAGTAAGAGACATGAGGGACATCTCGTTAGACAACTTCAAGAGAGCCCTAGATGTCGAACTGCAAAAAGTGCCAGACGAGCCCATCCTCGCAAGGGAGCGAGCTGTCGCTTCAAACAGTCTACTGCACCAGATCACCACCCATAACGAGGGGCGTCGCGCTCCTTGGTGCCGCTAGAAGAGCGGCGAACACATCAAAAGGTATCAAAATGTAAGGATTTAAGAGTACACTGATATTCAAAAGCACTCCAAAGTATTGCCCCACGAAATGTGAACAATACTCCATTAACCCTTCTGTACCGTCGACGTATGTTATATTTTATTCTAATATGTAGACGATTTTATACAGCTTAGAAAGGATCTGTGGTAGTTAAAAGGGTTGATTGAGATAGTTCGAAGCCTTATAATTGCTAAAGATCCTTCCTAAAGTGAATACAATCGATTAGTAGGAGCCAGAATAAAATCAAAAGACGTCGTCGGTATAGAAGGGGTTAATTACATACCTTACTAAGCTGAACCAAGCCTTCGTGATGATATGATGAGGATGCTGTGGTTGACCTTGAGAATAAGCATAATGGTAAGATTTTACGGTGTGACAGTTACAAGCCCCATCGATGTTTGTAGCCTATAGGTATGTTATATAATAGTCTTCAGTCCTATATATGTCCTTCCCTTCGCAAATGTATTATAAGGGAGATATAGGGTAAAACACAGAGTCTTGTCTGCATAATGACAAGTCCTGTTTTACGGGATTTCTGCTTTATAGATTTTTTTTCCTCCTACCTTACTCGGGGGACCTTACAGTTGCGCGATCCAGTGCTGCTTTGGTAATTGCGTACATTTTATTTTCCCTCCCCTATAACATTTTCAGAGTCCCCCACTGCACAAAGCCACTGTCACTTTGTTTATGTTCTCTCTGCCGGATTACACTTTTCCCGCTATCCACGTATTACTTTTAGGTTAGGTTAGGTTAGGTTTCTTAGTTAGGTTCATGACAAGGGGTCAGCTGGTAGTAGGTATGGGATAAACTAGGACACTACGGCTGGTAGGTAAGGGTTATTCTTGTATCCAACGTTCTAGGTTAGGTTACTGTGTTTTTTTACTTCAAAAAATCGCTAAACCCGAGCCAAGTTTTGGCAAATGTTGGCTCGGGTTTTCAAATTTTGGGATTTAATGAACATGAAAACTCGAGCCAACTTTCAAAATTCAATTACTGGGCCCCCTATTTTTCTCCTTTTACCCCGCAATTTCCCTGATCTTCATAGCCCTCCCACTAGTGGGGGCCGTGTTTTTAGATTGTTGGATAGGCCTAATTAATGGGTAAATACTCATTTGCTGCAGTCCTTGGTATAAAACAACACTGTATATCAAAGAAAAAATGCAAAAAAAAAAAAAACACACATGCTAAAACTCGTGACTGTCACACCGTATCAATTTACCAGGATAATGGTTTGCAATGGATCATGAAGGCTGTTGATGATTATTTGATATTGACTGTAAATATATTAACAATGAATGTATATGAATAACAATAATCTCAATTGAAGAAAAGTGTTTACATTAAAATATAAGTTACTATTAATACCTTGGAAGTACTGTAGCCTACACACAGCCACACTCAAACTTTGGTCAAACATAAATAATATATACCCGGTATATATATATATATATAAGCATATAATATATACGGTATATTTATATATATATATATATATATATATATATAAATTATACTGTATATATATATATATATATATATATATATATATATATATATATATATATATATATATATAATATAGAGAGAGAGAGAAGAGAGAGAGAGAGCGAAGTACTGTTGCATAAAATCAAAACACAGAATGGAGGGTACATCCGCAGATTTAATCACGTTGAGTAGTTCTGGAATCCTGCAATAGATGGCGCTGAAAACAAATGTCGAAAAAGCGTAACTGGCAATGTTTAGAGGCACCTTTTTATTAATAGAATGCATAGGAACACTCCTATCTCCTATACACACTCTCTGGTTGATAGCCTCTGAAGTCCTATTTCAACTACTTTAACTGTCTGATAGCGTTAATGCATAGTGCGCGGAATTTCGGATGTGAGTATCGTGTGTTCGAGTCCTCAAAGTGCCACGTGTATTTGTTGACTTCATTAATGAGTTCAGATGTGACGTTGGTTGGTGTAAAAATCATAATAATGACCTAATCTGCTGGAAATTATTGGCCTACGATGGACAAGTGGAAAAGAAAGAAGTATCAGACAAGAAGCCTCGTCATTGTGACAAATAAGTAACAACATTAATCATCAATTACAAACCCCAATGTACTACAATAAACTAGCATATGGTCCTCCCGGGATTCCAACTCGGGACACACCACACCCAGAACATAAGCATGTAAACCATTACACCACCAACACAGTTAACCAGGTGAGTAGGCCTCAGTGACATATTTTTCACTGTACCAGAAATTCTACTAAATCTTATTGTGTTTTTTAAAAGGTCTGTGCCTCAGGATTATTATTTGGTAACTGTCTTGATAGCGTAATGCATAAATGCGCGGAATTTCGGTGTGCGTATCCTAGGTTCGAGTCTTTGAAGTGTCACATGTATTTGTTGATTTTCATTAATAATGTTAGAAGTAGAATGGTGGTGAAATGGCTATTCTGCAGAACAACAACTCCTCGATTACGGGATTCCTGTCTCATGGATTATTTTTTTTGCTCCTACCTTACTCAGGGACCTTACTGATTGCGGATAAGTGCTACTTTTTTTTTATTTTGTCAATTTGATTTTCACTCCCCTATAACATTAGCAGAGTAATTTTTGTACAGCCAGTCCAGGACACTTTATTACATTCTAGCCTCCTTGGAGGCTCCTCCCGATGTTTAGTAGCCATCAGAGTGGAGCTTCACCTACAAGAAGTCAGTAATTTTTATTGGTACTTTCCTATTAAGACAGCCAAAACTGAAGATTGCAGAGTAAACACCATATACTTTATCCCATCAAGTTTTATAGTTTTGATACTCAATCAGTGGGGGTGTGGGGCCCATCCCCCCTTAAACGGTTGGCTGAGATAGTTTGTAGCCTTATTATGCTAGAGGTCCTTTGGGTCTGTGGAATTGCCGACTTGCGAGTTTAGTTCTATAAGAAGTTGGAGCTGTAGACATCGATAATAAACAGAAATACCAGCTAAAATACGGTCTTACTACATTCATAATACATAAAAACCCAATTCAAAATACCCTTTAGCCATCAGAACTACATTATTATTGTATTTCTGGGTTTAAGTAAATGACCAACCAGTGACTAGCCCCATCGATGATTATTAGTGTGTTATCGCTTTCATTAATGATACTTTGTTGGTGTACATGTAATTACCGTCGCAAATTCGCTATAAGTGAAATATGAGAAACTGTTAAAAATACCTTTCTGTCGATGGCTGTGCCGCAATAGTACACAATGGCCGTCCTTCGGGAGCTCTTATCCTCAATCTTTCAGTCGAACGTCACTACACCTAGCGGTCTTTTTAGGAATCATGAACCATAGCATGAACCAATCACAATGCTTTCCGTGACTCATGGAACCAATCACAGCCTTCCATTAAATTATCAACCAATCACACAGTTTTTCAGTCGTCATGTCACGCCCCTCGCCGGGCCGGCCCGGCCCGGCTCAGTTTGAAGATGGAGCCCGAAGACGGAGGACGTATGTGCTACGAGTTTTTCAGGTAATTTGTAGTAGTTTTGTAGTTTTATTTCTCGGATCAGCCTGAAGATGGAGCTCGTATGTGGTGGCTGTAGTCCTACACCTAATATTATTATTAAGACTACACATTTGGAGAACATTCCTAGCCTTAAAGTGTTTGAAGACCACAGTGTTTTGCCCAAGAGTGTAGCGTGTCCCAATTGTCAAAGGCAGTGTACTTGCAGACTTGTACTGAAAAACAAATGGAGACTAGACAGAAATCAGTGGCTTGTAATTACTCCTACTTTATTAACAAAACAAAAAAACGCCGTGTTTGTGGTTATACTGTGGCTCATTACAAAGGCAGTTTTTTACATCAAACCAAGTTACAGGCCTGGCAGGTGCTTGGTTTCATCAATTTTTGTGGAAAAGGATTTCTCGCATAGAAAAGCCACTTTAAATTTGGACATATCAAGGAAAACTAGTGTAGATTGGAGGTCTTTTTGTTGTGAAGTGACAAATTATTGGTTTGAGAACCAGGAGCCAATCGGGGGTGAAGGTGTCGTCGTCGAAATAGACTAAACATTTGTCAAGGCCAAGTTCAACGTTGGGCGGCACTTGGACCAATATTGTCTGTTTGGTGGGATAGAGAGAGTTTCAAAGAAGAGATTCATCGTTCCACTAATAGGTGATAATTCTGAAAAACAACTCCGCAATAGAGAAACTCTTTTCCCTATTATTCTCAAATATATCAGGCCTGGTTCTACAATCTATTCTGACTGTTGGAGAGCGTATGCGACCTTAGATCAGGAAGGATATAATCACTGGACAGTCAACCACAGCCTCAACTTCCTTGATCCACAGAATCCAGATATCCATACCCAAAATGTAGAAAGGCTGTGGCGAGATGTAAAGGAATACATTAAACGCCCTGGTATCCGTCCACAATATCTCTCACAATACCTTGGTCGTTATATGTTCATAAAGAAGTATGAACGCCACGCCTACCATCACTTTTTGATTGAAGATGGCAAACTCTACCCTCCTCAGTCTGACCGACCTGACCCTCTTCCTCAGTCTGACCAACCTGATTTGGACGACGACCCTGATGATCCACCTGAAGTTCCTGAACCTACTGCATCAACCTCTTCAGCCTCTCATTAAGGTATGTCGTCTATGGGAATATACTAGGTGTTAGGTGAAGGTAATGTTACGTTCTTTGGTTAGGTTAATGGCAAAAGTTGGCTTGGATTTAAGGGATTTGAGCGGGTGTGGGGCGGCAGCCCCCACCCAATACTAGGTTAGGGTTAGGCTAGGCTAGGCTAGGCTAGGCTAGGCTAGGCTAGGCTAGGCTAGGCTAGGCTAGGCTAGGCTAGGCTAATGTTAACCCCATAATACTAGGTTAGGTTAGGTTATTTGGTTAGGTTAATGACAAAACTTGGCTCGGATTTCATGGATTTAGCGGGGGTGTGGGGGCGGCAGCCCCCACCCATTATACTAGGTTAGGTTAAGTTAGGTTAGGTTAGGTTAGGTTAGGTTAGGCTAATGTTAACCCCCATTCTTACTGGCTTTGTCCACGTTGAAAAAAAAAAAACCCAAGCCAACTTTCGAAATGAGGTTACTGTGATTTTGGAATCTGAAAAATTGAAAAACCCGAGCCAAGTTTGGTCAAAACTTGGCTTGGGTTTTACCATTTTCAGGTTTTGTAGAAAATATTAAGGAAAACACCCACCAATTATTATTTATTTTTATTTATTTTTTAGTTTTAGTTTATTTGCATCAATATATAGTGATTGACATTAGTTTCAACCTCCGCAAAACTCGTTTTCCCCTTTATCCAACGATCTTAAGACACGACGCCCGATAGTGGGGAGGGCTATGAAGATCAGGGAAAATGTGGGGTTAAAGACGAAAGTGGCAAACAAAAGTTGGCTCAGGTTTTCTTGTTTTTCAACTTACCCAACCCAACCCAACCCAACCCAACCCAACCCATCCCAATCCAACATAACCTAACCTTTATTATTTATATAATAGAAGTTACTGTGGGACACGTAATACCGGTATGTTGAAGGGGGAGCTCTGCCCCCTCTAAACACCCGTCACTTATGTCATCATAATCTGTTGTACTTCATAGGGGGTCCAATTAAGGAGAAAGTGAATTAACAGACTAATTAGGCCGCAAATTACAATAACATAGCGGGCCGCCGTTTATGGGAGACTTTTTACACATCATTTTCAATGTTAATTTTCTCCCTTTATCGATTTTTCCAAATGATCAAACTTACATAAAAATGAAGTACAGTTTATTATGATTCCAACATGCATTTCAAAATTGTCATGAACATTGGTGGGTGGTTTGCTTAATATATACTGGTTTTGTTACTTTTAAATATTGTATTTTCAGAGTTCTTCCAATATTACCCCTATATTTACGCCTTTTACCCCGCAATTTCCCTGATCTTCATGGCCCTTCCCACTTTCGGGGGCCGTGTCTTAAGATTGATGGATAATGGGAAAATAGTAAAATGTGACGGTCCTCTGTATTAAACAACACTGTATATCAAAGAAAAAATATAAAACAATAAAAAATAACCTGAAAAACTCGTAACTGGTTGGTGATAAACATTTACCTATTTCTGTTTAATATCGATGTCTACAGCTCCAACTTCCTTATAGCCTGGAACTCGCAAGTGGTCAATTATAAGGGTAAACACTATCTCCATTAACCATCAGACTTCCATATAGGCTACCCCTCCGAATTGAAGATTGTGTATGCAGAAAATGAAATCAGAGAAGCATGGAAGGTACACTATGAACGATTGCTAAATGTAGAGTTTGAATGGGATAAGGAACAGCTTAGTATCGAAAAACCAATATCTGGGCCCCCTCCTTTGATAGCACCAGCTATAGTGAGCGACGCAATCAATAAAATGAAGGACGGTAAAGCTCCAGGTTGCTCCGACATTGTCGCTGAGATGATAAAAGCCTCAGGGGAGATTGGTGTAAACTTAGTCACTGAGTTGATAAACACCATTATTAAAGATGAGAAAATCCCAGAGGATTGGCTCAAAAGTGTAATAGTAAATATATACAAAGGAAAAGGGGATGCGCTAGATAGAGGAAATTATAGGGGCCTGAAAATGCTTGACCAAATCATGAAGGTCTGTGAGAGAGTCCTTGAGGGTTTGATCAGGCAAAGCATCTCTATTGATGATATGCAGTTTGGTTTTATGCCAGGACGTGGTACAACCGATGCTATCTTCATAGTCAGGCAGATACAGGAAAGATACCTACTAAAAGGCAGGGATCTTTACTTTGTGTTTGTGGACCTGGAGAAGGCCTTTGATAGGTACCTAGAGATGTTGTACAGTGGGCTATGAGGAAACTTGGTGTGGAAGAGTGGCTGGTGCGTTTGATAATGAAGATGTATGAGGATTCGCGAAGTTCGGTGAGGGTGAAAGGTGTACTGAGTGATGAATTCGCAGTCCGTGTTGGAGTCCATCAGGGTTCAGTGTTAAGCCCCCTCCTCTTTATTATGGTCTTGGAGGCGCTGTCTAGAGTTTTTAGAGGCGGACTCCCGTTGGAACTGTTTTATGCAGACGATTTAGTCCTAATAGCTGACAGTATGCAGGATGCTGAGGCCAAATTCAGAAAGTGGAGAGAGGGCATGGCGAGCAAGGGTTTAAGAGTCAATATTAACAAAACCAAGGTAATGCATTGTAGTTTGAGACGAGGCAATGTGGAAAAGAGCGGTGCATACCCATGTGCAGTGTGTGGAAAGGGAGTGGGCGTTAACTCAATTCAATGTAGCATCTGTCGATGTTGGGTACACCATGGGAGTAAGCGCTGTAGTAGAATAAAGGGGCCCCTGCCGAAGGATAAGTCAGAAATAGAGAAATTTGAGGGCGTAGTGTGCAAAGGCGAGCTTGTGTTAAGTGATGATCCTGTGGCTGTGAATTTTGGAAATGAGTCTTTGGAGCTGGTGAACAAGTTTTGTTACCTAGGAGATACCATCTCTGCCGGTGGTGGGGCCGAGGCTGCCACTGTGCTAGAATTAGGTGTGGCTGGGGGAAGTTCAGAGAATGATGCCAATCCTGACCATGAAAAGAATGCCTCTCCCCCTGAAGGGAAAGGTGTATGCCTCATGTGTTAGAAGTGCAATGACGTATGCCTCAGAAACATGGGCCGTTTAAAGTAGAGGATGTTCAACAGAATGGAGCGTAATAAGATGAGAATGGTGAGATGGATGTGTGGGGCCAGGCTACAGATAGAATAACAAATGTTGAGCTGAGGAGACGTTTAGGTATAAAGAGTATTAGCGAGGTGATGCGTACAAGTAGACTGGGATGGTATGGACATGTGGAGAGAATGGATGAACAAAATTGGGTGACAAAATGCAGGTCTGTGATTGTGGAGGGAGCTGCACCAAGGGGTGGACCGAGGAAGACCTGGGATCGGACTATACGCGCCGATCTCAAATCCAAGAACTTGACAAGTGAAGCAGCCCTTAACAGGGTTGCCTGGAACGCCGCCATTAGGACAAGAGACTGAAACTGCACTTATGTGTGGAACACTCAGTCTTAAAATGTTATGTATGTATGTATGTATGACCACTTTCGAGTTTCAGGTTATAAGGAAGTTGGAGCTGTAGCCATCGATAGTAAATGGAAATGCAATTATAATGTAGGTTTCTGATGGCTAAATAGTAAGTTTAGTTGGATTTCATGTATATATTATAAATGAACTACAACCGTAGTTTAACTGGTAATTCTGCTAAATATCGATGTCTAAAACTCCAACTTCCTAATAGAACGAAACTCGCAAGTGGTCAATTTGCGCTATGGCTGTCCTACAAATACAGAAGTTTTCGTAATTCCCTCCGGATTTGCACGAAATTTGGTGGACATACAGTATATGCACTAAATGAATAGATTTCCAAGACCGTAGACAGATTGCCAAAGCGAGGCCTCCATATATAACTGGGGGATGGTTCACTTTTTGACCGATTTTTGCATATAATTATTTTTCTAATTTCCTCCCTAGACCTTCATCAAATTACAAAAAAAAAAAAAAAACATCCATTAGATCCCCCTTGTATATTGATTTGTACATTTTTAGGTAGAAAAAGTCCCGGCCGAAGGTCGATTCTTCCAACACTAAAGGCTCACTATCGTTCTCCAGGGAAACAATCGGCACCTACAGTAAATAGCACGAAAGGTCTAAATATTGACGAAGGGTCTTAAAATCGACTAACTAATGGAGCATACATCCTAACATCTGAAAACTAATGGGGCTAAACATAAGGGAGGAAGTGGCCCAGAAAACCGGCTCATCCCCCCTTAACGGAAATAATTTTAATACCCAAATAGAGTTGGAGCCACCCCTAGAATTATACCAGAGTGTCTTTAGTTTACTAGGAATTTAGTAAAGTATCTAGGGAGCCGACCTAGTTTTTTTTTCTCTCTCCCTCTCTCACTGGGTTGTATCCATTCGGCCCCTTTCAGCCTACTGTTTTAAGACTTTTATCCGCATCCAGGTGTCTATGTTTTTCCTGGTGAGCGATAGCGAGCAAGCATATATATATATATATATTTTTTTGCCAGCAGGCAAAATTTGTAAATTTTTCGAAAGAAAAATTACTCCGACGAAACCGGACTTCTCCATGCAATGCTGGCTCGCTATCGCTTGCCAGGAAGAAATCGACACCTGGATGGGGATGAAAGTCTTAAAACAATAGGCTGAATGGGGCCTCCCAGAAGCTGGGTGTGCTCAACCGCCTCGAGGGGTTCTTTACCCCTGCACAGCTTCTTGCTCTGTACAGGGGTACAGTGCGTCCTTGTATTGAGTATTGTTCACATGTGTGGGGAGGATCCTCTCACACCGCACTCATAGACAAAGTAGAAAGGAAGGCCTTTTGTATAATTAATTCCCGCCCACTCACCAACTCTCTGCAAACTCGCTCTCTCTTCACCGCAATGATACATCTCTTTTGCTATTCTATCGCTACTACAATAATCAGTGCTCCTCAGAGCTCTCGGTGTATACAACCTCCTCTACGTAGGGTACGTGGTACCCGTCTTGCAACACAATCCCACCCCTACTCTGTGCAACTCTCCAACCCAAGAGTGAAATGTTACTCAGACTTTCTTCTATTCAACAACTGAGCTCTGGAACTCTCTCCCAGAATTAGTCTTTCCCTCTTCCTATGACTTAAATTGCTTCAAACTCATTGTGTCCAGGCATTTTGACTCGAACGTCCCTTGATTTTGGCTCTGTCACTCTTTCAACTATGGGGGAGGCACTCACTGTGGGCAATTCTGCCTTTTGTCTCCCTCACTCACATAGAAAAATAAATGGATACAAGAGAGAAAAGGAGAGAACAAAATCAGGTGACCCCCCTTAATAGCGGAGTAATGAAGATGGATCAAGGTAGTTTAGCCCTCTCAGTTTCATGACGCATTATATTTCCTGGTTCGGGTTACTATTAAAAGATTTTATTCAGATTAGAAGGATATATGGCAGTCAGAGGGTTGATTGAGACCGTCTTTACCATTATAACTCCCAAAGATCCTTCCTAAGCTGCATAATATCGTCTAATGATAGCCAAAATAAACTGCTAAAACGCGTCAGAGCGTCAAAGGGTTAATGATATAGACACACAATATCGATAGGCCTACATAAGATTGATGCATTGATTGATTAGTAGATGGATAAATAGATAGATCTAGAGAAATATTTAAATGAGTGATTGTTATATTAAGTAGTACATAGACCCTCGTTATCCCCTATCATTCTAATAGGCTGTTTCTTTTTTTTTTTTTTTTTAAATATTTGAGTGAGAGACACAAAAAGGCAGAACTACTTCTAGCGAGTGCCTCCCCCATAGTTGAAAGACTGACAGGGCCAAAATCAAGGGACGGTCGAGCCAAAATGCCTGAACACACGGAGTTTGAAGCAATTTAAGTCATAGGAGGAGGGAAAGACTGCCGGATAAGTGTGCACAGGTCGGCCACAATGATAGGAAGACTGGCGCCAACGATCTGGCGCCAACGTACTGATAGGCTTTATTATATATATATATACTGGTAAAACCCCTTGGTACAGTCAGAAACCGCAATTTCTGAGACACTTTGATAGGGCCCGGACATGTGGAGCGCATCGTTTCTGGACGACAGCCCACTTTAACCATCACAAGGCCGCATACCTATGAAAACACGTTTCGAACCAATAGATGCTTCACTCAATCTGCCATGTAAAATCATAATGCTGCTGCTATGCTATGATCCGCATTCATATATTTATGGTTATACAAATGTCATAATACCTTTATTACATTCCCTTACGTATCTACAGTAAATACGGACACAAATATTACCATAGGTTTAAAACAAATATATGAAAATAATTACTTCCAAAGTGAATGAACAGGATTTGTGTGTGTGTGTGTGTGTGTGTGTGTGTGTGTGTGTGTGTGTGCGTGTGCGCGCGCGCGCGCTATTTTCTTTGCACACTGAGATACCATGCCCAAGACGGGTCCCGGTGGGGGTTCCAACCTTAAACGTTTCATTGGCTGTTACGAAATTTGGTAGTTTAGGTTCGCTCTCTCGTGCCCCACTCCCCAGAGAGCTGTCTTCATTTCCATGTTCCCAGTGACCACGTTATGTATACTTGTATTAATTTTGAAGAGGAGGATGTTCAGTAGGCTATTATATGTAATGTTTACCTTGCATTGGTGTGTAATAAATAGTTGTTGTGTAAAGTAACGATGGCAATTATGGCGTGGATTGCTAGTTACGGTTAGTCGAGTGTGTGTGTGTGTGTGTGAGCAGTGGCGTATCTAGGGTGGGGCAGGTAGGGCACGTGCCATGGGCGCCACTTGAAGGGGGGCGCCAAATATATATATTTTTTTTAGTAATAACCTAAAATATCCTAACTTAACCTAACCAGGGTATTTAACTATAGTGCAAATCTAATATCAAGTATTATGCCTAAATACCTATCCTATCCATTCGTCATTAATATAATTATATAATAGGCTATGATGAATAATAACGCCATAACGTGTTTTTATAATTATGTACAGTTACTACAGTAATCACAGTAGGCTATATATATTTTAAATACAATTACCTATTAGCCTTTTAGGCAACGAATTCCTGCAAGCCATTGCCTAAACATATCAATAGTTAAGTTATCCCTCTAAATATTTTCGGGGTGGTTTTCTTTAGTTACCGGTATTATATTTTATGCAACGTTGAATAGTGTATATAATATTATGTATTGATATTCTGGATTATTTCTCATTTGACTGATTAGTTAATAGTAAAATATTGTTAGTACTTCGAAATTTACTTTATAAGAGACTCACAAGAAAATCAGGATATAGGCTATTTATAACTTTAAGCATTCTCGAATGCTAGCGCCAAGCGAACGTTTATTGTTGATAAACAAAACGGGAAGGGACAGGCAAAGGTACAAAATATATGCATTTATTACTCTATACTCTGTTTAATTTTATCTGACGGTAAATTGAATATAATATTCCTTATTTCAGACTCTCAGAGCAGTATGTAAGATCATGAAACCGTTCCTAGCGAAGAAGGAAAGTGGTTTTACCTTTATTATTTTAGGAACATCCGAACATGCTTTATTGCTTAGGCTAAATACTTTTAGAATTTAGCTTCTAGGTTTATACGTGGGTTAGAGTAATTTTAGAGTGTCATTTTCATTATTTCAGAGCATTGTATAATTTGCGTAAGAAGAATTTTAGAAGACTCACGAAACCTTCCTCATGAAGAAGGAAAGTGGTTTTAACTTTATTTCTATATAAAATTACTTTATTGCTGTGCCTCTGGTTGTTAAGTCAGAGTCCGAAACCAGGTGGAGTGCAAGGACGGAAGCAGTGAAACCTATCAACAAGTAACCTTGAGGAGATACTTCAAGTTCTTCTGGACATGACAGACAATGGAAACGAGACCAGTGAAAAAAGAAGTGACGCAAAGCAGCTATACAACCGCATGTTGAGTTTCGATTTTCTGACTTTGCTAGGATTTTGGAACAAAGTACTCATTCGCATTGACCGTATTCAAAAGAGACTGCAGGATCCTAACATGAACTTCCATGATGCTGCCCTAGATTTGAAAGAGCCCTCCGAGGATAATTTTGATAATGAAAGGGAAGTGTTAGTCTGTGATTCACTCGAAGAAGGACTTGGTCTCTGTCAAGAATGGAATGTTGAACCTGAAAGACGTCGGAGACGAAAGAAACAAATGGCTGGTGAGAATGCAAGAGATGCTGGATTAACAGCCAAGGAGGAAATGGAAAGAGTCATGAAGGGAACACTCGACCGTCTTCAGAGAAATGGATGAAAGGTTCGCTCGTTTGCACGACACTGACGCCAAGTTTGGGTTCCTTCTCGATGTCAAGAAACTGTGTTATGGCAGCGACAGTGACAGTAACGACCTAAAGAAGAAGTGTGAAAATTTGGGTGAATTGTAAAGCTCTGATGTTGATGGACAGCAGCTATATGAAGACATTTTTTGACTGCAGAATGTTGCTATCAAGTCGGGCCAACATGACAATATCAAGACCTGAAGAGCTTCTTGAATTTATTGTTCAGTATGGAGATGAGTGTCTTCCCCAATCTTCGCAGTGCTATGCAGATAATGCTAACCATCGCCATTTCCATCGCCAGTTGTGAGAGATCATTCAGCATATTAAAGTTAATACTTTCTTACTTGAGAGCCTCCATGGGTCAAGGCAGACTTTGTGATCATTGCTTCTGCTCAGTGTAGAAAGTGAAGACACTGAAACAACTGACTTTGAGGACATCATAGACCAATTTGCATCAGTAAAAGCAAGGGAAAGTGCAGTTGTGATTTTTATATACAGTATCAGTAGATGTCAGTCTGTCAGATGTCAGATGTAGTGCAATAATTTGTTAATTAAACTGTTAACGAGATTGACTTATTCGATTTTTTATCCTGATTCAGTGATTATATGGATTTATGAAGTCTAAAAGATAGGTGTCAGATGATTGAACAGGGTCTTAAAAAAAGTATAATACAATCCAAACTCAAAATAGGTATCATTAACCTAAACCAAGCAATGAACCTAACACACACACACACATTATATATATTATATATATATATATATATATATATATATATATATATATATATACTGTATATATGTATAGCCTACTGGTATATCATTCATTATTTAGTGTTTCAATTACCTAAATATAGCTTTGACTATGGCTTTAAAATGCTCCTAGAATTGCTCATATTTCAAAAAAAATCTCGTGGGGGCTTACAGCGCCCCCCCGAACCCCCCAGCTGGAGAGGCTCGCTGCGCTCGCCACCGCTAGCTGCGCTCGCCCCACGCCACCGGGGGGCGCAATTGCAGTCCTTGCCCTAGGCGCTATCTACCCTAGATACGCCCCTGTGTGTGAGTGAACCGATGTGTGTTGTAATAGACATAATGCTCTACAGTAGGTGACAAGCACTGAATACAGAAGTGTCTGCTTCATGGCATACAACACAACGAACTATGCAATGTAATATTACATGTTATCATCTGGTTATGAAATTCAGGTGTGAAACGGCAATGAGTTATCAGTAGTGATATAAGGGGGTATATATTGTGTATAATTATATGTATTATATTATATGTAATACCACACTAGGTTAAGCTTCGGACGCTGATAGGTTTATATAATAATTATTCGATATTATTTAGGAAAATGTTTATATTTCACTCTAAAGGGTATATATAGGCTATATAAGAATCGCATCGTGATATTACGCTTAGCAATGGCTATAGATACCTTTTCTATGTTAGTATTATATTATCTTATATATTGCAATGTTTACACAGTGCAGCAAGGTTAATAGCATGATAACAAAAATGGATGACTTATATGTGAGTACCGGTACGTGTTTAATAGTAACCACTAATGCTGGGGTCACACATTCATGTATATCGCTCCCGACAGCTCCCGTCAGGCGTGATCGCCAATTTTGTGTTCTGACGGGCGTAGTCCGGCCGTGTACGCCCGTATAGACCACGACTATTGCACTTCCCGACAGACGTACCGTGACGGGGCCAGTGTTACGTCAGACGTAATGTAGTCATATGGAACTACGTACGTGCTTGCGACTTGCGTAAGCATGTCCCCGTTAGTCCGCCTGGGCTGCCCGATTTGTGGGAACACAGGCCACGCCCTTGGCCACGCCCCCACAAGACCTGCGTAGCTGAGGCTCTACGTCTTGGGAGTTTGTAGGACTTACGTGGACCGTTTCCGGACAATCGTAGGCACACCCCGCCTGTCCAAACACAGACAAAGACAGTCTTTGTCAACCACGTAGGTCTGGGTTGGAATCTGGGAACTACAAAAGGGCAGGGCTGGCCACAACGTTCCCATTCCCACTCCTGACTCGGCACCATGAAGAACATCACGGAATACATCCTGGAGGAGTTCAAGATGGTGAACTCCCTAATCAAACCGGAGAACAGGCATAACACTCGGCTCATTAAATGGATAATTTCCTACATAGAAATGTTAGAACTGCTTGCAATAGCAAACTACATCCATGAAGATGAACAAGAGAAGAAGAAGGAAAGGAGCAAGAGGACAGTGTGGGTGTGGCCATATCTACAACGAAGGCTGAACATGGCCATTATGAGAAGCTGATGCACGAGTTGGCCACAGAATGTCCACAACGGTACAAAAACTTCACCCGGGTAGACAAACAACTATTTGATGAGATAGTGGAACGTGTCACCCCCCTCATTCAGAGGAAACCTACGTTTTGGCGGAACCCCATTCCTCCTGGTCTGCGGGTGGCCATCACCCTACGTTTCCTCGCTACGGGTGATTTCTATAAGAGCCTGCAATACAACTTTCGTGTTGCCCACAACACCATCAGCCAAATTGTTCCAGACACCTGCCAGGCCATCATTCTGTCTACGGAGATCAGGAGATCAAGAGGCCACAATCGCCTGCTGAATGGAAGGAGGTTGCCAGCGGCTATGAGGAACGATGAAATCTGCCGCATTGTGTAGGAGCCATTGATGGCAAACGCATACGGATCCGAAACCCAAACTTTGGTGGCACATATTACTTCAATTACAAGAAGTTTTTCCATTGTCCTGATGGCAATTGTTGACTCCAACTACAAGTTCATTTACGTCGACGTTGGTGCCATAGGGTCAGAGTCTGATGGTGGTGGCTTTGCACACACCAGTCTGTCTAAGTTGCTTGAGAAACAGAACGCAAATCTGCCACCCGCCGAGGGTCATCTCTACCGATCCACTGGACCACCCACGGAATACTTCTTAGTAGGTGATGATGCATTCCCTCTGTGCGCCTACATGATGAAGCCCTACCCCCTACGATCCCTCACGAAACTGGAACGAATATACAACTACAGAATCACCAGGGCCCGCCGGCGGTTAGAGAACGCCTTTGGCATTCTTGCCAACCGCTTCCGGGTTTTCCACACTGCAAATATCTCTGAAACCTGAACGTGTAGAGGTTGTTGTGTTGGCCTCATGCATTCTGCACAACATCCTACGAGGGACGATGCCCACCCCAATCAGAGGTAGATCAAGAGGACCCACACACCCACCAACTCATACCTGCCGCCTGGAGGAGTGAACCCACCTGTAGGAAAACAACATTCCACCCGTGACCCGCAACACTGCAACCATGCTTGCCAAGGCTCAACGCAACTACCTCAAGACCTACTTCAATTCCCCTCAAGGATCTGTGGCTTGGCAGGATGACCGATTTAGGTGAGTTACATTTACTTTAAAATACTTCATTGAAAATTGTAAGATTTTCCCCTGTTTACTTATTATTTTGCTTTATATTTTAGTTTCATCTTACATTTACTCGTCTTCCTCACTCTCATCCACTTCAACCTCGAGCTCTCCACTATCGGGGCCGAGGTCGATAACAACTTCATCTTCATCAGGCGTCGAGAGGGCAGGCGGTGAGTTGGAGGGGCCAGGCTGAGAGGGGTCAAAAGGTGAGGTGGCAGGCAGTGAGGTGGCAGACGTCGAGGTGGCAGGGGAAGCCTTCCTGGCCTTCTTCACGCCTTTCTTATGCATGGTACAGGGCAGGGCAGGGCAGGGTGCAGAGAGTGGCAAGCAGGGCAGGGCAGGGTGCAGAGGGTGGCAAGCAGGGCAGGGCAGGGTGCAGAGGGTGGCAAGCAGGGCAGGGCAGGGTGCAGAGGGTGGCAAGCAGGTGGCAGGGTTGGCTTGTTGTTTGCTGCTCCGGTGTGGTGAGAGGTGTGACGGGAGTGTCCCCCGCTGGTCCTTATATACCCCCCGTACAACGTTGTCGCGTCTTCCCGCCAACACGCAGTGCGGCGGTGCTGCCAGATGCGCCCGGATTAACGTTAACTGTCCCGTTTGATGGGAATATTTTACGATTGACGGGAGCAGTTTACGTTTGACCGGGCGAGCTGCTACGTCTTACGGGGCTGCTCCCGTCAGACGTAGCCGATCGCCCGGTCAGACGTAGGATTTCCCGACTTTTGACATACGTGAGCGCGAGCCCGTATCTGATTTGCAATCCAAAACATACCGGGCGGCCTTGGCCGCACCAACCACCTCCCCGACCAGCGTGGCTACTCCCGCCATACGTACCAACTCCCACGACTAGACACAATTTCATTTACATTTTGCGTACTAAGCCCTTACGTTTTACGTATTCGGTTGCCAACTACCGATAAACCTTTGTACGGGAGCATGCAGGAGCATATACGTGAATGTGTGACCCCAGCATTAGGATGACGTCTGATGAATCACACACACAACGAAAGCCTGTCCATTCACTGATGTTTGGCAGTGTTTCCTTAGTCTTAATTCTTTAATAGCTATCCGTGTTTTATGTATACACAGGAGGGAGTAACAAACTATGGTATTTGGTGGTATAATGGTTAAGGTGTCTAACAATATGTGTAATAACCCCGGGTTCGAATCACGGGTGGATCACATATATGCTTGCATAATTGCATGGGAGGTGGGTGGGTGTTGTGCGTGAAAATTAATAAAGAGAATAACCAATAATAAAAATAAAAAACAATAAATAAATAAATAAATAAAATATGATTTCTATAGTATGAACTCGTTTATCGTATGACATAACAACAATACTTTTACATGGCAGGCCTGAGTGAAAGCATCTATTGGTTCGAAACGCTGTGATTCGTAAGTGTGCGACCTTGAGATAGTAAAGCTGGGCTGAGTCGTCCAGAAACAAATACGATCCCAATGTCCGGGGAATACTATCCAGGTGTCTCAGAAACTGCGGTTTCTGACTGTAACACTCGCGATAATAAGTCATGTCCCAGCGGTCATTACCTTTGGCTTGCTCTGTGCTGTATTAATGTACTGTCAGATGTTGAATAGGGGGGTAGGTGTAGGAACGTGTTTGTATATTTCCACTCGATATGAAAAAATGGAAGCTTAGAACATTGCTGGATTACCTATTATTGATCAAAACATACTTGGTGCCGAGAAAATCACTTATTAGCCGCGACTGTACACTCGGATACCATATGTCTATAGCCCCACTCATCAGGAAATTCGTGGATCCCAGTATATGTTTTTCTGTATGCAATTATTAACGATCGGAATTGATTATGGATAGAAACTAGCATAACAATAAATAGTATAATTAGTTTTGTAGTTGATTTATAGAAAAATTTATATTCTTAAATTCGTTTCTAGAGATATTACTTCCATAACTAAAAATATTTGAAAGTCCACGAATTTATTTGAGTGGGGCTAGAAACTATGGTATCGAGGTTGTACTGGTAGAGAAAGAGCCCAGGGTCATCAATTAAGCCGGAAGTCACACGAGCTCGTTTTTGTCGAGCAATTTCTACAGGCAAATGTGGTCTGGCAGCTTAAAAAATATTACACTTTATCATTAATTCAGCAGCCGCCTAACATACTTATACCTTCAGTATAGTTACCGATACCCCCGTGCCACAAAAGTCCTGAACATATATCGAGGCAAAACTTGCTCATGGAAAATTGACGGAACACATCGCTCGTGTGACAGAGGCTTAGTAAGGGATCTATGGGGGGATGGGCGGTATTTATTATGCCTATGTATTTATCTTTGTTATTAACCCTTTCAAGCTCCAATACGCGTTTCTGTTCTGTTTTTTTTGGCTACTATTAGACGATTTTATTCAGATTAGTAACGGTGTATGGAAGTAAAAAGGGGTAATTGAGATAGTATTTACCCTTTTTAATATCCCACAGATACTTCCTAAGCAGCATAAAAATAATCTTAGGATAGCCAAAAATAAACTGCTAAAACGCCTGTCAGAGCTTAAAAGATGAAGGTGGTTTTTTGTTTTAGCTTCTCCATCAAATTTATGAAAACACCCCGTCCCTCCTTCAAGATAAATGTATAAATTTTTTGGTAGGAAAAATGTCTCGACCGAATAGAACGGGTCCATTCTAAAATTTCAGGGTCGCTATGCCCCGTTTTTTTTCCGACAGAAAAAAAACTCAAACACCTATGATGGCACGAACAGTCCTAATATTGACAAAGAAATCAAGTGTAAGGGAATGAAAATCACCAAACTAATAGAAAGAACGTCTTCAACATCTCAAAAAAACTAATGTGGTTAAGGGGATAGTACTCGCTTTTTCTAGACCCCTCTTTCTAGCGGCTCATGTTTAGCATATTAGTTTCGAGGTTTTAAGACGTTCGTTCCGTTAGTTTGGTGATTTCGAGGACCTTCCTTCACCTATTTTTGTTATCAATATAAGAAAAATTTTTCTACCAGAAAAATGTTACAAAAATTTATTTTGAGAAAAGGGGTCTAGTGGGTGTTTTTCTAAACTTGACGGAGAGGTCTAAAAAGCGAGGGAAACTCGAAAATAAATTAATTAATAAACTATATAGGCCAAAACCAAGCAGTACCCCTTAAACACGAGGGAGAACAAGAGTCCAAAAAAAAGAAAAACTAACCCCTCTTAAGGGGGGACGAGTCGTTTTTCTGGTCCCCGTTTCTCCTCGTGTTAAGCCCCATTTGTTTTGAGATTTAAAGGTAGGTCGCGCCCATTAGTTTGGCCGATTTTTTTTTGCGCACCTTTCGCCCCATTTAGCTTTGTCAATTTTATGACCTTTCGTGCCATTTAGGTTTCAATCTTTTCTGGCCGAGCGATAGCGAGCCTGAATTTTAAGAGGAACCGGCCTTCGGCCGGGGAATTTTTTTTTCCGAAAAAAAAATTAACCAAATTTATTCTTAAAGGGGGGTCTAGGTTTTTTTTTTTAAGCTTGATGGAGGTCTAGTGAGCGGGTAACTAAGAACATACAACGGATTATGAATGAGCCAAACCAAAGGGCCAGTCTCCCTTGAATCCGTAAATATTTGACATACATTATGAATATTGCATGGTCTGTCAGAGACCTTGTATTGAATGATTGAAATACAGGACTAACCTTGCAAGCATTGTCTCAGTTCTGTAGCAAAATACAGTAAAATATACTGTAAATGTGGAGGAATATAAATAGTTTAATGGCGTCCTCCAGGCATATAATTGTAGTTTGTTGAGAGAGAGAGAGGAGAGAGACTACATTTAGAGCTACATAGATAAAAAGACCACACTAGACCTCACAGACCTTCAAGGTCCTTACTAGGCAGTCTGGCCTTACAAAACTATATAAATATCGGATATCATGCGATATATATATAATAGATATACTATATTACTATACATGATAGGTACACCGGTAACAACATACACACATACACGTTACTAATACATACCTATATATACCAGGTCATATATACACATGTACTGTACAGTGCACACACATACATTACATAAACTTTTTTTTTTTTTTTTTTAATATCACCCCAGCCTCTGCATGACTAGAGGTTCAAGCCTTCCCTTGAAAGCGTTTATTGTGTTGCGATCTCCACCATCTCTCGCTGGATTGTGTTTATTCCACTTCGGTCACCACCCTGTAGGTGAAGAAATCTTTGTGACATCTAGGTATGCCTTTTTGGTGTTTAATTTCATTCCATTTCCGCGAGTATTGATTAGTATTGTTTAATGTGAATAGTGCATTTACATCGACGTTGTCGAAACCTTTTAGTATCTTAAAGCACTCAATAAGCTGACCCTCAGAACCTCCTATTTTTTAATGAGAACAGGTTCAAATCGTTTTAAGTCTTTCTTCATATGGTTTATTTCTTAATGAGGGTATCATTTTCGTCGGCCTCTAATGGCTGTACCTGACTCGAGTCGTACAATAATCCTTGATACAGATAAGGTGGACCAGAACTGCACACCATATTCAAAGGTGCGCGGCCTCACCATACTTTTGAAATACAGTGGCACTATTACGTTCATGTTTATATGGTAAATTTTCGTTTCCAATAAAGCCCCAATGCTATGGTTTGCCCTTATTTGCAGCTGCTATACATTGGTCGGAAGTTTTAGGTTTTCAGATTATTAGTACCCCTAGGTCTTTTAACTACCGTTGCGGTTTTTATTTGTTTGCCATTCATTTCGTATTTGTATTTCATATTTCTGCTACCAACCTGCAGCACATGCAATTTATCGACATTGAAGGGCATCTGCCATTTTTTCGACCCACTCTGATATTTTGTTTTAAATCAGATTGCAACGCATTTCTATCATCTTCGTTCAGGGACTGTATTTCCTATTTTTGTATCGTCTGGCAAAAAACTTTGGAAAATGGTGTTGTTTACCCCTACATCAATATCGTTAATTGTAAATGAGAAACAGGCACCGCGTTCCAAGGACTGAAAGCCCTGATGGAAACTCCAATAGGGAACAGGCTTGCCACTCCGAGTTACACTCCATTTATTCACCACTCTCTGTCTTCTGTTTGTAAGCCAAATTTTTTATCCAAGATATGAATTTCACCTTTGATAACCTATCCTCTCCAGTCTTAGCCAATAGTTTTCGGTTGAGGGCACCTTGTCGAAAGCTTTTTGAAAGTCCAAGACAGATGATATCTAGGGAATTTCGTCATGTCGTTATATGTGAATAGCGTTATAGAATTCAATCAAATATGTTAGGCATGACTTATTTGATCTAAAGCCATATTGACTACCTTTGATTAACTTGTTTGATTCGAGCTAATCTACTATCTTATCTCTTAAGAATTTTTACCTACAATTGAAGGTAGACTAATTGGTCTGTAAGTTACTCGGCTTTGGCCTTGCTACCCTTCTTGTATATCGGCCGTAATGTTCGCATTCTTTCCAATCACTCGGTACAATCCCCTGTAGTGAATGATAAGTTAAATAGTTCGTGTCAGGGAGATGTGCTATTTCGTCCTTAAACATTTCTTAATATTTTCGGGTCGGAGCATGTCGGGTCCTCGGGTCTTATTTACATGTTAAATTACTCAATTTGCTTTGTACTTCCGCTAAACACTGAGAGAGGAGAGAGAGACGACGAGGAGATAGCGAAAGAGGAGGAGAGAGAGGGAGAGGGCGCGAGTAGCGGAGAAAGAGAGGGAGGAAGTGAGAGAGAGAGAGAGAGAGAGAATGATGTGAGAGAGCGGCAGAGAGAGGGAGGAAGACGAGAGTTGCGAGAGGAGAGAGACGAGAGAGGACGATGAGATTGAGAGAGAGGAAGAAGGAGAGAGAAGGAGAGAGGAGGAGAGATGATGGGAGAAGGAGGATTGAGCCGAGAGAGAGAGATTTTGCATTACACTACATACGCGTATTGTTTCCTCTTACCCCCGCGCCTGTTTTAAAGTGGCGGTGTGTGTGAGAAAAGGTGAGAGAGAGAGATTTAGAGTACTACATACGGTGTGGGTGTGAGAAAGAGTGAGCACCCCGCCCAGATAGAGCCCTATAAATACGCGTTATGTATTTTTCGCTATTTAGGCTTTCATGATCGTGTGGTGTGTGGTGTTGGTTTGTGAGAGAGAGAGATAGAAGGAGAGTGAGAGTTAAAGCATTGTCACACGAGCGCTTTTTCTAGGCAATTTGTCCCCCCCCCCCCCCCCCCCCCCCCCCCCCCCCCCCATGAGGGCAAGCGTTTGTTCTGTTTATATTTCAGGAGCTTTTGCAATGATCATCGGTAAAATACTAGTATTGGACATATAAAGAGTTGTTAGCGGCGGCTTCTATCCCGACGATGATAAAGTGGAATTTTTAAGCCCACTCCTCAGACCATAATTGCCCGTTAAAAAATGGCTCGAAAAACGGCTCGTTGTCGACTCCAGGTTTTAGGAGCGAGGTTGAACAATAGAGGGGAGCGCCAAATAGCCCCGCCCCTGTTACTAAAGACCTTATCAGTCACACATCACGCCTGGGGTTTTGTACCAGCCTGTGGGGAGATAAAACGATAAACCAGGATACCCAGATCACACATAACCAAAGCCACTAAAAACAGCTTCTCTCCCCGGCACCTACCCACACACAACTTCTTCCACCCCTCTCAATTTACACCTTCAGAAAAAAATAGCAAAAAGTAGAGAATAGTCGCGACGATGGTGCCGTTGTAAAGGCTTATCCCTCAATACCTGCATTTTTTTTTTTTTTTTAAAGAGTGGCCACAATGAACGGACGGAAGGAAAAAACCACCAAACCACAAGATAACACAAAAGGTCCATGTGCCTCAAGGCATCCCATCTCCATTCATAAAGATGTTTGTAACAAGCTGGATCTGATCTGATCTATGATCTGATCTGATGTGGCCCCCCCCAACGAGTAATTGATAGCGTCTACATCTTTGTCTGTATGTAGGTTTATGTGTTTCTGTGTGTTCAGTAACAGACCCTCTGTGGTGTGCAAAGTACAAAGACTGAGAACATGGGTTCACTTCCAAGAGAGAGCAAGCGCAGAAAGGAAAAGGAGAGAACTAACCGAGGATAATATTGATGCTGGTACATGTTTTCTGTGTGCCTGCGAGTAAGTGTGTGTGTGCTACTAGAGTACATGGTTTACTAGTGTTTAATTACATGTTAATTGTGTGCTAAGTCACATGTTTCTTTGTGTTAAGTACATGTTTCTGTGCTGCCTGATTACATTATTCTGCTGTCCCACCCGGGATGTACATTCGTCTGGGTGTGAGTACATGTTTCTGGTCTGTAAGTACATGGGTGAGGGGTGCTAAGTACATTGTTTCTGTGTGCTGAGTACATGTTTCTGGTGGTTAAGATAATGTTATGGGTGCTAAGTACATGCTTCTGTGTGCTGAGAATGTAACATGTGTGTCGTGATCAGTAAACGTGTCTGTGTGCGGGTACCACACAGATGTTCTGTGTGCTGGCAGTATCCATGTTTCTGTGGTGGCTGCGTACAGGTTTCTATGAGCCAGTACATGTGTCTGTGTGCTCCGTACATGTTCTGTGTGCTGAGTAACATGTTTGCTGTGTGCTGAGTACAGGTGTTATGGGTGTGCTGAGTAAAAATTTCCTGTGTGCTGAGTACCATGTTCTGTGTGCTGAGTAATGTTTCTGTTGATTAGAGCTACCCCATCCGCTTGTCCTGTGTGCCTGGAGTAACATGTTTCTTTCTGCTGGTTGTGAGTAAAAATGTTTCTGTGTGCTCAGTAGATGTTTCTGTGTGCTCAGTAGATGTTCCTTGTGTGCATATAACAGTGTTCTGTATGATGAGTAAATTTGTTGTGGTGTGGGTAAAACGTATGTTTTGTGTGTGTGAGTGTGTTTGTGCGGGTGAGTGTACCTATGTGTGGTGACTGTACGTGTGTGTGTTGGTGACTGTTATGTATGTATGTTGGAATGTACTATGGTGTGTATTGACGGGTGTGCTTGGTGACTGTGTAGTGACCGATGTGTGTCTAGTGATTGTAGTGTTGGTTTGTGAGTGACTGTATATATGTGCGTGATTGTATGTGGTTTGTGTTAGTTAGTCTATATGTATGTTGGTGACTGTTTATGTGTTTGAGTCTTTATGTGAGTGTGTGGTGGACTGTTTTTTTTGTTTCTGCAATTGTATTTGTAGTGTGACTGTATGTGTCTAGGTATCGAGGACTGGTATAACCGGTGTATATATGTGTTGGTGATTGTATGTGTGTGGATAGTGAAGTCTGCCATGTGGTGAAATGTATATGTGTCGTTAGTGATTGTGTGGTGTGTGTGAGTGGTGTGGGTGGTGTTGTGTGGTGTCTTGCTGGGCTGAATTATGTGTGATGTACTGTATTGTGCTGGTGTGTGTAATGATTTTATGTATGGGCAATTGTATGTGTATGTGTGGTGTGTGTGAGCACTGTATATGTGTTAAGTGATTGGTATGTGTTGTGGTTAGTGAGTTTATAGTGTGTTGTGGGTGGGTGTTTGGTGACTGTAATATTATGTGGTGTGTGTTGACTATATTGAATGTAGTGGTGACTATGTGTGTGGTGATGTGAGTGTGGTAACTATATATGTGTACTTACCTCTAGTTGTTTTTTTACTTACTCTAGTTGTATTGATGGGAGGTGAGCATGCCTCGTTATTTCCAACCTCCTATATGTGTATGGTGTTATATGTATCGTTGGGATGGCTGTGGAATGTGGTGTGTAGTCTGTATTTTTAGCCAATTGGCGACCATCGGAAAACGTAAGCGCTTGAGGGTGGATATGTATGGTTACCATTCTCACTATCAGATGGTACCCGTTTCTCCGCCCGAAAGGCTTAGGTAGCCATCAGCCTTAGGATGCAACCATATGATACCCATCTCGCCTTGTACCATTTTTTTTGACCAAAAAACACCCCCAGATGGACCGCACAACGGTCCGTCCAATTATTCCAGGTACCTATGTACAGCTTAGGTGAACTGAGGGCTAACACTATGACAACGGAGACAAGCCAAATTTGTCTCCCGCCGGCTTCCAGGCCCAGGTATTGAAGCCCCCGGCCCCTCGTGTGTGAGGGCCGAGAGCTCTCACCACTAGGCTACGGGCTGTGTGATCCTGTGCGCTGTGTTATCTGGTATTTGTTGTAAGTGGCACCGATTAGCATGTCGCCCATCAGTTATAATTTGTTGGCGGGTTTATTCCCCTAGCAGGGGTTGCCCGCCAAGGCTATCGAGTCCCATATCACGGAAAAACACCCTCAGATAACAGGTGGAATGCTAACAACCAGAAAAAAACTACCTTGATAGTCTGGTATGGTGGTATAAAATGTATGTGTGTGTGTGCTTGGTTATGGGTGATATAATGTGTGTGCTGTGTGTGTGGTGGACTATAAGTGTTGTGTGATTGGGGTGTGGGGGTAGTAATGTGGGTGTTGTGACTATGAGGGGGTGACTATGTGTGTGTGATTGTGTGTGTGGTTGTACTATATGATGCTGGTGATTGTGTGCGTGGTGACTAGGTGTTGTTGCAGTGTGTGTGTGGTGTGACTATTATGCTGTGGATTGGGGTGTGGTGCTATATATGTGGTGGATGTGTTAGTGGTGGTGACTATATATGTGTGTGGATTGTGTGTGTGGTTGGACTTATATATTGTGTGTGATGTGTGTGTGTGGGGACTATATAGTGTGGTACTGGTGTGAATTATGGTGTGGTGACTATTAACGTGTGTGATTGTGTGTGTGTGGAGTGTTGACTGTCATGTGGTGTGTGATCCTGGGTGGTGTGGTGACTATATATGTGTGTGATTTGGTGTGTGTGGTGGACTTCATATATGTGTGTGATGTGGGTGGGTGGTAAACTTAATATAGTGTGGGGGGATTGTGGTGTGTGAGTGACTATATGTGTGGTTACTTGTGTGTGGTGGTGATCTATATGTGTGTTATTTGTGTGTGTGGTAATTAGTATAGTGTGTGTGATTGTTGTGTGTGGTGATACTACTATGTGGGTGGTGGGATGTGGGTTGGTGGACTTATATGTGTTGTGTGGTTTGACGACTATTATATGGTGCTGATTGTGTGCTGTAGGTGATTAGCTTTGTGTGTGCTTGTGTAGTTTGGTGACTATATATGTGTGTGATGTGTGTTGTGGTGATTATATATGTGTGTGAATTGTGTGATTGTGGTTAATCTATATATGGGTGTGGGTGATTGTGTTGTGGTGGTGACTATAATATGTGTGTGATTGTGTGT
Source organism: Paralithodes platypus (assembly GCA_032716605.1). Classification (NCBI taxonomy): domain Eukaryota; kingdom Metazoa; phylum Arthropoda; class Malacostraca; order Decapoda; family Lithodidae; genus Paralithodes; species Paralithodes platypus. The sequence continues at coordinate 41,473,889 of CM064502.1, read as the reverse complement.
GAGGTGGTGGTGGAATACTTATGTGGCGTGCGTGTTGTGATTGTGTGTTGGTGTGACTTATATGTGTGGTGCTTGTGTGTGTGGTGACTCAATAATTAAGTATCTGTTGGTGTGTGTTGGATGTGTGTGTGGTGGACTGTTGTGTGGGTGTGATTGTTTTGGTGTGTGGTGACTATATATGTGTGGTTGCTTGGTGGTGTGTGTGACTATATATGTGGTGTGTGGTGGACTGTACGGAGTCTGCTGTGATGATTGTGTGTGTAGGTGAATATATTAGTGTTGTCGATGGTGTGGATTGTGGGGTATATATAATAATATAATAATAATAATAATAATAATACGGTTTTATTAAAGCCGGCGAGCCAATGGGGCACAAACTAAAACAGACGTAACCTAGATCTAACCTAGCTCTATTCTAAGGGAGCAACAGGAATGAATCCTGCAGCGACGAACGTAGAGCGCGCTACCATACCAAGGGAGTAGGACGGGGGCAGGGAACTGGGATCCCCCGAGACCGATCCGCCCTGATCTTGCATTCACGGCCACGGGAGACATTTTTGAGACGAACTCCCCTGACGGCGCGGGGATGAACCCCGAACACCCAGAGCTAGCGCACCCATACAGAGTACAAGCGCGTCGGCCACCCGTCCCCCGAGACGATCCGCCCAGATCTTGCCCTATCACGGACACGGGAAAGTTTTTGAGAGACTTCCCCCTGCGGCGCGTGGGGATTGAACCCGAACCCAGAGCTAGCGCTCCCAATACAGAGTACTAAGCGCGCTCGGCCACCGTGACCGTAGATGTGTGTGGTTGTGTGTGTGGTGGCTATATATGTGTGTGATTGTGTGTGTGGTGATTATATATGTGTGTGATTGTGTGTGGTGGTGGACCTATAATATGTTTGTGATTGTGTGTTGTGGTGATTAATATGTGTGGGAGTTGGTGATGTGGTCGAATATATATGGTGGTGTGATTTGTGTGTTGTGGTGAGCTATGATATGCGTGTAATTGTGTGTGTGGTGACTATAGTGTTGTGATTTTGGGTTTGTCCTATGTGATTGAGGGAGGCACAAACAAGCCAGACACTGCCTATAGCGAGTGCCCATACCACCAAAGTTGAAAAGAGTGACAGGAGCCAAAATCAAGGTGATCGTTCGAGCCAGAAATCAGCCGTGGGACACACGGGCGAGTTTGAAGCAATTTAAGTCATAGGAAGAGGGTCTTTTCCAAAGGACTGATTCTGGAGAGAGAGTTCCAGAGCTCAAGCTTGTTGAGTTGAAGAAAGACTGAGGAGGAACGTTTCACCTCTCGGGGGTTTGGAGAGGTTGCACGAGCAGAGTAGGGGTGGGATTGAGTTGCAAGACGGAGGTCCCACGTGCCTACGTAAAGGAGGTGGTATACACTGGCAAAGATCCTGCTGACGAACACTGATTATTATAGTAGCGGATAGAATAGCGCGAGGGAGCGAGGCAAAATTGCGGCGGAGAGAGAGAGATTGCAGGAGCAGTGGGAGTTGACGTGGACGGGAGTTAATGATACCAAAGGCCTTCCTTTCAAACTTTGTTCTAGGAGAGCGGTGTGAGAGGAAACCTCCCCACCACATGGCTGAACGAATACTCAATACGAAGGTCGCACTATTGCCCCTGTACAGAGCAAGAAGCTGTGCAGGGGGAAAAGAACCCCCTAAGGCGGTTTGAGCACACCCAGCTTCTGGGAGGGCTGCCTTAGCAAGAGATGGTAATATGGTCCTTCCAACTGAGGAGCAGAAGAAAAAGAGACGCCAAGAATTTGAGAGAAGATTGAAGGATTGATTTTGTGTATTGTGAAGTACAAGGATAGTCTGCTGGGAGTTCACTGACAGGTAGATTATAATGGAGAAATTGGGTTTTGGAAGCATTTAAAGGAACTAGGTTTTATCTTCTGCCCCAATGGAGATAGTATTTAGAACCGAATTTAAAAGTTCTATGGCTTCATTACGTTTGTCGTTGAGGGATTGCTGGGCTGGGGCGTTCTGAAAAACTAATAGAGGGTAGGTGTAAGGGTGAGTCGTCTGCGTCCGCGTTTATGAATGGATGGGAAGATTGGAGGTACAGTTGAGGAGATCATTTATAAAAATTAGAAAGAGAATAGGAGATAGGAGGCACACCGGAGTTTATAGGGTGCGGACTACGTGAAACATATGGGCGGTCCACACCCGCGGCTATGGAACGGCCGGAAAGGAAATTAGAGACAAACGGCACAGACTGGAGGGATAGCAAACGAAGGAGGGTAGTTTAGAAAATAAAGATTTGTGCCAGACTCTCATAGAAGGCTTTCGATATGGCTAGAGAAATAGAAAAAGTCTCACAGAAATCCCGAAAGGAGGCATGACCAAGAGTTAGTTTTTTACCAACAAACAAGGGACAATATGAAAGAAGATCACCAGTAGAGCGACCCTTAAGGACGCCATACTGGCGATCTGAGAGGAGATTATGAGACGAGAAAATGGCTTAAGAAATTTGGAAGCTATAGATTAGTTTCAAAAAACGTAGAAAGACATGAGGATGAAGAGCAATTGGACGATAGTGGTGAGGGTTGAGAGCGTGGTCAACCTTCTTTGGAACAGGTTGAATGTGCAGAAAACTTCCAGCATGAAGGGGAAGACGTTAGAGGGATAGACCCGAGAGACGAAAGCGTTGTGCCGAGGCAGGGGGTCAGCACGGGAAGCACAGTTTTTGAGGAATAAAAAAAAAAGGGGGGGGGAGGAACACCGTTCTCGGACCGTACGCTACTTTATTGATTAAGCCCAGAGAGGGTAGACAGTACATCTGTAGAAGAGATTAAGATATTAGGCATACGTAAGAGAGCGGAGGGTGAGCGAGGAGGCATCGCACCGGAGTCATCCCAAGGTGGAGTTTCTAGCAAAAGTTTTGAGCGAAGAGTTTAGCTTTGCTCAGGAGGAAGAAGTGATGGTTGTGCCAATCAGACTGGGAAATGGGAGGAAAAAGACGAGGAAGCGAAATTGTTGGAGACGATTTTTTGCTAGGATGCCAGAAAGATTGGGGGAAGAAGCTAGAGTTGGATAGGTCAGTGCGTTATATGCGCAATGAAAGAGGGTTGTGGGCAGTCGACGAAAGGAACAGAGTTTGGCTTGAGATTTCCCGGGCAGAAAACATAGGAAGAATGCGAGTCTTGAAGTTTAAGGGCCCCCCGGTTTACCTTTGAATGCTTCCTCCTTATTGCGGACAGCCGTAGCACAGGCGTGCGGTAAACCCAGATTTTTTAGCAGGTCTAGCCTGAGAGAAAGAGCATGGAGTGTATGCTTAATATGCCCGATAGGATTCCCTCGGTTAAGCGGTCAGCAATGTCTACGAGGGTCCCCGGCCTACGGAAGCAGAAAGTTATTCCATGGGAAATGATAAAGAAGTACTGCCGGAGAGCCTCTCAGTCGGCAAGTGCCAAAGCTGCCACAAGCGCCGCTGGGCTAGGAGGATCGGGTGGCGTTACTGGGAGATAGAGATAGGACCAGGTTGACAGAGATAAGTTTATGCTCGGAGGACAGCCCAAAGGAGAGAAAAGAGGACAGTTATTAGAAAGAAGGGTTAGAAGTTAGAAACAAGTCAAGAATGTTGGGCCCATCTCCGATAGCGATCCGTGATACGGGTGGGTTGCTGAACTATACTGCTCTAGGTTCAATTTCTGATAGAAAAAGACGTAGGCTTGTTCACCAGGTGGGTCAGTAGTAGTGAGAGGAGAGCCATTGGCGGTGGTGAACGTTGAAATCTCCTAAGATGGAGGATTCTGAGAAAGGAGAAATGGATAGAATATGTTCCACTGTAGAGTTTAGATAGTCAAGCGAATTTGGGAAAGTTGGTTAGAGTTAGGGGAAAGATAGACCGCCCAGAAATATTTAGTAAGAAGAATGACAGGACAGTTTGTGCCATACAAGTAGATTAATTCAGAGGAGTCGAAAGCGGGGAACACGAGAGCAAGTGAGTTTGTTGTGCACATAGTGCCCAACATCCGCCTTTGGCTTTGAAACTAGGATAGAGACAGTAGGAGGATACAGAGAAGGGGTTGCTGGATGTTGCCTACAGCCACCTGAGTTGCGGTGAGGAAGAGAAGATCAGGTTGTGTAGGAGGACAGATGGTGTTCAACAGAGTGAACAGTATGAGGACAGAGTCACGCGAAATGTTGCAGAATAGAAAAGAAATCAATCGGAAAAGAGTACCAGACCGAGGGTCAGGTAATTTGTGGGGTCGTCAGGGGCTGGCCGATCGGGTGTGGGGGCATTTATGGTCCCCCTCCCCCCCCCCCCCCCGGGGACTCCGAGGTTGGGCTGAACTTCATAACTTTTAAATTTTTGGTGTGGAGGAATGAAGTGTGGTGTGTATGAGCTAGATGGACTGCTCTCAGTGTAAACGAGGCACAAAGAACATCAGTAAGAGAGGGAAGACAAGATGAAACAGGAGTGTCAGCCGACGCCTTATCACATGCCTATAACCTCACCTGGGTCTAGCCTTGATCGATTGGTGCCTACCATCTCCCCACTGTGTGGTGAGACTATATCTGTGTGTGATTGTGTATGTGGTGGACTATATATGTGTGTGATTGTGTGTGTGATTGCGTGTGTGTGTGTGTGAGTGTGTGTGTGGTGATTATATGTGGGGGTGTGATTGCGTGTGTGGTGAACATACGTGTGGTTGTGATTGTGTGTGTGGTGATAAAATATGGTGTGTTGTGGTGACGATATGGTGTGTTTGATTGTGTAGTGTGGTTGACTATATGGGATGTTCGTGATTGCGTGTGTGGTGAGTAGCCTGTATGTGTGTGATGTGTGATGTGTGTGTGTGGTGACTAGGGGTGTTTGTGATTGGGTGCGGAGGGTTGGTGACTGTACAGTATATAGGTGTGTTATGACATTTTTTTATTGTGTGGTCAGTGTCTAGGTAGTCTTAGTTACAAAGTCCAAAGGAAATCAAGCAACAACAGGTCTAGTGACCGTTCTAGGCTGCTTGTCCTCCAAAACACTGAGGACCAGGGTGTCCAAACAGTGGGTAAGGGAACATTGGACAGGGAATGTATGTGTGTGTGTTGTCAAAGTATATGCGGTGTTAGTGACCTTATGTTTGTGTGTAGTTAGCGTAGGCCTATATGTATGGTGGTGTGTGGTTCAATGTATAGGTGTTTTAGTGATTGTATGTGTGTGTTTGGTTACTGTAATATGTGTGTTATGACCTTATGTGTGTGTGTGGTCAGGGTATGTGTTTTAGTCCTGGTATGTTGGTGGGTAGTTAGTGTAATATTGGTGGTAGTGACTGTATGTGCGTGTGTAGTTAGTGGATTATGTGTGGTAGTGATGTTATGTTCCACTTTGGTTATTGGTATATGTGTTTTAGTGATTGTATGTTTGTGTGTAGTTAGTATTTGTGCGTAGGTGAATGTATGTTTGTGTTTGGTATGTGTATCGCTGTATTATTGACCTTATGTTTGTGTGGAGTGGGTCGTACGCCCTGGGCCCGGAGTGATTGGATTGTTTGTGTTTGTGTCAGTGTATATGATGTGTTTTTCTGATCGCATGTTTATGTGTGGTGAGAAGGGGTTTGTGGGGATGTGATGTTTGTGAGTGGCTATAGATATGTTGTGTGGGTAGTTGTTTTCTGTGTGTGTGCCCAAGGATGCTTTGTGTGTATATTATTTTATTTTTGTATGTGGTTCTTGGGTAGTGTGGTGTGTGTGATGTGTGTGTGTGTGTGTGTGTATGTTTGTGTGCTGTGGTTAGTGTATGTTTGTTTGTAGTGATCGTATGCTTGTGTATGATTAGCGTCTGTTTTCAGGTGCGTATTTTATCTTTAACCTCTTTCTTTTTTGCTGCTCTGACTCTCATTCAGCATCCACGTCCCAAATGGCAAGGGGTGACTGTATCTCAATCCCGGCTTTCTCATCTAGTTCCACTTCCTCCATTTCTTGCATCTCTAAAGTTGTTGAACACACTATTCTTCATTCAAAATAGTCTTCCGCATTATTTGAGCCCTCTAGAAACTCCCTCTGACAGGATGCGCCAGGAGGGCGCGCCGCTATACTGGGTGAGATCGTATGCCTATCATTACTCCAACTCTTGGCTATCCTCCCTTTGAGGAATGTTCAACGCACACCGTACTTGTCGAAAGAGTAGAGTCAAAAGCATTTCGCCTCAACAACTCACTACCTCTTACTAGTTCATACAATAATGGTCTAAACTCCGCAAGGCTGATTCTCCTTCACTATTCTAGCGCTATTACAACAATCAGTGTTCTTAAGCAGCTCTATTCGGTGCAGACCCCCTTCCTTGCGGCGAGTGCAAGGCACCCGCCTAGCAACACAGTCCCACTTCTATTCTGTCCAGCTCTCCAACTCAAGAATTGAGCAAATGTTCTCATTCTTTCTTCTACTAAAAAAGAGTGAACTCTTGATGTATCTCCCTCAAATCAATCTTTTCTGTTAATCTATGACTTGGACTGCTTTAAAACGTTGTGTGTCCAGGTATTCTTGTTCCCACGGTCCCTTGAATCTGGGTCTATGTCGACTTGGGGCGAGACACTCGTTACAGACAGCCTGCCTGTTGTCATCTGCATTAAGCACATACAAAGAACATTTGCTGTGTGGTGCGTATTCGATTATGTGGATTATGTTTGTGTGTTCATGTTAGTGTATATGTGAGCTTTGTGGAGGTACATTACATAAATACATAAAATTTTAAGATGGAAGTGTTCCACACATACAGGTCAAGTTTGGCCCAAGTATCTATAGTCTGTACTAATTGCGGCGTTCCACAATCACAGACCTGCTTGGTCACCCAATTTTGTCTCACCACATGTTCATACCATCCCAGTCTACTTGTACGCATCGCATCACCTCGCTAATACTCTTTATACCTAAACGCCTCCTCAGCTCATCATGTGTTATTCTATCCTGCAGCCTAGCCCCACACATCCACCATTCTCATTCCATTCTGTTGACATCCTCTACTTTAACGGCCCATGTTTCTGAGGCATACGTCATTGCACTTCTAACAAATGAGGCATACACCTTACCCTTCAGGGGGAGAGGCATTCTTTTCATGGTCAGAATTGGCAGCAGTTCTCTGAACTTCCCCCAGCCACATTTAATTCAAGCGACAGTGGCAGAGGCGCCTCGGCCCCACCACCGGCAGAGATGGTATTTCCGAGGTATCAAAACTTGTCCACCAGCTCTAATGACTCATTTCCAAAATTCACAGCCACAGGATCATCACTTAATACAAGCTCGCTTTTGCAGACTACACACTCATATTTCTCTATTTCTGACTTATCCTTCGGCAGGGGTTCTTTTATTCTACTACAGCGCTTACTCCCATGATGCACCCAATATCCACAGATGCTACATCGAATCCAGTTAGCGCCCACACCCTTTCCACACACTGCACATGGGTATGCACCGCTCTTTTCCACATTGCCTCGTCTCAATCTACAATGCATAACTTTGGTTTTGTTAATATTGACTCTTAAACCATTGCTCGCCATGGCCTCTCTCCATCTTCTGAATTTGGCCTCAGCATCTTGCATATTGTCAGCTATTAGGACTAAATCGTCTGCATAAAACAGTTACAACGGGAGACCGCCTCTAAAATCTCTAGACAGTGCCTCCAGGACCATAATAACGAGGAGGGGGCTTACCACTGAACCCTGATGAACTCCAACACGGACTGTCAACTCATCACTCAGTACACCTTTCACCCTCACCGCATTTCGCGAATCCTCATACATCTTCATTATCACACGCACTAGCCACTCTTCCACACCAAGTTTCCTCATAGCCCACTGCACAACATCTCTAGGCACCCTGTCGAAGGCCTTCTCCAGGTCTACATTCACAAAGTAAAGATCCCTGCCTTTTAGTAAATATCTTTCCTGTATCTGCCTGCCTATGAAGATAGCATCGGTTGTACCACGTCCTGGCATAAAACCAAACTGCATATCATCAATGGAGATGCTTTGCCTGATCAAACACTCAAGACTCTCTCACAGACCTTCATGATTTGGTCAAGTATTTTCACGCCCCTATAATTACCTCTATCTAGCGCATCCCCTTTTCCTTTGTATATATTTACTATTACACTTTTGTGCCAATCCTCTGAGATTTTCTCATCTTTAATAATGGCGTTTATCAACTCAGTGACAAAGTTGACACCAGTCTCCCCTGAGGCTTTTATCATCTCAGCGACAATGTCAGAGCACCCTGGAGCTTTACCGTCCTTCATTTTATTGATAGCGTCGCTCACTACAGCTGGTGCTATCAAAGGAGGGGGTCCAGATATTGTATTTTTCGATACTAAGCTTTTCCTTATCCCATTCAAACTCTACATTTAGCAATCGTTCATAGTGTGGCTTCCATGCTTCTCTGATTTAATTTTCTGCATACACAAGCTTTCCATTATCGTTTCTAACACACTGTTCACCTATAATATCCCTACTGTCATTTTTAACTTGCCTAGCTAGGTTGAAGATCCCATTGGGATTGTCAGTGTTACACACTTGTTCGAGGACTAGGTCCTTAATGCCTTTTTTAGCATTGTAAATAACTCTTTTGGCAGTTCGTTTAGCTGCCTGGTATTCCTCCTTACTGCCTCCCTTCTTCCATGCTTTGTGGCATCTCCTTTTCTCTTTCACAGCATGTTCTATATCATCGTTCCACCACCAGGAGATCTTAATCCTGGAGTGACCCTTTGTTTTCCCACAGACTTTGTCAGTGGCAGCGAGAAGGCTATGCTTAAGAAAATTCCATTGACTATTTACATCGCTAGGCCTAGCTTCCTTATTTCTATTCATTTCCTCCAGTTCACTATGAAACCTATCCCTAACTTCCTTGTTCTTCAGCAGCCACACTTTCCTTTTGGGCATGTATACCTTCTTACACTTAGGATCTCTGTATAAGCTCATGTCACACACAAGTAGCTTATGCTGGGGGATCCTTCTCTGTCCTCCCCTTTCTCCGTCATGAGTCCCTCAATACCTTCTTTGCATCAGTTTTTACAACAGAAGACCTCAGTGATATCCCTACAGCATCTCCGATTCAGATTGATAATTCTTATGTTCTAAGCAATATCACCATAACTGAGAGAGAAGTATTGAAATGTTGAGATAAACTCAAGGTAAATAAAATGCCTGGACCGGATACAATCTCGGCTAGAGTTCTAAAGGAAGCTAAGGATGAGCTCTCCAAACCACTAACATTGCTATTCAATAAATCCTTTCAGTCTGGAACTATGCCTGATCAGTGGAAGCTAGCCAACGTAACACCAATATTAAAAAAAGGCAGCAAATCATTACCCAGTAACTATCGTCCAATTAGCTTAACCTCAGTTGTATGTAAAATGCTAGAAACACTCATAAGATACAGACTCGTAAATCACTTAGAGGAAAATAACATACTTAAAGATACTAAACACAGCTTTCGTAACAAACGTTCCTGCTTAACAAACCTCTTAGACTTCTTTCACGATATCCTCAACCTCTATGATGAAAGTAAAGCTGTAGATATTATATACCTTGATTTTCAAAAGGCCTTTGACAAAGTTCCCCACAAACGTTTAATGCTTAAACTAAAAGTGCAAGGAATGCAAGACGGTTTATTGAAATGGATAGAAAATTGGCTTAGCGACAGAAAGCAAAGAGTATTCATAAATGGTAAGGCATCTAAATGGACCAGTGTAAGTAGCGGGGTACCCCAGGGATCGGTACTAGGACCAATTTTCTTTCTAATTTACATCAACGACGTAAATGAGGGTCTCACCTGTACAATCTCAAAGTTTGCTGACGACACAAAAATTGCAAATAGCGTACTCTCAAAAGAACAAGTTGACGATATGCAATACAATCTAGATAAGTTGTCATGTTGGGCACAAATTTGGCAAATGAGTTTCAATGCGGATAAATGTAAAGTACTATATATCGGATACCAAAATGAGAAGGCAAACTATTCGATGAATGGCCCTCAGCTTAAGAGTGTAGACAGAGAAACCGATCTGGGAGTAACAATATGAATAACCTAAAACCGAGTCAACAATGTTCAGAAGTTGTTAAGAAGGCAAACAAAATAATTGGCTTTATAGGTAGGTCATTTTTTTTTTTTTTTTTTTTCTATATTCCAACTTACTTCCTCTCGGGCATAGGCTGAGAGCCTTAACATACACCGCTTTACAATGAACAGTGAAGCCCGTGAGGTCTTGTTCCAGTCTAGGGAGTGAGACATGTGAAGCATGTGACATTTGAGCATAAATCCAAAGAAGTTATCCTAACTCTTTACAATTCCTTAGTCCGTCCTCCTCTGGAATACTGCGTTCAATCCTGGTGCCCTTATTACCAAAAAGATATACACAAGCTAGAATGAGTTCAAGGTAGAGTTACCAAAATGATACCTAGCCTAAAGAACACACCATGCAAGGAGCGTCTTAGAGAATTAAATCTATTTCCTTTACCCCAGCGCAGATTAAGAGGCGACTTAATTCAAGTGTTCAAAATCATCAAAGGCATCGACAATATGAACTGTAGTAAGTACTTCACTATCGACCAATCTAAATACACACGGGGAAACGGTTGCAAAATTATTTGTAAATTTGTAAATTAACTCACATGAATCAAAGAATTTCTTCTTCAATCGAGTTGTCAACTTGTGAAATGGGCTTCCCCGAGACGTTATAGACTGCAGCACCCTTTAATCTTTTAAACTTCTAGACAAATATCTTGCATCAAACCCGCAACTGACTGCATTTGTAAATGAATAACTTTATTTTATTCCCCCCTCAAATTCATCAAGGATTATTGCGTATAAATATTAGTAAGACGTTACTCTCTTTTTCATACGAAAGATCATTTATAACTGTGTTATGTTACTAACCCTTCTGTTCCCTATTAACTTCCTAATCCGGCCACGGATGTTAGTTCCAGGGCAGTAGTTTCCTTTCCAATTTGCCCATACCCACTCTAAACCACTGTTTTGACACTCGATCCTCAGTGTTTTGGAGGACAAGCAGTTTAGAGGGGTCACTAGATCTGTTGTTGCTTGATTTCCTTTGTACTCCTTTGTACTGTTTCGTTCCATACGTCGGCCACAACCATGTATTCCATCTGCTGGCTGCTAATGGTTATTGCTTATGTTTCATTTAGGTTTGTGTTTAGAAAAATAGGTAAATACAATTTATTTAATTGTTTTACACTGAAGTCTGTTGTTGTTAGCATCATTGTATATCATATAGCTATTCACTACAAGAATGCACTAACTCGAACAAGTTGGAAGACGGTTGCCAAACAGGAATTTCTTTTCTCCCGTGACTTCGAGTATAGGACGTCACCAGCAGTGAAAGAGTTATATCAAATCTTATACATTATAATAACGAAAACTGAGTAAAAAAATGTATTATTATTATTATTATTACTATTAACAATGCGAGGCCCAACCAACATCGCCCCTATCAACCTGAGCCGGCAGTGGCGTGCCTTTCTTACACTTAACTTGACCAACAGCAAGGCAAGGGGAAACTATACAGTGAAAGTGTCAGCTATTTTGGTAGATGTGGGATTACCCAATTCCCTTGTACAGTCACTCATAAATGTTCGTGGATCTCAGCTATTTCTAATAATGGATTTTAAGACTGTTCACCCCATTTCTTTGTCAATATTAAGACCTTTAATGCCATTTACGTGTCAATATTTTCCTGGCTAGCGATAGCGAGCCTGTAATTTAAGAGGAGCTGGCCTTCGGTCGGGACATTTTTCTACCGAAAAATATACAAATTTCTAAGCTTGATGGAAGTCTAGAGAGGGAACCAAAAGAATAATAAATATATAAATAAATTGACCAATCGCTTCCCCTCTTAACCCTTAAAAAGCGGCTCACCACATAAGTCGAGTTAAATAAAGCTGGACTATGTGGCGGCGCTCGACATAACTCGAGTGGCAATTTCAGCACGTAATGTTGCTGAGAGAGAGAGACAAGTGGTGGCAGGAGAGTAGCGAGTGTATGACTGCTCCAGACCACTGCGGCGAACCTACTGACACGAATCTCACCTCCCTCCTATCTCTCTCACTCGCTATATACGGAATTGTATCGGGAAAGTGGCTAATTACATGCTTTTTGCACTCGCGTTGCACGGTTATTGCAAGAAAACTAGCCATCATAAAAGGATCGTTATGGTGTCATTCGAAAGCTCTGTTTATGCCCTTTCAGGGATAGATACTTGTTTTACGTTCTGGGTCTTATTTAGGCATGAAAATGATCACGTAAACAGCCCTATTTTGGCTAAAAACACCCCGCTGGGCGGTACATATAAATAAACCGCATAGGCCGCTCGTAAAGGGTTAATGACCTTGCTGGAAAACTAATGGAAGTATTTTTTGTTAAGCACATCGTTGGATTTAATTATACATTCAAAGAAGGTCTTTAACACCATCCATTACAACCATTTTATCTTGGCCGGGTAAGAGCTAATCTGTGTACCCAAAAAATATGTTCAACAACATACAATATGGAAATTACTTGACCATAATACCAAACTGTTTTTTTTCTTTCTATGTGATTGAGAGAGGCAAAAGGCAGAACTGCCAATAGCGAGTGCCTCCCCCATAGTATAAAGAGTGACAAGGCCAAAATCAAGGGATGCTCGAGCCAAAATGCCTGGACACACGGAAAGCAATTTGAGTCATAGGAAGAGGGAAAGACTGATTCTGGGATAGAGTTCCAGAGCTCAACTGTTGAGTAGAAGAAAGTTTGAGAGTAACGTTTCACTCTTGGGTTGGAGAGTTGCACAGAGTAGGAGTGGGATTGAGTTGCAAGACGGGTACCATGTGCCCTACGTAAAGGAGGTGGTATACACTGGGAAAGCTCTGAGGAACACTAATTATTGTAGAAGCGATAGAATAGCGAGGGAGATGCAACATTGCGGTGGAGAGAGAGATTGCAGAGAGTTGGTGAGTGGACGGGAGTTAATGATACGAAAGGCCTTCCTTTCAACTTTGTCTAGGAGAGTGGTGTGAGAGGAACCTCCCCACACATGTGAACAATACTCAATACAAGGACGCACTATGCCCCTGTACAGAGCAAGAAGCTGTGCAGGGGAATAGAACCCCCTAAGGCGGTTGAGCACACCCAGCTTCTGGGAGGCTGCCTTAGCAAGACTGGTAATATGGTCCTTTCAACTGAGAGAGGAAGAAAAAGAGACACCAAGAATATTGAGAGAAGATTAAGGATTGATGTTTGTATTGTTGAAGAATAAGGGATAGTCCGCTGGGAGCTCCTTACGGGTAGATAGATGGAGAAATTGGGTTTTGGAAGCATTAAAGGTAACAAGGTTTTCTCTGCCCCAATTGGAGATAGTAGTTAGATCAGAATTTAAGAGTTCTATGGCTTCATTACGTTTGTCGTTGAGGGATTGCTGGCTGGGGCATTCTGAAAAACTAATGGAGTAGTGTAAGGTTGAGTCGTCTGCGTATGAATGGATGGGAATTGAGGTACAGTTGAGGATCTCATTTATAAAAATTAGAAAGATAATAGGAGATAGGACAGAGCCCTGAGGAACACCGGAGTTTATAGGGTGAGGAAGTGAACAATGGCCTTCCACAACCGCGGCTAACTGGGCACGATTTGCCAAGATATATTGTATGTATGTATGTATGTATGTTTGTATGTATGTATGTATATACTCAGGTATATACCCCATTGAAACAACATTTAAAGTTCCTATTCTCAGGGTCCGGGACCACTTTCACATTCCCTCGCCCGTTTCTCTGGCTCGTCGATTAGGAGAATTATACAAGGGGAGGAGGATTCCTAGCCCCCTGCCCACTGATATATTGTAATTTACAATTAATATACCAGACGCGACAGTTGTTGTTTTTTTCTTCTTCCAGATACATTTAGCCCCTTTCGTACCTTCGGTGACGTCTTTTTCATTATATTCTGGCAATTATTATACGATTTTATTCAGCTCAGGAAGGACGTCGACACATGAAAAGCCTGTAGACTATCTCAATTAATCCTTTAAGCTACCACATGTCCTTTCTGAGCTTCATAAAATCATCTAAATGTAGCTGAAATCAATTGAAGTATACATCGCTGGTACAGAAGGAGTTAAGCAGCCTTTGAAATAATATTATATTCAGTATTATTTAAGTTCTTAGACGCCTACGGCCTTACATCTCATTGAATCAAATACAAATACATAGCATGAACAAATGCAATACAAATCAGTATTTGACTCTATATTTAGAGTATTCAGTGCCATGACGCATGCAGCTCGACTTACATGTGCAGTATTTTACATTTTAAACACTTGGTCATAGCAATCATATAACATGTTTCGAAACGTTGACTATTGCATTGAATAATTGTCAGTGAAATCATTATTACTGTCTTGTAATCGATAATAACTGTTCAAATAAGTGAATGCGTGTCCACACACACACACACATTTCAGATACGTTCTCAATTGTGTGTGTGTGTGTGTGTGTGTGTGTGTGTGTATATGTGTGTGTGTGTGTGTGTGTGTGTGTGTATGTGTGTGTGTGTGTGTGTGTGTGTGTGTGTGTGTGTGACGATTCCTATCAGCTTTACAGCTTGTACAATGTACATACTATAATATATTGCTTGTACAAAGCAAGTAATCATCTTTGCTGCTGCGCTGCCATGGCCATGCATATTTCATTGATGAAGGTAAAACTTTATGCCGAGTTTCATATTATGAATGGTTTGGGGGCTGCATTTTTGTGTTCTGTTTTCTTTACCCCTTTTGTACCGGCGACGTCTTTTTTATTCTAGGCTTGCTATATTTAGATGATTGTGTGCAGTTTAGGAAGGATCTGGGGTAGTAACAATGGTGAATTGAGACAGTTCGAAGCCTGTTAATCGTTTGAAGTCCTTTTTAAACTGAATAATATCGTCTAATAATAGCCAGAATAAAATCAGAGAGACGTCATCAGTATTGAAGGGGTTAATGAATATTGATTTTCAGAGCTCCTACTCCAGATACAAATGTCCATGACCTGATGATTGGATCGCTTTACTCTATGTAGATTTGACGACTCAGATGACGACATTTGTTATAGGGCTGACAATCCCACCCAGCGGTGCCTTGGCTGCCTCCCAGTTTAGCTCGGTCCAGGTCGGTTTCATGGATCTGCATGGAAACTATCACGTCATCTCTGACCTCAAATTCTCTCTCGCCACTGGTTGAGCTTCTCACTCGCTCAATATTTTCTCCAATGCATCATTTTTAGTTCATTGAAACTTATGACACATTTTGGCAGTCTACTCTGGCTATTATTAGACGATTTTATTAAGATTAAGAAGGGTATATGGAAAAAAGAGGTTTATTTGAGCTAGTCTTTATCCTTTTATTTTTCATAGATCCTTCCTAAACAACATAAAATCGTCTTAATAACAGCCAGAATAAACTGCCAAAACGCGTCATGATCCTCAAGGGGTTAATATGGACAAATTAATGCAATGCTAAAGTTTTGAAAACAACAATGGTGTTAATATACTTTAATAAGGTTTGTGGTGAGATACAGAAAAAAATACAGAATAAATTGTACCCCAATAATATTTTCTCTTAACGCTTCGGCAGTTTAGGAATTCCAAGGCCACTTGGCTACACTTACTATAATTACAAATAAGATTCAAGATTGAGATGTTAATTCAGTTTGTGCTTTTTCAAGGAGCATATATTCCCGCTAAGCTTACATAACTAATCTTGACTCAGATGAAATTAACTAAAATATAGTTTTAACACACACACACACACACACACACAAACACACATACATACACACATATTTACACACACTCACACACACACACACACTATAACAAACATTATTGTCTAAACGAATGTGATGAGAAAAGGATAGAGGATACAAGATCTAAAAGAAAGAGAAAGAGGTAAAGAAGAGAATCCATAAAAGAATGTGAACAAAAAGTCATATGAATCTCGGGCCAGTGAAATGGAGACATCTTGTTTGTGGAGGCAGTGGTCTTTTATAAGTCAATCGTAAGTGGACAAATACACTACAATATACAGTATGTCGATAGACATAATGAATAGTTAACCCTTTCTGTACCGAAGACGATTGTATTCAATTTAAACAAATGCCTCCGTATATTTACAGGCTTCATTTTGCAAGCTATCTCACTTAACCCTTTTTACTACCACAGATCCTTCTTAAGCTGCAAAAAATCCTCTAAATATAGCCATAGTAATATATAAAAGGCGTCGCTGGTACAGAAGGGGTTAATATTACGATTATTTTCCAATTACACGAAACACCAACCGTTCTATATACATAATCTAACTAACTTCAAATAGCTGTTTAGTCAAATCAACCATTGGCCAACTTATTTGTGGCGAAATTATCCCCTCTCACTGTCAACATTGCTTTGGTCATATACAGTCGGCATAGTAAGTGATGTCTCGTCACTAAGTATATTTTGATCAATAATTGGTATTAGCAATATATAAATTTGATTTATCAAGCGAGATATACAAACATGTTCCTACACTTATCCACCCTATTCAACATCTGACAGACAGTAATACAAAACAGAGCGAGCCAAACCGAATTACAGCTGAGACATGACTTATTAACGCCACCAACATTAATTAGTTCAGTAAAGTCAATAATATTGGCTAGCCGAATGTCCAGACATAAATGATTAATTAGGGGGTAGTGATTGTTTTTTTGGTCTATATATTTATTTGTGTATTTAGTTTTGAATTTCCTCGCTATACCTCCAACAATATTTCAATATTTCCTTCCAAAATTGCAGGCTCGCTATCGCTCGCTAGGAAAAAATCGACACCTAAATGGCATGAAAAGTTATTATTGACAAAACAATTAGGTGAAAGTTCTCAAAATCGCCAAACTAACGGAACGAACAACTTTGAACCTCCAAACTAATATGCTAAACATGAGGGAGAAGGGGATCCAGAAAAAGGGACCACCACCCACATAACTATAATTGAACTGGATAAGCCTGATCAGGGCTTCGCTAACATTAATATGACTCAACCTATCTATAAATGTCATCATTAATCCCTTCCGTACCGATGACGTATTTTTGTACTTGATTTCAGCTATATTTAGACGATTTTATGAAGCTTAGGAAGCAAATAATATGGTAGCTAAAAGGATGAATTGAGATAATGTGTAGCCTTTTAATTGGTAGATGTCCTTCCTAAGCTGAATAAAATCGTCTAATAATTGCCAGAATATAATAAACAGAGACGTCGCCGGTAAAGAAGGGGTTAATATCTCTGGGTCTTCTCCCGGACGACCTACAGTAGATGTGTGTGAATTTGTATTGTATTTTGTATTGTATTTAGTTAATAAAAACTCTACCATGGATAATATTACCATCAGTGGGTGTTGAATCAAGTGGAAACAAACTGCAACGCTGTGTCTGGCTGGAGCCAAGAATGGTAACTGTCTACCTCTGGTCACTAGGATTTATTCTACCTCACTACTTCCATTTCATCATCATTATTATTTGTATTATTTTATTATTATTTTTGTTTCTTCTTCTTCTAATTAGTATTATTATCAATAATCTAGTGACACACATATAGACCAATCAGCAACGAACATTTCATGCAAACGGAGCGAGGAAATTTGCTGGAGATAGAGGTGATGTTGTAAGGCAAGAAGATATTGACCCGCCAGCCAATCAGCACGTTGCAATTGCTATGAGGGGAACCAAGAGAGATATGCCAACTCAGGCTGAACTACACATCACCTACGCGCGCGCTGCTTGGTCCGTTGTGAAATCCTTTAGCATACCCATCTATCAACTGTACAAATCCCGATCAAAATTATTGTTGTGTCTACCAACAAGATTCCTGTTACAAAGTTGCTTGCTAGAATTATTGTTGTGTTTAAGTATGAAACGGATTTTGGCTCTTTAAGTAACATTAACGTAAATATGACTGGAGCGATAATTGGAAACATGAGACCTATAATCATTCAGTGGAAAACATTCAAGTTTAGAGCTACCATGTGTGTATCGGCCGGCAGGTCAAACGGAGAACATGATGGATACATGGGAATAGACATCATGAACAAACTAAGGGTAAACATCCAATGTGACTGACTTACATCACCAGGTAGTGGCCTCCTCGGGAATAATCTTGTTACCACCAAAGACTTGGAAGATGACAAAGATTCCCGAATTGAAGGAAATAACCAAGACCATTTTCGAGACGGGGAAAACTAAAAAGTTAGAATTTCTCCCACTCTGATTACTGCTAAGCAAGCAAGATAGTGGTCGCAAATTTCGGAGGCTTTTCAGTGAATTATCAGAAAGGAAGAATATTTGAACAGATTATATCGGATAAACCTATAGTACTAAAGGAGAAGGGACAAAATGTATGCTGCCTTTATGGACTTGCAGAAGGCCTATGACAGAGTTGATAGAAAAGGTATGTGGAAAGTACTGACAATATACGGAGTAGACGGCAAGTTGCTGAAAGCAGCGAAGAGCATGTATGAGACGACTCTACAGTACCTTACACTACTCAATTAGTTTTCCAGAACACCCCAGCAAACAATCCCTCAAAAACAAACGTAATGATTTCCAATTGGGGCAGAGAAAACCTTGTTACCTTAATGCTTCCAAAACCCAATTTCTCCATCTATCTACCTAGATGTGTGTGAACTTGTGTTTTGTCTGTGTGTGTTCGTTGTTTTATGTTGTGTTTTGTGCTTTACCTGTTCCTCTGATAAGGGAAGGAAACGAGTGGAAGTTACCTGTTCTGCTCTTTGCTGATGATACAGTTCTGATGAGCGATAGTGAATGGGAGTTGCAGGGGCTGGTAAATATGTTTGGAACAGTGTGTGAAAAATGGAATCTGAATGCAAGGAAGAGCAAGGTTATGTATATATTTCTTTATGGTGTGGTATAGTGTCATTAGCAAGATATACAGTGAATCAGTGGAAGTGTCCATCAGTCAGGTTACGACACGGTCAGTCAGACGTGTTGTATGTTCCAGACTCGTGTGTTGTAAATCAGCACACATGATATACTGTACTATATATCTCTCAACTCTCTCTCAAACTCAGACTCTCTGGCTTCTTATGAATTATATATATATATATATATAGAGGTAAATATATATATATATATATATTATATATATATATATATATATATATTATATATATATATATATATATATATATATATATATATATATATATTATAGAGAGAGAGAGAGAGAGAGTGAGTAGAGATGGGAGAAGTGCATATATCAGACTTATACATGTTGCATCATCTTTGCAACGGCTGTGCAGGAGCTGGCCAAGAGAGGATCCAGCGAGAACAAGGATGGAGGAAAGGATAAATATAAGTTAGACAATAACTACAGATACCATAGAAAAGACAAGCATGTTCAAGGTTATATAAGTTAAATTGAAGAATAGACTGGCAGTGAAGAAAGCATACACAAAACACTGAACTATAAAATGACAGGAAGTTGGCCATGGTTCGAGTCCGTCTGAGAGTGTAACACATTTAGTAGCTCACGTGTATTTGTGAGACATACTTGATATTAATGACTCGTGTTTGGCTGGGCCAGATATAAATTATTACTTAAGGGACCCCACCTAGGTTTTTCCTTTCTTTCTCCCTCTCTCTCTCTGAGTTGTATCCATTCGGCCCCATTCAGCTTACTGTTTTAAGACGTGTATCCCCATCCAGGTGTCGATTTTTTCCTAGCGAGTGGTAGCGAGGCAGCATATTATTTATTATGTTTCTGACAGCAGGCTAAATTTGTAAATTTTTCGATAGAAAAATGTCTACGGCGAAGCCGGATTTCTCCATATAATGCTGGCTCGCTATCGCTCACCAGGAAGATACCAACACCTGGATGGGGATAAACGTCTTATAACAGTAGGCTGAATGGAGCCGAATAGATACAAGCCAGAGAAACACAGACATTTAAAAGGAGGGCAAAAAAGGCAGGTGACCCCCCTTAAGTGATAAATATTTTGTGTGGCACGGTATAGAAAGCTTTATAGAGGACCTAGTTCGGTACATTGAAAGCTTTATTAAGGGGGCCCACCTCGCTTTCTTTCTCTTTATATCCCTCTCTCTTTGGCTTGTATTCATTCGGCCCCATTCAGACTAATGTTTTAAGACGTTTACACCCATCCAGGTGTTAATATTTTCCTGGCGAGCGGCAGCGAGCCAGCATATATATATATTTCGTTTTGACAGCAAGCTAAACTTGTACAATTTTGAATATAAACATTTCTCCGGCGAAGCCGGATTTCTCCATACAATGCTGGCTCGCTATCGCTTGCCAGGAAAATATAGACACCTGGATGAGGATAAACGTCTTAAAAAAGTTGGCTGAATGGGGCCGAATGGATACAAGCCAGGGAAATAGAGAAAAGGAGAGAAAGATATAAACAGCCGGTGACCCCCCTAAAGTATCATGGGTCCCGAATACATTGCAATACAATTGAATCAGGGTTATTAGAAAGGACTATACCTCCTCCGCTGTGTATCTGTTGTTACGACCGGCACTACGAAATAAACAAGGGCACTTAATATTGGACTAGAAGATAGGCTATATCTGCAACAACGGTACGCTAATTCCAAACCCTCGAACTATTACGCCGGTGAACAAAACACTCAAACCCTCCAGACTAAATCTACTGGATAACGGGGTATCAATTAACTGGGTTTTAGTGCACTTCTACAAAGGCTTTCCGGTGACGGCAAAGCTTACTCACAACAGGAGTACTTTACGTCAATAAAATGCTCTCAAGTAATAACAATGCTTAAATAAACTATAACAAGATTTAATAAAGAAGTATATGCTTACGTTAACTTTAGTGTGAGTCTGTACTCAACACTAAACTCTTCAATGCTCTATGAAAACACTGGAAGTCTAGTCCTACAGCAAACAGATATGGAATCTTCTGAAAACGTCTGATGCTCTAAGATGCTCGTCGAATATAGAACAGAAATAATGCAGGGGCAGGACACCAAAGCGTGTATCTTAAATACACCAACAAGTAGGATACATATATATAAAACAAGGGAGTGCAACAACTCTGTGACAGCACTAATAATAGCCACTCAAAACAGTACTTCCTTAGCCAAAGTAACAGCCATACTGGGTTGTGCACCAAGCATCAACCTAGGCTAAAATAATACGTGAATAATTCCTAAAGCATACACATTACGCAGTTAAAGTTAATAAACACAATGCTGTCTTTATTACTAATAAAGTCTAGCAGCGGCATAAAAGGTACAAGGAGGCTAGGCAGAGCGGAAGCATGCTCGTAGCCTACTGTCTACCCTTGAACAGATTTCCCTTATGTTACGTTAAGTGACTAGGAGGCTCTCTTGGTAAGTCCAGATCTCAAGTATCTGGTCTTACCCTGGCACTCCACAAAGGTCAACAAAATGAGGTAGCAAGCATACAAGTAAGAGTAGGCAAAAACCCTTCGCTTGTATATTGCTACACTCGCAAAGGAAAAATATGCACAAGGGTTACAGGCTACCTAACTCCGTCGAAGTCGTACAGGCTCTGACTTGCCATATACTTAACTCAGACAACGACCAAAGATACCCTCCACTGTCTAGCATTAAATAGTAACAAAGAACAACTCAATAATTAGAAGCACCCAATGCTAATATGACTCCATGTGACTATGACTAATAATCCCTAAAGCTAGTGCAAAACATATATGTGAGAACTGGTGCTGGTAATACGACTGGCCGACTATGGAAGTCGTATGCAGAACCAGAAGGGATAAGTAATTGAATAAAGATAAGAAGTATTGGAAAAGAAGAAGTTCAGAGAGAGAAACAGTAGTACAGGGGGTTAGATTGGGGACAGATTGCAAGGGACGTCTAGGACCAATCACACCATGCCAAGCTCTAAGAAGACACGCGGGTAGGAGCCCCCCAGCACCAACACTAAGACAGCGGCACCACATCACAGACCACTACGTCATGAAGAGCAGGCGTCATATGACACGCCAGGCCCGCCGGCCAATCACGAGTGTGGGAAACTCCGCCCGAGCGAGGAAGGCACACGCACATAATAATTTAATGGCCTTAACTTTTAGTTCATTTTTTTTGAAGTCGAGAATGTCATCACTATCAGATTCTAGATCAACATTTCCTATGTATATATCTACAGTTCTACGATTGCCTTTAAACTTTGTGTTGCTGAATGTCTTTGTACCTCTTACACCAATAGGTTTACGTTGTCTTGGTTCCGAAGCGGCCTTAACTCCCTGATAATATCGTTTTCTTCCTACCAAGGTGTATCCTTCTTTATCCACAATGGTGGTGTGATGTTCCGATCTTCCATCCTCCATGACAGTGGTGCCAAACCCTGTCACGCCACTGCCGGTAACACTGGTGCCAGCTCTTGAACCTTTATCATCTCCATCAGTGATGCCAATTCTTGATCCTCCTTCCTCAGTATTGGTGGTGCCAGCTTCCTTAACCATCTCCTCCGAAGGAATATATCCAGGTCTTGATATTTTCTTGTTTGGGGTGTCTCGATTTTGTTTATTCATTGCTCCATGTTTTGGCTTGGTTACTCTCGTCTCTAATATTGGTTCAGCAGATAATTGTGTCAGTGCTCTGGGTCTTGCAGTGAAGCCGGTAAATGAGACTGCATCACTTGTTTCACTCTCCTTACACAAAATGTCACTGTAGCTCGGTAATACAAGAGGAGAAACACTATTGTCTTGTTCATAATCATCGCTCTTTTCAAAATTCACATGGTCATTATTCGATATTTGTGACAAGGTAGGCGCAGATGGATTTCCTACAGTGGATAAAAGTTCATGTATCTCATCACTAAGGTTACAATTATTCACCGATTTCTTGTTGGCATCCTCAAAAAGTTTGTCAAAATGTTCAACTATGATACTGTCTCGCTTCACTGATTTCCACATGTCTTTTTGCTTCATTTGCTTCAGCATACCTTTAATTTCTAATAATTCCTCCTTAATAACGAACTGATCATCCAACATGCTAATACTGTTCAGTCTTGTATCCTTTATTCAATGTACTTCGCTTTTCAGTTCATCAATTTGATCAGTTAGCTTCGCAATATATCCACCAATTATTTCATAACCATATGACGGAGGAAATGCTTCATGGTTAGCTGTCACAAACCTTGGTAGTTCAATTGATTCGTTGTCACATTTCTGAAACATATCTACAATATCTGCAAAGTTCTCTTTTAATTTATTTTCAGATCTTCTCCATATAATTTTCATTTTGGCAGCTTCAAACAAAATTTCTTTTGCACTTTTAATCAATGACTCATCATAGAACATGGTACATGTACTGTACTTATTATGTCTTGTTTCGTCTTGGAATGCCTCACTGAAGCCACATAAGCCAACACAGAATTCTCAATGTACTGTACAGGTACACAACGTCGCTCGCCATTTTGGAGTAATAAACCGTATGAAACGACTCACCAGTTGTCCATGTATTGATCCTTGAAGCTTCAAACCTGTTACCGCGGGTTTGTTTACATACCAATGACTCCACCACCGGGCGCTGGTTTGACTTCACTTTCCACACAAAGTCTGTTATTACCTAGTCACACTAAATGTTTTTCCTGAAGCACATAGCTCTGCTTGACGAAACTGACTATGGAGCAGTACTAGCCATCCAATCAATGGGCGCTCTCATAATCGTCCGCAATCGGCTCCAGCATAAACCAACTCCAGGGCCAGGAAGAGAACCAAGATAGATAGATAGATAGATAGATAGTTAGTCAGTCAATACTTTATTTCATAAAAAGCCATACATATAACTTTTTATATATGTACAATACATGAGGTAAAGTTACCTGAGAGTTGGTTCATGGTTTTGAACATATATCATCCGGGATTTAATGGCGTCAATATCAATATATACGAAGCTTGAGATATCATAAATAGTTAAAAGAATAGTTTTTACTTCGTTAATAATAATAAGACTATCATAGATATTCAAAAGATTGGTTTTTTAAAATATGCAAGGCTTCTTCAAAAGCTTAGAAGCAAATCTAATGTTTTGCCAATTGAATAAATTATTAAGTCATTAAACCAGCTATATCACATGCTTTATGATTACGCTCCCACTATTTTAATGTTCCGATTTTCTGTATTGCCTTGTGGTAGCCTATTGCAATTTGTTTCAATGGAAGTTTATATTTCTTGTTACAAAGCCATAATTCTGAGCCGTAGAAACTTAACTTTGAAATAATTGAATAAAAACATTAGTATTTACACTAGAAAATGTTCTTAAAATACAATTAAATTAATTGTAGAATTTATTTCGGGATCTAATGATGTCCTTGTCATTATCAAGGTTATTATCTAGAATAAACCCTAGGTAATTATGTTCATTAGCAGTATTTAATATTGTATCATATAGCCTCATCTTTGGCTCAATATTAGTAGCATTATTACCTGTAAAGTACATACATAGTGATTTACTAGTATTAATCTGAATATCAATATTTTTGCTTCAAGTTCTAGGATGTTTAATAGAAGTTGTAGCCCTCTTGATGAGGGCGCTAAAATAACAATGTCATCAGCATATGCTATGACATTGCTTGACTTAGATAGATAGATAGATAGATATATAGATAGATAGATAGGTAGGTAGATAGACATACATACAGGCACATTTTTAAGTTTCGTCTCGCACATTGGTCATAACATCGTATGTAATGAAACCAAAATAAATAAACACTATTTGGTAACACTGTCATGCCTGAAGCACACGGTTAAAGGTGCCCACCTTGCCTTTTTTCTCTTTCTCTCCCTCTCTCTTTGGCTTGTATCTATTCGACCCTATTCAGCCTACTGTTTTAAGACGTTTACCCCCATCCAGGTGTCAATATTTTCCTGGCGAGCGGTAGCGAGCCAGCATATATATATACTGTATTTGTTTGGACAGAAAGCTAATGTTTTACATTTTTCGATAGAAAAATGTCTCCGTCGAAGCTGGATTTCTCCATACAATGCTGGCTCGCTATCGCTCGCCAGGAAGAAATCATCACATGGATGGAGATAAACGTTTTAAAACAGTTGGCTGAATGGGGCCAAATGGATACAAGCCAGATAAAGAGAGAAAAGAAGAGAAACATAATAAAAGCCTGTGACCCCCCTTAAAAATGACTGCATTCAAGAGTGGGAGGTTCAGCCTGAGCGATACCCGATATTCCAGTAACCATAAATCTACTTGGACCACCACAACATTCAAGAGTGGGAGACCTGCAAGGTTCAGCCTGAGCGATACCCGATATTCCAGTAACCATAAATCTACTTGGACCACCACAATATTCAAGAGTGGGAGACCTGCAAGGTTCAGCCGGAGCGATACCCGATATTCCAGTAACCATAAATCTACTTGGACCACCACAACATTCAAGAGTGGGAGACCTGCAAGGTTCAGCCTGAGCGATACCCGATATTCCAGTAACCATAAATCTACTTGGACCACCACAACATTCAAGAGTGGGAGACCTGCAAGGTTCAGCCTGAGCGATACCCGATATTCCAGTAACCATAAATCTACTTGGACCACCACAACATTCAAGAGTGGGAGACCTGCATGGTTCAGCCTAAGCGATACCCGATATTCCAGTAACCATAAATCTACTTGGACCACCACAACATTCAAGAGTGGGAGACCTGTAAGGTTCAGCCTGAGCGATACCCATATTCCAGTAACCATAAATCTACTTGGACCACCACAACATTCAAGAGTGGGAGACCTGCAAGGTTCAGCCTGAGCGATACCCGATATTCCAGTAACCATAAATCTACTTGGACCACCACAACATTCAAGAGTGGGAGACCTGCAAGGTTCAGCCTGAGCGATACCCGATATTCCAGTAACCATAAATCTACTTGGACCACCACAACATTCAAGAGTGGGAGACCTGCAAGGTTCAGCCTGAGCGATACCCGATATTCCAGTAACCATAAATCTACTTGGACCACCACAACATTCAAGAGTGGGGGACCTGCAAGGTTCAGCCGGAGCGATACCGGATATTCCACTAACCATAAATCTACTTGGACCACCACAACATTCAAGAGTGGGAGACCTGCAAGGTTCAGCCTGAGCGATACCCGATATTCCAGTAACCATAAATCTACTTGGACCACCACAACATTCAAGAGTGGGAGACCTGCAAGGTTCAGCCTGAGCGATACCCGATATTCCAGTAACCATAAATCTACTTGGACCACGACAATATTTAAGAGTGAGAGACCTGCAAGGTTCAGCCGGAGCGATACCCGATATTCCAGTAACCATAAATCTACTTGGACCACCACAACATTCAAGAGTGGGAGACCTGCAAGGTTCAGCCGGAGCGATACCCGATATTCCAGTAACCATAAATCTACTTGGACCACCACAACATTCAAGAGTGGGAGACCTGCATGGTTCAGCCTGAGCGATACCCGATATTCCAGTAACCATAAATCTACTTGGACCACCACAACATTCAGGAGTGGGAGACCTGTAAGGTTCAGCCTGAGCGATACCCGATATTCCAGTAACCATAAATCTACTTGGACCACCACAACATTCAAGAGTGGGAGACCTGCAAGGTTCAGCCTGAGCGATACCCAATATTCCAGTAACCATAAATCTACTTGGACCACCACAACATTCAAGAGTGGGAGACCTGCAAGATTCAGCCTGAGCGATACCCGATATTCCAGTAACCATAAATCTACTTGGACCACCACAACATTCAAGAGTGGGAGACCTGCAAGGTTCAGCCTGAGCAATACCCGATATTCCAGTAACCATAAATCTACTTGGACCACCACAACATTCAAGAGTGGGAGACCTGCAAGGTTCAGCCTGAGCAATACCCGATATTCCAGTAACCATAAATCTACTTGGACCACCACAATATTCAAGAGTGGGAGACCTGCAAGGTTCAGCCTGAGCGATACCCGATATTCCAGTAACCATAAATCTACTTGGACCACCACAACATTCAAGAGTGGGAGACCTGTAAGGTTCAGCCTGAGCGATACCCGATATTCCAGTAACCATAAATCTACTTGGACCACCACAACATTCAAGAGTGGGAGACCTGCAAGGTTCAGCCGGAGCAATACCCGATATTCCAGTAACCATAAATCTACTTGGACCACCACAACATCCTCGCCTGTGTAAAGCCGGTATCACACGAGCGCTTTTTCACTTAACATTTATCCTCAACACTGGTCTGGCAGCTTATGTGGTCAACATATACATAATTTCGGTTGCCTAAATTCATCTACCATCAGTTTAGTTTCCGATACCGTTGCCAAATATTACAGAAATGTTGCAGGACAAATGTTGATCATCGAATGTTGACTATAAAAGCTCTCGTGTGATACCGGCTTAACAGACACACACACATACACCCACAGTGCACATACACCGCTAATAGGATTGCAACAATATTTCGGACTTCTCTCAGTCCATCTTCAGGTTAATCATCCATGTCCACCTTAAAAAAATTATAAACTCCTATTTTAATATAACCAACTAAATAAAAGTGGATCAGAACGAACATATAGTATTAAAAGTATGCAAAGACAGTTATTATGTATTGGACATTTCCAATACATATTAACTGTTCATATCGAACATATCACTTATATTTATTCTGTTTTCATTCTCATTTGTATTAGTGGAGCAGATAAATGCAAATTTCAGGAGAATCGTTCATTTCCGGAAACAAGCACCACATTTGGCACACATACTCCTTGGGGATTGCTCTTTTGATAAAACCCGTTAGCCACCTAAAAATTAAAGATGGCGGCCATTTTTCAAGATGGCCGCCATTGAATAAACATAAATATTGCATTTCGCAATAAAATCGCAAAGACTTGTCCTATTTGAATGATCTTGGTGTCAAATCATACATTTTTCACTATGTAGAATCCGAATTTGGAACCATGGACTTACTCACTAGCTTCCTTGTACCATAATATCAGTCCCGGAATCCTAATTATAATAATAATGTATACACCACTATTGTCCAACACCATATGGCACCACAGACACTTTAGACTTGCGGGCGCCTCTGGCACCCAGGCCTGTGGAGGCAGCAAGTCCTTCAGTTGACACCAGACTCTCACATAACCAACTAGCGTCTCGGCGCTCCTGTACTCAACCCTAGCCAATAAAGGATTGAAGAGTACTGGTGTTATATCTCCATTCATCTTTATTATATGGCGCAGTGTATATCAGTATCTGAACCTACATGGAGAACCTGCACTACCTAGCTGAGGCTGCAGCCGCTGTGGAAGCCGGCTTGCCGCCATGCGGTCCCTACCCGGCTACATCTACCTCCCAACCGGTCGAGCCTTCATTGCCCGATGCCCTGTCTCCATACCCATCCATCATCTACTTGAATGAAAGGATCGACGCCCTCCAATCGAGTATCGCCACCTTTCTACAGCATCACCAGGATCAGCAGAATCTACAACTACAACATCGCCCCGCGACAGCTCCACCACCGCCCCGCCAGGATCTACAACATCGCCCCGCGACAGCTCCACCACCGCCCCGCCAGGATCTCCAGCCCCACCAGCCTCTACAACATCAGCCCCAGGCCAGTAATGTTACCCACCAGGCTGACCCATCCTTTGCCTCACGCCCCACCAGTGATACACTTATTCATCCCTCTACACAGACACCCACACCTCATACATCTCCCCATGTCTCAGTGCCCCACCATATGCCAGTTACCCATGTCTCAGTGCCCCACCATATGCCAGTTACCCATGTCTCAGTGCCCCACCATATGCCAGCTACCCATGTCTCAGTGCCCCACCATATGCCAGCTACCCATGTCTCAGTGCCCCACCATATGCCAGTTATTCCCCACATGTCTTTATTACATATGAACATGACTAATCCCCTTACCCACCCTCTCAAGAGCGAATATCCCACACCCTCCCCAACTGACGGCCAGGCCCACACTGGTGTCGGTAGCGACGGTCGGTATTACGGCGACCATTATGCCCCCCCTGGCTATCGTACGGCTGGCACCAACCCTCACGGCGCAGCCCCTTCTGCGCATGACGTCATCATACCACCACCGCCTCAAGTCCCTTCCTACCCAGCCCAGCCACGCCCCGCCCCGCCCCGCCGGGCTGCCCCTACGCGGCCCCAGGCCGCTTTACATATGCCGGACACGCCCTACGCAAATTCTGGGCTGATTGGGAGGTCTACAAGCGGCTCGTCCTTCTACCACCTCACGAGGCTACCATCGAGCTCTACCAGACGTGCGACCCTGCCACTACTGCCGCGCCCACGCCCCGTCCCAGCCGAAAGAGCCACTCATGTCATCTGACCCACCCCAATGGCCATACGACCAGGTAGCCGCCGATTTTTTTCAGCACCAGGGCAAACACTACCTGGTCTACGTCGATCGCTTCTCCAGCAATGTCCACATCTTCTACCTGCCACCAGGTAAATGTGATGCTCACCACCTCATCTCGGCGTGCCGTACCCTCTTCACCCACTACGGAGCACCCCGGGTACTGGCGAGCGATGGTGGGCCCCAGTTTACAGCCGGGGACTTCCAAGAATTCCTGGCACATTGGGGTGTGTCACAGCGGGTCAGCTCTGCGTTCTACCCTCAGTCTAATGGCCGCGCCGAGCTGGCTGTTAAAGCAGCCCGCCGCATCATCGCGGACTGTACATCCCCCACTGGCTCTCTAGACAACAACGCCGCAGCCCGCGCCCTCCTCCAATACAGGAACACACCCCTCTCGACCATTGACAAGTCACCAGCTCAACTTCTCTTCGGCAGGACCCTACGGGACCACGTCCCCTGCAATCCTGCACTTCTCCACCTCCACCCCCACTGGCTTCTCTCGGCCGAAGCTCGTGAGGCAGCCCTTTTTCACCGTAACGCTGCCCTAGCCACATACTATAATGCTTCAGCCCGGCCTTTATCACCACTCCACGTCGGTGACCGGGTCTCCGTCCAGAACCAGGGGGCAACAACCCGACACGGTGGAACAAGACTGGCACTGTAGTGGAGGTGCATCCACACCGCCAGTATACCATCCGGGTGGATGGGTCGGGGCGAGCCACACTCCGCAACCGCCGCTTCCTACGACAGCTTCGTCTACCGCCCTCCACTCAACCTACACCGCCCGACTCCACCATCGCCTCGTCGGACGCCAATAGGGGGGGGGAGATATAATAATAATGTATACACCACTATTGTCCAACACCATATGGCACCACAGACACTTTAGACTTGCGGGCGCCTCTGGCACCCAGGCCTGTGGAGGCAGCAAGTCCTTCAGTTGACACCAGACTCTCACATAACCAACTAGCGTCTCGGCGCTCCTGTACTCAACCCTAGCCAATAAAGGATTGAAGAGTACTGGTGTTATATCTCCATTCATCTTTATTATACTAATATTCTGCTAAATTAGAGGTTCATGTTACGTCTGACTCGGCTAAAATGCATGGTAGTGTATATCGTAGTAGTGTTAGAGGTTTAGTATGTGTAGCATCTTCCTGTACAAGGCTTCCAAACTGGACATGACACGATGCGGTGGGGGGGGGGGGGGGGGGGTGACGATGAGAGACTTGCAGCGGAAGGTGTAGAGTAGTAGCTCAACAGAGCGGATGTCAACGCACAGCCAGGGCACACTGGTGGCACCGCTGCTGTGAAACTCAGCATGGGGTTCAGTATCAGCTGAATAATTAGTTTAGTGTAGCTAAATAATTAGTTTAGTGTCCCAAATGCTGTCTAATAAGCCCTGCATCAGTTAGCTACTGTAGATTACATGTAGTTTAACATAGATGTTTAGTTAGATAGCCGCGCCTGAATTGACAGGGTGTGCCAGCGCGGGAGAGCCGAGCCAAGGGTAACGGGGCTTTACATTGCTTTGCATGTAGTTACCTGGATGGTGTACAGATTGCACGGGACTTAAATGATACTGGATGAACGATCGGGCTAGGTGTAGGTCATATATTTTTATTCCCGAACCTAGTCATATCCCATACCTTATTGTGCATGATTGTGATCATGGTGGTAAAAGGATAACCCCTCGGCCTTGATTCACTGAATACAGATAATTATCATACTGTGATTATCTGTTATATCTGTTATCATATAACATACTGTGTTATATCATACTGTGATTATCTGTTATATACTGTGATTATCTGTTATCTATTATATCTGTGTTACAGATAATTATCATACTGTATTCACCAAGATGGCAAATACAGATCCAGGACCGTCTAAATTCTGGACTGACTGGAGCAAGTGTTGTCTTTGCCAGAAGAAGAAGAGTGAAGAGTTCAAGTCACCACGTGCACAACAACCACAAGAACATGATGGCTACACTATGATTGCCACTACTATTCCCCTCTTTCACGCAATTAATGAGATGCCTATTGTTCTGGATCCAGCCAGACTTGATGATGGTGGTGGCATTGAAGAAACTCTGAGGAGGAACAAGGCGCAGTATCACCAAAGTTGTCACCTTATGTTCAACAACACGAAACTGGAGAGCCAGAAAAAGAAGAGCAGAGAGTGCTCAGCCAGTAGAATGCCAGACCAAGCTGCGTAGAACCAGCCTTGAAGGCCAAACGTGTTTCATATGTGACAAAGAAGCCCCATCCTCTGAAATCAGACAAGTTATGACGATGAACCTCAATAACAGACTTAATGAATGAGTCCAAACTTTAAATGACAGAAAACTTCTTGCAAGACTCAGCGGTGGAGATTCGTATTGCACAGGAGCTCAAATACCATTTTGCATGCTTGACAGACCTGTACAATAGAGAGAGGACGTACCTCAGAGCCACCAAGAGACTGGAACAGGAACGTGCACCCGAAGAGGATGCCCACCCACAGGCATTCTCAGAGCTAGTCACATATCTAGTGGAGACCACCAGATCTGGCGAGGGTCCTGCAGTCTTCCGACTTGCAGATATAGTTCACCTGTATGCCCAGCGCCTGAAACAGCTGGGTGTTGATGCACCTGCTGTCAACTCCACATGACTGAAGGAAAAACTGCTGTCAGAAATACCTGAGTTGGAAGTGCACAAGCAGGGAAGGGATGTTCTTCTGGCTTTCCAGAAAGATGTGGGCTTTGTCTTGCCAGAAGCCTCTGAGTATTATAGTGAAGCTATTATCCTTGGCAAAGCAGCTAACATCTTGCGAAGACATATGCTGGACCACAAGTCCACATTTGATGGAACCTTCCATGAGGGGTGCATCGAGCAGGCCATTTCACTCACTCTTCTTCAGTTTGTGGCCATGCTTGAACACGGAGCGGACATCAAATCTCAACTGAGGTTTGGCGCATCAAAGACAGATCTAGCAATTGCTCAGCTGCTTCAGTACAACTGCTACGCAAGGTACAACGAAGGAGCAGCAACTCACAGACACTCCAAAGACAGAGAGACCCAATTCCCTGTTTACATGGGGATGTCCGTCTACACAAAGACAAGAAAGAGAAAGTTGGTGGAAATGCTTAACGAGCATGGCATCAGCATTTCATACATACATACATACATAAAATTTTAAGACTGAGTGTTCCACACATAAGTGCAGTTTCAGTCTCTTGTCCTAATGGCGGCGTTCCAGGCAACCCTGTTAAGGGCTGCTTCACTTGTCAAGTTCTTGGATTTGAGATCGGCGCGTATAGTCCGATCCCAGGTCTTCCTCGGTCCACCCCTTGGTGCAGCTCCCTCCACAATCACAGACCTGCATTTTTTCACCCAATTTTGTTCATCCATTGTCTCCACATGTCCATACCATCCCAGTCTACTTGTACGCATCACCTCGCTAATACTCTTTATACCTAAACGTCTCCTCAGCTCAACATTGTTATTCTATCCTGTAGCCTGGCCCACACATCCATCTCACCATTCTCATCTCATTACGCTCCATTCTGTTGACATCCTCTACTTTAACGGCCCATGTTTCTGAGGCATACGTCATTGCACTTCTAACACATGAGGCATACACCTTTCCCTTCAGGGGGAGAGGCATTCTTTTCATGGTCAGAATTGGCATCAATTCTCTGAACTTCCCCCAGCCACACCTAATTCTAGCAACAGTGGCAGCCTCGGCCCCACCACCAGCAGAGATGGTATCTCCTAGGTAAAAAAACTTGTTCACCAGCTCCAAAGACTCATTTCCAAAATTCACAGCCACAGGATCATCACTTAACACAAGCTCGCCTTTGCACACTACGCACTCAAATTTCTCTATTTCTGACTTATGCTTCGGCAGGGGCCCCTTTATTCTACTACAGCGCTTACTCTCATGGTGTACCTAACATCGACAGATGCTACATTGAATTGAGTTAACGCCCACTCCCTTTCCACACACTGCACATGGGTATGCACCGCTCTTTTCCACATTGCCTCGTCTCAAACTACAATGCATAACATTGGTTTTGTTAATATTGACTCTTAAACCCTTGCTCGCCATGCCCTCTCTCCACTCTCTGAATTTGGCCTCAGCATCCTGCATACTGTCAGCTATTAGGACTAAATCGTCTGCATAAAACAGTTCCAACGGGAGTCCGCCTCTAAAAACTCTAGACAGCGCCTCCAAGACCATAATAAAGAGGAGGGGGCTTAACACTGAACCCTGATGGACTCCAACACGGGCTGCGAACTCATCACTCAGTACACCCTTCACCCTCACCGAACTTCGCGAATCCTCATACATCTTCATTATCACACGCACCAGCCACTCTTCCACACCAAGTTTCCTCATAGCCCACTGTACAACATCTCTAGGTACCCTATCAAAGGCCTTCTCCAGGTCCACACACACAAAGTAAAGATCCCTGCCTTTTAGTAAGTATCTTTCCTGTATCTGCCTGACTATGAAGATAGCATCGGTTGTACCACGTCCTGGCATAAAACCAAACTGCATATCATGAATAGAGATGCTTTGCCTGATCAAATCCTCAAGGACTCTCTCACAGACCTTCATGATTTGGTCAAGCATTTTCAGGCCCCTATAATTTCCTCTATCTAGCGCATCCCCTTTTCCTTTGTATATATTTACTATTACACTTTTGAGCCAATCCTCTGGGATTTTCTCATCTTTAATAATGGTGTTTATCAACTCAGTGAATAAGTTTACACCAATCTCCCCTGAGGCTTTTATCATCTCAGCGACAATGTCGGAGCAACCTGGAGCTTTACCGTCCTTCATTTTATTGATTGCGTCGCTCACTACAGCTGGTGCTATCAAAGGAGGGGGCCCAGATATTGGTTTTTCGATACTAAGCTGTTCCTTATCCCATTCAAACTCTACATTTAGCAATCGTTCATAGTGTACCTTCCATGCTTCTCTGATTTCATTTTCTGCATACACAATTTTCCCATTATCATCTCTAACACACTGTTCACCTATAATATCCCTACTGTAATTTTTAACTCGCCTAGCTAGGTTGAAGATCCCATTGGGATTGTCAGTGTTACACACTTGTTCGAGGACCAGGTCCTTAATGCGATTTTTAGCATTGTAAATAACTCTTTTGGCAGTTCGTTTAGCTGCCTGGTATTCCTCCCTGCTGCCTCCTTTCTTCCATGCTTTGAAGCATCTCCTTTTCTCTTTCACAGCATGTTCTACCTCATCGTTCCACCACCAAGAGGTCTTATTCCTGGGGTGACCCTTTGTTTTCCCACAGACTTTGTCAGTGGCAGCGATAAGGCTATGCTTAAGAAAGTTCCATTGGCTATTTACATCGTTAGGCCTAGCTTCCTTATTTCTATTCATTTCCTCCAGTTCATTATGAAACCTATCCCTAACTTCCTTGTCCTTCAGCAGCCACACTTTCCTTTTTATGTAAACCTTCTTGCGCTTAGGATCTCTGTATAAGCTCATGTCGCACACAAGTAGCTTATGCTGGGGGATACATTCTTCGCTCGGGATGACCTTTACATCTCGAACTAGTTTCCAGTCTTTCCTGTTAACCAAGAAGTAATCTATCTGGTTACTGGAGACCCCAGAGTTATATGTGATCAGATGGCTCTGTCTTTTCTTGAACTTTGTGTTACACACAACCATGTTGAGTGCAACGCAGGACTCCAATATATTCGCCTTCTAGATTTCTCCTTCCGTAACCAATTCCTCCATGTACCCCCTCGTATCCATCTGCAGATGCTCCCACATGACCATTGAGGTCACCCCCCCCACGATATTTATTTCGTTCTCCGAGAGGCCTGAAATGACACTGACGGTGTCATTCCAGAAGTCCTCTTTTATCTCTTTCTGTAAACCAGCCTGTGGGGCATATGCAGATATCACATTCAGAATTTTTTCACCAACTTTCAACTTCAAAACAATCAGCCTTTCACTAACTCTCGTAATCTGAAGCACACTTTCCGCCAGCTCTTCAGCCACCAGAACACCCACTCCTCCTTTCGCTTTATCAGTCTCCACACCCATCCAGTATATCCTATATCTTTTCCTCCTTCCGACAATCCACTGTACCCCATGCCTCTTCCAGAGTGTTTCCTGGGTACAGCAGACGTCCAGGTACAGGTACGTCCAGACGTCCATACGACAGGGTGCTACAGATATCTGCACAGCTGGGAGATGCAACAGTCAGCAAGTACGTGGAGGATGGGGTGGTCTGTCCACCAGTTCTGCGAAAAGGGCTGTTCACCACATCAGCCATGGACAACATAGACCACAATCCCACTGCAATGACAGCGACCACTTCTTTCCATGGAACCAGCTTCTCTGTTTTCCAGCACCCAACCAAAGAAGACAAAGGTGAAGAGCGTGGACAGCTGAAGTTCGGAGAGGAGAAAGTGAAGACAGTTCCAGAACTTCCAGACTCCTTCACCAATGTCCGGCCCGCCTTCTTCACCAAGAAGAAACCCTCTCCTCCCCAGAGTGGTGTGACACACCCAGACACCAATCTGCTGAGGCCACAACTGGCAAGGGAGTATGAGTGGCTGGAGAAGGTCACTGTGACAGATGGGCCAGTGGATGTGACTTGGTCAGCCCACCATGCTTCACAGAAGAGAGGAAAGCCATTTGAGGTCAGCATTACATCACTTTTACCTCTGCTGCGAGATCAGGCCCACTCAGTTACTACAGTCAAGCATGTGATGGACAAGATCAAGGAGATAGTGGCATTTCTGAACCCCGGTCAGGTGCCAGTCATTGCTGCTGACCAGCCAATATATGCAATATGCAGTAGCCAAGCAGGTCCAGTGGCAGAGTTGCCAGCAGCTGACCAAGTGTGGATGCAAGTCGGAATACTGCGGTCGATGCAAATGCTACTGCTTTGGTCTGACCTACACGGCACTGTGCAGCTGCAGATGCGAGCTTTAGAAGCATTGTAGTATACTCATCCAGGCAGCAAGACAATAAGTGACAAACAAGTATAGGCCTACTGCCTACATGTACACCCAGAAGTGAAAGTCCCTGCATAGGGTTTACCCCCTACTCCAACTACCCCAGAAGGTAGGAACGGGGTGGGCCCTGCCCAGTCCCCTTTACTACGCCTACCCCAGGCAGAAGGGACGGGATGGTGCCAGTCCGTCACCCCTTCCTTCCCCTACCCTATAATGGAGAAATTAAACAAGCAGGCCCCCCACTCACACCCTACCCCAACCCCACACAGGAGGAAACCTCCAATTACAACCATTGTTTTCCACGAACACAGAATAAAGTAACCATGCAACGAGGCCGAGACCATGTCAGGATTTGGTAATCTATTATATTCTATATATGCTGGAACAATGTTGCAATATATTATCTGATTTTACAGAATGAAGATCATTTACACTATCTGTCACCTATCCGTAGCTTGACACACAAACACTTATGATTTATGCATAATTAGTATTCTATCATGTTTGTATTTATAATGCAAATTTCCAATACCATCACCCCTTCTAGTTATTTTACAAATTATTGTATTCACCCGTGGCCAACCCTTCGGGGATCACGGCGTCAGGCAATAGATAGATAGATCGATAGTATTCACCCACCCGCGCAATATGCATTGGTATTTAATGGATTTGCACATTGAAATGGCAATCTTGTAATTTTGAATACCTCTGAAGAGATGTTGGAACTTACTAAAAAACATATTGTATGGATTGCTTAATTGATTATAAGTGGTATATTCATTCAATGCTCGATCCGTGGTTAGGCTTTTTTGGTGCATATTCGAGAATATTAACACTCTCTCTCTCTCTCTCTCTCTCTCTCTCTCTCTCTCTCTCTCTCTCTCTCTCTCTCTATATATATATATATATAAATATATATATATATATATATATATTTATACATATATATATATATATATATATATATATTAATTGCCATTTTAATGTATTAGTTCACTGCAGTCATTCATTTTTTTTGGAGGGGGAGGGGGGGGGGGGGAGTCTATCAAAAAGGTATTTCATATGGGTTTTTTTCCACCAACCAACTTTACTTCTAAACTCAAATCATGAAATCAACAAATACATGTGACAGTCCAGGGATTCGAACCTAGGATGCTCACACCGAAATGCAGTGCATTTATGCATTACGCTATGAAGACAGTTTTACAGACTTCAACGAGGTATGTCATAACTTTATAACAAACTAGATATCTACTTATCTTTTCGCGGATATATCATAATCAGGAGAGCATTATATCCGCGTAGCAACTGATAGTGAAGTTATTGAAAACTCACTTCCCAAACAGTCTCACAGATACGATATTAACGCAGCACTCTAGTGTTGTCTTAATTATACTGAACTTTTTCGAGTATATGTCATCTGTATGATTAAATACATAATTTTCATAATCGCTTTTCACTTGGAACGAGTGTTATTTCGAAGCATGCTAATGTTCAATGCATACGTATGCAAATACGAAATAAAAGTTCAGTAATAGCTATTCACCATCTATCCTACCTAAAATCGACAGATATATTTATTCAAATATTAAATACAAGGTAATCGGTAAGAAAATGCTTATCTAATTCCTGCTATAGAATCTCTCTCTCTCTCTCTCTCTGAAAATGCTGTCTCGGTTCTTAGGGGATACTGTGTACTTTGTACTTTTGTAGATGTTTTTGGTGACAATCACCACGGTCGATCTGGGGATCCGCCGCTAATGAGCTCGTCCTGGAATCTTTACGTCTCTGAATCTTACAATTCTTTACAGGACTGACCATGCCAGTTTTATCGGCACTAGCTCAGAGAAGTGTTGAGAGGGGAGAAGGGGTGTTGGAGAGAGAGGAAGGTGTTGGAGTGGCTTTGTTATGTGTGTTTAGTCTGTATACATCGTCAGGATGTCCCCTGACTGGGTGCAAGCATGTGAAACATGCTAGGACGTACTACCGCACCCACTAAATGTCGGCCGTGGCAAGGATTCGATCCCGGGTCTTTCAGATTCACACGCGAGCGTGCTCACCACTTGACCACCACAGCTCAGATTTTTCATTTACTTTTGTAATTATTATTTGTATTGCTTCTACATTAGCACACATCTATCATTAACGTTAATCTTTAGTGTAAGTTAATCAGAATCAATTAGATTAATAGTGTAACTGAATAGTTAGGGTCATAGGATTTATCCTGAATAATGTTGGCAGGCCTGAACTGTATTAACTGTGGTGTTCCAGTAGTAGCAGAAGAGTTGGTAAAAAGCTCTATATGAAGATCCATACTAATCTCAGCCTAATGTCAGAAAGCAATAAGGGTTAAACGAGACTCAAACTATGCAAGTACCGGTATGTAGTTCGGGGGAGGAAAGGTGATAGTTTAGCAGTCGACACAGGGAAATCAGCTTTAGAACACCATTAGAGACGCATTTAGTATTCAAAGTTTAAACACGGTTACCAGCTACTCTAAATATACCAATAACTCATGAGGGAAATGCTTTACCACAAATGTTTGCCTCGATGTTAATTAATTGTTCAATATATATATACTGTATAATAAGTGTATATATCCGACGTGAGATATGTCTACCATTTGTTTACTACTGCTTATTACAGTGATATATGTTATCATATCTGTTATATATATCTCTCTCTCATATATGTATATAGATATATATAATTATATAGGGTCTATATACAGTATATAAACTCTCTCTCTCTCTCTCTCTATATATATATGTGTGTGTGTGATTTTACAGTATTGAGTTATGCACGAAATATATACTGTAGGCCTATGCAGTTTGCTATAACATTTAGTAACCCACTTCCTTGATAATATTTTCCAATAGGTGTTATACACCGAGACACCATAACATACAATAATTCATTACTAGATTATACTGCTTTATAATACTACCAAATACCAAAGATGGAATATTGTTATGCTGTCAAATGTAAAGCGAGTAGCTATTGTATTTTTGTGTATAATTTATACATGAAAATACATGTATAACAAATCATATATTAACCCTCTGAGAATCGATGACACTCTTCTTTTCTGCTTTATGGCTATTATTAGACGATTTAATTCAGATTAGGACATTATTCCACATTGGTCCTTCCTAAGCTGTAAGTATTCGTCTAATTATAGCCAGGATAAACAATCAAAATGCGTCAAAACCGTCAGAGGGTAAATTAATGAAGGTAAACAGATACCATTACTTATGAAATTGATAATGGTGTGTGTGTGTGTCAACCTCCTGCCTGGCATTGGGGTGGTGTGTAAGTGTGCGGGGGGGGGGGGGGGGGGGGGCGGGGGGGGCGGGGGTAGTTTGTTCTCTTCACGGGTGGGGAGGGGAAGGAAGGGGTGACAGACAGGGACACCCTGCCCCTTCTGCCTGGGGTAGGAGTAGTAGGACTGGGCAGGGACCACCCCGTTCCTAGCTTCTGGGGTAGTAGGAGTAGGGGGTAAACCATATGCAGGGACTTTCACTTCTGGGTGTACATCCAATAATATATCGGACTGATGGTGCCTATGATATGGGCACTTTTTACCCTAATTATGATTCCGGGACTGATATTATGGTACAAGGAAGCTAGTGAGTAAGTCCATGGTTCCAAATTCGGATTCTACATAGTGAAAAATGTATGATTTGACACCAAGATCATTCAAATAGGACAAGTCTTTGCGATTTGATTGCGAAATGCAATGTTTCTGTATATTCAATGGCGGCCATCTTGAAAAATAGCCGCCATCTTGAATTTTTAGGTGGCTAACGGGTTTTATCAAAAGAGCAATCCCCAAGGAGTATGTGTGCCAATTTTGGTGCTTGTTTCCAGAAATGAACGATTATTCCAGTTATCTGCCCCACTAAATTGCATTATGTCAAATCTAGTTAGCTGACTTATCTTCTTATACATTGTTCCAAAATGTTTAGGTATAGGTCGTATAATAATTCATATGGATATAGACTATTTTTTTAATATTCAATCTTACTTTAACCCTACTGTATATTGCGTTCAATTTGCTGCTTTGTTTAAGTCTTTTAGTACCATAGAAACATTAGGTGGTATAAAAACGCCAATTCATTGTCATGTCAGTAACTATTATTCTGTATTTCAATTCATTCAAATGTTCGAATTAATCTCTTATATATGTTGTAGTAATAAATAACTAAACTACTTTCTTGTATAAATATAGTATATTTAATTAGTTTGGTATTCGGTAAACATTTTGTTTTTGTGTTTCTATATTACAACTACTCTCTCTCGGGCATAGGCTGAGAGCCTGTACAGTACATTCGACTGCTCAACACGGTGAAGCCCGTGAGGTCTTGTTCCAGTCTGGGGAGTGAGACATGTGAAGCATCCATCATGGCTCGAAGCAGCTCCATCTCTGAAGCGGCTGGTTGCTTCGCTCAAGTGCTTCACCGTCTCATCCTCCAGACTCAGACCCTCACTCTCAGAACGCCACCTATTGAGCAGTGAACTCACTAGGCATTGTCCCCCTCTAACATATTTTGAATATGGGAATATTCATACAGTGTTATTTAATCAGGGAACAATGAGGGTATTTTTTTTGGCATTTCGATGGGCTTTGTGGTAATGTACTGATACTAGGTATAGCACAAATTCAATCCCAATAATATCTTCCCATTGATATATCGGGATTTGAACCCGTGTCCAATGGATTACTAATCCAGTGGCATGACCACTCCACCACACCTCCCCTATATATTTTATTACACATATCTTTTATTACACGACAATATTGATCACAGGCATTATTTTTTAGTTGTTAATTCCTGAAACAATTTAATTATGATCACTAGTTTTGACAATTTTTCGCTCACTCGTATTCTATTACAGCTCAACATTATTGTCTTGTTAGAGCTCACTTTGTCATTATCCTTACGTGTAACACGATAATCATTATTGGTAAGTAATGAGTGTCTTTGAATATGTTTAATACTATGTGTTTGTGATGATCCACTTTTATTTAGTAGGTTTTATTAAAATAGGATTTGATCCTTCTTTTAAGGTAGAAATATTGTTGCAACAATGGAGACGTGTTTGGCTGTCATCCTTCTAATTATCTTTTTATATATATATATATATATATATATATATATATATATATATATATATATATATATATATACATACAGTATATATATATATAGGGTTAATATAGATAATATATAGCCTCTTCATTTTTACACGTCCGTCCTAAGCTGAATACAATCGTCTAATAGCTCTCAGATTATAATGAAAAGGACGTCTCCGGTACTGTACAGGTTAACCACCATCACTACCGATAATCTTATCGTGACACAAGAACGTAGTTGGGCTAGTGAACCTTGGACGAGAATCATAGACTTTGAATGTGCAGTGTGCAGGGAAAAACTTGTGTTGAGTTACCCGGCTGTTAGTGTTGATTTCGACAGTGTAACGCTGAGGTGTGTGAATACATTCTGCTATCTGGGCGATACGGTTTCCGCCGGAGGTGGCGCTGAAGCTGGCTCCATTGATAGAGTCAAAAGTGGCTGGTGGAAGTTTAGAGAGCTGTTGTTACTCCTGACCATGAGAGGACTCCCATTTCACCTTAAAGGAAAGGTGTATACTTTGTGTGTTAGGAGTGCGATGACCTATGCCTCGAAGACGTGGCCAGTTAGAGCGGAGGACATCAAAAGAAAGGAACGGAATTAAAAGAGAATGGTGAGATGGATATGTGGAGTTAAGCTCAGGGACGGGGTACCAAGCAAGGAATTAAAAGGCGTCGGGGCATTAGGAGTGTCAGTGAAGTGATGCGCACGAGCCGACTTGATTGGTTTGGAAACATAGAGAAAATGGATGATCAGAACTGGGTGAAGAAATGCCGGACTGTGAACGGGAGGGGGGGAGCTGCGCGTAGGGGTAGATCTAGAATGACGTGG
Organism: Paralithodes platypus; assembly: GCA_032716605.1. NCBI lineage: Eukaryota > Metazoa > Arthropoda > Malacostraca > Decapoda > Lithodidae > Paralithodes > Paralithodes platypus. The sequence goes on along the minus strand of CM064502.1, from coordinate 41,431,505 downwards.
GATTAGGTACTCTGGTCCGATCTCAAAATATAGAACTTGACAACAGAGGCAGCCCTTGACAGGGCCGCCTGGAAAGCCACCATTTAGGACGTGAGACTGTAACCACATTCTCTGTGGACAAAAACAGTCTTCAAACTTGTAAGTATGTATGCATGTATGTATCAACCCATCACACAATCTCACTCTGAACAAGACCAGCCCTCACCCTAACTAAATGCATTATATAGATGTATTCACGTATATGATTTCAATGTATTCTATACCAGTTGTAAGTACCCATGATATAGAATATACGCTTACTTCTGTAGCATTATTATATATATTATTATTTGATATATTAGTATTTCTATAGGTTCAAGAATTTGTATATCTTTGGCCCCATTCAATGTTCATTCCTCTCACTAAAACATTACGCTTTCCATGATGCAGTTGGATCGGAGTTCATGATTAGATTGATATCCAACAAATTGAAAATGGATATTAATCGTAATCGTGTACTCAACCTTTAACTGTGTTGGTGGTGTAATGGTTTAGGTGCTTATGTTCTGGGTATGGTGTCCCGAGTTCGAATCCCGGGAGGACCATATGCTTTCATTAGTTTATTCAAGTACATTGGGTTTTGTAATTGATGATTAATGTTAAGAACGAGGTGTTACTTATTAAATGTTTGTTTTTCTTTTCCTCACACACCATGCAGAGAATAGAGTGAGAAATACATAACACATTTGGTGGACAGAAGGGCGAATCAGTGACGTAGATTGCATAAAAAGTAATGCAAAAGAAGAAGCAAACAGAAAAGATAATCCTGAAGGATTCGCGTATGAAAATATATAACAAAAAGTGTGTGTGTGTGTGTGTGTGTGTGTGTGTGTGTGTATGGGTGATTATTCCAACACAAGTATGCACAGGCAGGAATAATATATTCCTTTCAGGAGCTTCAGTTATTTATCTAGATTTTGAATAAATGGTATTCACCAACAATATATAATGAATTTGGCTTAAGATTAATATATTCTCTGTCTTTACTTTTATAATATTAACGTAGTATGCAGACAGATGAATGAACTTGCATTTGTTAGGTTGCACATCCAAGTAACTTCAACAGTATTATTCAACATTAGTGTAATTCCCAATCGCATCATAGCATACGGATGATATACGTAGACGATGCAGATGTAATGTATTATGAATCGATAATTACTAATTAAACTTTGGGGAGGGATGCTTGAATTAAATACGATATATATAAATATAAAATATAAAATAACCATACCTTAAACTTAACATTCTACTAAGCCCATACCCCCAGCATCCCTCTAAATGAAACCTCATATTAACTCTTCATTCTAGCTATACTTAGCCAATTTTGTGCAACTTAAGAAGGATCTGTGGTAGCAAAACAAGTTAATGAATATAGTTTGAAGCTTTGTTAAATACTGGAGGCTTTTCTTAAACTGGATAAAATCGTCTATTAGTAACAAGCATAAAATGAAGAGGACGGACATGACACTGCACGGGATAAAAAACAAAATGTGCTTATTTTGTCCTCTTTCTCTCTAATTCTTCATAATACTCACTGTGATACAAACTGGTATTCAAGAACTTCACAAACTGAATTTGGAGATAAGTTGTTATATTTGAATGGAAAACAACCTCCAAGAATTGCATCCAAGACGGAGATACATGCAGTACTTAACGCCTTTGTACCGGCGCCATCTTTTAAATTATATTTGTTCTATCCACAAAATGTTGTCCAATTTGAGCAGGCTCTGTGGTAGTAAAAAGGGTTAAGTGAGATTGTTCGAACCCTGTTAATCGCTGGAGGCCTTTTTAACAATAAAGTCGTCTAATAGTAAATAGATGTAAAGTAAATAGTAAAGTTAAAGGATGGCAGCGGTAGTAAAAGGGTTAAGGGGGGATGGTTAATTTTTCTGGAGCCCTTTCTCTCCCATTAGTTTTGAGATTTTCAAGACGTTCAGCCCATTAGTTTGGCGGTTTAAACACCTTTCACCACATTTCTTTGTCAATTTTACGTGCCATTTACGTGTCGATATTTTCCTCTGCGAGCGATTGCGAGCCTGTAATTTTAAGATAAATCGGCCTTTGGCCGGGATATTTTCCTATCAAAAAATGTACAAATTTATCTTTAAAGGGGGTCTAGGGGGTGTTTTTCTAAGCCTAATGGAGGTCTAGCGAGGAAACTAAAATATACTGTATATGAATAAATAAATTAATAGACCAAAAGAATAGCCACAAGCACCTTACCGCTCTTGTTTATTATTGTGGTGATGAGCTTATTGTGTGGTGGGTCGATGTTGTTGCTTCTCATTGTTTGTGTCCTTGCCTTTTGTGGGGGAACTGTTATATGTGTTCTTCTTCTGTCACCTCTGTTCGTTTCTTGTGCCTCTTGCTGGCCTGATGTATGGGTTGGTTACTGACTGACTGACTGACAGATGGAGTTGTTTATACTGGTAACGATAAGATTATTGATGGTGGTGGTTAATGTAGTGTTTAAAATGGCAGTGAACATATAATTGTTTACGGTAATGTTGTTGGTGATTGTGGTGGTGATGAAGTTATTTATAATTACGAGAAGGCTATATAATAGTAGTGGTGAGTAGGTTAATTACGAGAAGGCTATATAATAGTAGTGGTGAGTAGGTTAATTACGAGAAGGCTATATAATAGTAGTGGTGAGTAGGTTAATTATTATGAAGAATTTGATCAAGTTGTTGTTGTTGTTGTAGATCCCCAGATTTTCTGGCCGAAAAGTCCTGAGTCCGGTAGACCGAAGCCGCTCCAAATGCTCGGGCCCCCGAAGGGGCCAGGGTGAGATGAGATCTGTCTTTTGATAGGTCCAGCCCTCACCCTATTTGATCAGATTGTTGAGATGGTGTTGATGGTTAACCCCTTCAGCATCATGATGCCTTCTTAACTTTGATTCAGGCTAAAATTAGATGATTTTATGCAGTTTAAGAAGGACCTATTTTACTAAGAGAGTGTATTGAGATCGTATATGCCCACTTGAGTCGTATAGTTAGATTATAAACTAAAGATAACCATCTCATGGTAACTAGAGTATGAATAAAATTACGTAATGGTGGTGCAAGGGTTAAATAATTCTTGGTGTGAGCATAATTTATATAATGAACTGGTAATTAAAAAAACATGATGGTTATGATACACCGCGTGCCCTCCCCTCCTGGCCAGTGGTCCGCCATATGGTGGGTGGATGACGGTCACTACTAATTATTGTCCTACTAGTTCTTGAGGGAGCCCACCGGCTTTTTTAATCTTTCTCTCCTTTTCTCTCTTTCTCTGGCTTGTATCCACTCGGCTCCTTTCAGCCTAATGTTTTAAGACGTTTATCCCCATCCAGGTGTCGATATTTTCCTGGCGAGCGATAGCGAGCCATCATTATAAGGAGAAATCCGGCTTCGCCGGAGAAATTTGTCTATTGAAAAATTTACAAATTTAGTCTGCTGTCAAAACATTTTGAATAATATGCTGGCTCGCTACCGGTCGCCAGGAAAAAATCGACACCTGTGATGAGGATAAACGTCTTAAAACAGTAGGCTGAATGGGGCCGAATGGATAAAAGCCAGAGAAAGAGAGAAAAGGAGAGAACAAAGGCAGGTGACCCCCCTTAACCTCTCAGATGTGACCATTAATCCTTACAAGATTCATTTAACCCTTTATTAACCCCGGGGCCGTCTTTTTAACCCCTTCTGTACCGGCGACGTATTTTGTATTTGGTTTCAGCTACATTTCGACCATTATATGAAGCTTAGGAAGGATATATGGTAGCTAAAAGGATTAATAGAGATAGTCTGTAGCCATTTCACGGGTAGACATCCTTCCCAAGCTGAAAACGATCGTCTAATAGGTGCTAGAATAAAATGAAAAAGACGTCGCCGGTACTGAAGGGGTTAATTATATTCTGGCTACTACTATACGATTTAATGTAGTTTAAAAGGGTCTATGACAATTAACAGGCTGCGAACTATCTCACCTAACCCTTTTTAAACTACCTCAGTTCCGTCTTAAACAGCACAAAATCGTCTAAAAGAAATGGATATATTGTATATGCCCGTAATCGATATTATGTTCTCTCCACCAACCAACATTACTCCTAAACTCGATTAATGAAATTAACAAACACATGTGGCAGTCCGGGGATTCGAACCCAGGACGCTCACACCGAAAATCAACACACTTATGCATTGCGCCACGAAGACAGTTTGACAAATAAATGAATACATAAAATAAGGTCCCCCTAACACGCGCACATAGATGGTAAGAGTCCCATGAATGACAGTAATTAACAGGTAGACGAAGAAAGGGTCCAGGCAGGTAGATGGACGGACAGATAGGAACCCAAGCTAGCGGGTACCCAAAGGTATTTGTGTCGCTGTAATGAACTATGTCGTTAACGAGTATGAGGTCGCTTATATGTTCTCCATAAATGTGTGTGTCTTAATCTACAAATTGTCATGATTATTTTGTTTAAATGTTTTTCGATCATTTTAGACGAAGTACACACATAAACACACACACATACACACCCACTCATATATATATATATATATATATATATATACAGTATATATATGTGTGTATATATATATATATATATATATATATATTTGTATAAGTAGGCAGTATGTTTTCATTGAAGCAAAATTTATTAAAGACCAAGGCATATTTGTTTTTTACTAACTTTTTACTTGTTTTTTTAATATTTCTCACTGTATGTCTGATTTCATCGTTCAAATGATATATCATTTGAACGATGAAATCAGACATACACTGAGAAATATTGAAAAAATAAGTAAAAAGTTAGTAAAAAACAAATATGCCTTGGTCTTTAATATATACACATGCAGTATATATATATACTGTGCATGATTATAAAGCATTAACGCAATACGCATTTTAACTCGTATCATATGTGCGTGCAATGACAAAATCATTAACATGATAAATGTTGCTAAATGCCTTGTATCTTGATTCTTATCTCGCGCGGTTCCTTTGCAATAAAAGGTGAAAGGTATGCTATCATTAACGCTATATGCACAATCTAGATTGTTTTTAAAACAATAAGTTGGTCAAGCAGCAGCAGGAACACTTAATTAATTATAGAACCTAATCAATACTGTTAATACTGTAAGTTTTTTCATTAATCGAACAAAGTGTGCTATTATTTGCCATGTATCTCACCACTTCACCTCTTGCTTTACAAAGTATTCTCCCCACTAAAGATAACATTTATCATTGTGATCCCCTCATGTATTTGAACTGTACAGCCCTGACTACATTAAATGATTTTTAAGGATAATTATGATTGCAAGAAGACATCACTTAATTCTAATTTATATTCAGTATTTCTAAAAATCAAAATAGATTTTTTTATGGCGAATTAATTAAACCATTTGTTCATCATACAACAGTTGTGGCTGGGAATACCTGTAAAGTACAATAATATTAGGAACAATTGTGTATAAGAGATCCAAAAAATTCAAGCTGTAGCAGGCAAAAAACTCATAGGGGAGGTTTTTCATTTGCTCCATAGACTTCCATCAAGCTTGAAATAAAATCATCTTCTAGACACCCCATCAAGTAAAAATTTGTAACTTTTCAGTATAATTATGTCCATGCCGAAGGCCAGTACTTCCTAAATTGCAGGTTTGCTATGGCTTGCCAAGAACAAATCGACACCTCAATGGCACGAAAGGTCTTAAAATTTACACAGATTTAAAAAAAAAAAAAAAAAAAATTCTATGTGATTGAGGAAGGCAAAAGGCAGAACTGCCTATAGCGAGTGCCTCCCCCATAGTTGAAAGAGTGACAGGGTCAAAATCGAGGGACGTTCGAGCCAAAATGCCTGGACACACGGAGTTTGAAGCAATTTAAGTTATAGGAAGAGGAAAAGACTGATTCTGGGAGAGAGTTCCAGAGCTCAGCTGTTGAGTAGAAGAAAGACTGAGAGTCACGTTTCACTCTCCTCTCGGGTTGGAGAGTTGCACAGAGTAGGGGTGGGATTGAGTTGCAAGACGGGTACCACGTGCCCTACGTAAAGGAGGTGGTATACACTGGGAAAGCTCTGAGGAACAATGATTATTTTAGTAGCGATAGAATAGTGAGAGAGATGCAACATTGCGGCAGAGGGAGAGAGATTGCAGAGAGTTGGTGAGTGGACGGGAGTTAATGACACGAAAGGCCTTCCTTTCAACTTTGTCTAAGAGAGCAGAGTGAGAGGAACCTCCCAACACATGTGAACAATACTCAATACAAAGACGTACAGAGCAAGAAGCTGTGCAGGGGAAAAGAACCCCCTAAGGCGGTTGAGCACACCCAGCTTCTGGGAGGCTGCCTTAGTAGGACTGGTAATATGGTCCTTTCAACTGAGAGCAGAAGAAAAAGAGACATCAAGAATATTGAGAGAAGATGAAGGATTGATTTTTGTATTGTTGAAGAATAAGGGATAGTCCACTGGGAGTTCCTTATGGGTAGATAGATGGAAAAATTGGGTTTTGGAAGCATTAAAGGTAACAAGGTTTTATCTGCCCCAATTGGAGATAGTATTTAAATCAGAATTTAAGAGTTCTATGGCTTCATTCCGTTTGTCGTTGAGGGATTGCTGGCTAGGTTGAGTTTGAGTCGTCTGCGTAGGTTGAGGTTGAGTCGTCTGCGTATGAATGGATGGGAATTGAGGTACAGTTGAGGAGATCATTTATAAAAATTAGAAAGAGAATAGGAGATAGGACAGAGCCCTGAGGAACACCGGAGTTTATAGGGTGAGGAAGTGAACAATGGCCGTCCACAACTGCGGCTATGGAACGGCCGGAAAGGAAATTAGAAACAAAGGCACAGATGGAGGGATAGAAACCGAAGGAGGATAGTTTAGAAATTAAAGATTTGTGCCAGACTCTATCGAAGGCTTTCGATATGTCGATTCTCTCTCTCTCTCTCTTGCATTCGCTTGCTATCAGTGATGGCCATTTCTAATGTTAGCACGAAAATATACCTCAGAATAAGGGAATAACAGGGAAAATAGGTGATAACTGAAGGAGAGGAGGAAAGTGGGGAAGGAGGGGAGGTAGAGGACTGAGATTTTGCATGGCCCAGGGGCCAAAATAAAAATAATATATTTTTTTTTTCGATGTCAGAAGTTTAATTTTTTTTTCTCTGACTCTTAAGAGTCTCCCCGCAGTCCGCCGGGGGAACTCTTAAGAGTCTCCCCGCAGTTCCCGGGTTAAGGAAGCCATACTGGCGATCTGAGAGCAGATTATGAGAAGAGAAATGCTTAAGAAATTTGGAAGCAAGAATAGTTTCAAAAACTTTAGAAAGACATGAGATGAGAGCAATTGGACAATAGTTGGAGGGTTGAGAGCAGTCACCCTTCTTTGGGACTGGTTGAATGTGAGGAAACTTCCAGCATGAAGGGAAGACGTTAGAGGATAGATAGAGACGAAAGAGTTTGCCTAGGCAGGGAGTCAGCACGGAAGCACAGTTTTTAAGAACAACAGGAGGAACACCGTCCGGACCATAGCCTTATTAGTATTAAGCCCAGAGAGGGTAGAAAGTACATCTTTAGAAGAGATTAGGATATTAGGCATAAGTAAAAGAGAGGAGGGTGGAGAGGGAGGAATAGCACTGGAATCATCCAAGGTGGAGTTTCTAGCAAAAGTTTGAGCGAAGAGTTTAGCTTTGTCAGAGGAAGAAGTGATGGTTGTGCCATCAGAATGGGAAAGGGGAGGGAAAGACGAGGAAGAGAAATTGTTGGAGAGGTTTTTGGCTAGATGCCAGAAAGCTTGGGAAGAGCTAGAGTTGGATAGTTCTGTGCATTTATTATTGATGAAAGAGTGTTTGGCAAGTCGAAGAACAGATTTGGCTTGATTCCAGGCAGAAACATAGGAAGAATGAGAGTCTTAAGTTTTAAGGCGTCGGTACCGTTTGAATGCTTTCTCCTTATTGCGGACAGCAGTAGAACAGGCGTGAGTAAACCAAGATTTTTTAGCATTAGTCTGAGAGAAAGAGAATGGAATGTATGCTTCAATGCCTGATAGGATTACCTCGGTAATGCGTTCAGCACTCTCCGAGGGTCGCCGGCCACGGAAGCAGAAATCATTCAATGGGAAATCAAAGAAGTACTGCCGGAGAGCCTCCCAGTCGGCAGCGCCAAAGTGCTACAAGCGCCGCCGGCTAGGAGGATCGGGTGGCCGTACAGGAGAGATTGGACAGTTGACAGAGATAAGTTTATGGTCGGAGGAGCCCAAAAAAGCCGTTCGAATGCTTCTTCCTCATCGAAGAAAGCAGTAGAACATGCGTGAGTTAACAAAACATTGTTTGCATTAAACTGAGAGAAAGAAAATGGAATGTATACCTCCATCTCCAAGATGGTTACTTTGGTAATGCATTCAGCTCATTCCGAGGGTCCCCGGCCACGGAAGAAAACATCATACATGGGAAATCAAAGAAATACTACCGAAGAGCTTCCCCGTCAGCACAGTGTCATAACTTCCACTGGCTGGGAGAATCGGAGAGCCGTACTGGAGAGATAGGACAGGTAACAGAGATAATGTTATGATTAGAGAAGCCGAAAAGAGAGAAACGGTTTACAGCATAAGCCAAAAATAAAAATAAAATACAAAATCATGATTTTTGGGAAGTCTCCAAGGCGGTCAAGGATATGAGTACGATGCTGGACTAAGTGCTCTAGGTCATTTAGGATATAAAAGATGTAGGCTTGTTCACCAGGTAGACCAACGAAATAAGAGAGCCATTGGCAGTGGTAAACATTGAAATGTTTTAAGATGGGGATTTCAGAAAAATGAGAGGTTAATAGGATGTTCTCCACTTTTGAGTTTAGATAGTCAAAACATTTAGGAACTTCAGTAAAGTTAGGGGATAGGTAGACAGCACATAAGTATAAATTGTGAGAGTGACAGGGAAGATTGAGTTACATAGTAGATAATTCAAAGGAGGCGAAGTCGGGAACACGAGAGCAAATCATTTTGTTGTGCACATGTACACAACATCCGCCTTTGGCTTTGAAACTAGGATAGAGAAAGTAGGAGGAAGCAGAGAAGGCGTTGTTGGAAGTTGCCTCAGACACCTGAGTCTCTGTGAGCAAAAGAAGATCAGGTTTATTGGAAGAGAGGGTGTGTTCGACAGAGGAAAGGTTAGATGAAAGTCCGTGAATATTGGAGAAGTTAATGGTTAGAGTGTTAGGATGTGGTTCAACACATCTAGATGGGTCGTCAGGGATAGGTAGGGTGGTTTGGGGGGGCTATACGATTCTCCCCCATCCCCCCCACCCCCAAACAAAAAAAACAAAAAAAAACATGCCGGGGACTGGGTTGGTGTGAGAAACTCCATTTTATTTTGTTTTTTAATTGGTTAACAGTAGGCGTATTTGAAAAAAAAGTATGGTGTGCTTGTTAAGTGTAGTGAAATTAATAGGAGGAGGTATTTGTGAGAGTTAGCTGGATTGCCCTCTGTGTAAGTAAGACACACACAAAAACAGTGGGGGAAGCTAGGCATATGAAACAGAAGTTTCAGCAACTTCTTATCATATGTCTATATGGCTTCCCCTGGGTATTACCCTGCTCGAAAGGTACCTCTGTCTTAACCTTGACTTCTAACAATTCTCTGGTACGAAAATGCTGTTATATTTGTATTTATATAATATGTTTTCGTGAGTTTACCAGCTTACACGATATAAACCATATTCCCGACATTCTTGTTCAGGTTTATGGTATATTCTGCTTACATCTTGCACATCGGTGTTGCTCAGGTTTTCTAAGACTTAACCTGGGTGTATATCCATATCACACCTTCTGCGCCATCACCTTCACTTTAGTCTGTCTATCCATCACTTCCTCCATCCTCTGTCAACTCCAGCACCACCGTCAGTATCATCAGGCCCATCACGACCACCATTATCATTATTCGTCATATATGGCCAGTCATCAGTCAGAGCCGCTTTTATACCCGATCACTACATACCATATGTGCCACAACCTCACTGTTATCTTCACCGTGTGACCGTATTATCAGTCTAAGATCAAGGCTCGAGTATTGTTATTTTCACTTCACTTGTCCAATACCGAAACATAATGTGTATACCTACATATTTCATGGTTGAGCTTCACATGCAACCTACCCCTCTCCCCACCTCTCTCTCTCTCTCTCTCTCTCTCTCTCTCTCTCTCTCTCTCTCTCTCTTTGGTTAGCTTTAGATCTAGCATAGTAACGTTTCTGAAAGCGAAACATTTACGAAAGATTATTCGACCCCTGGAACGGCATAATTTCTAGACAACACTTGGCTTAACCCTTTCAGTACTGGTGTCTTCCTTGTAACTTTATTCTAGGTACCATTAGACGATGTTATTCAGCTTAATACGGGCCTCCTGATATGTACAGGCTTTGAACTATCTCATTTAACCCTCTTTACTACCACATATCTCTCCTAAACTAAATATAGCTAGAATATAATGCAAAAGATGTCGCCGGTACAGAAGATATTATGAAAGTGCTGGTAATTCAATAATATATCGTGGAAATGAGATCGGAACAACACCATTGTAATATATGCTTTGGACAGTGCATACGTTATCATACGTTAATATTAAAACTGAGCTCAAAATGTATTGTCAGCGTTCACTAATAATACACACTTTTGTCATTAGCAAGACAACAAAGCTTTGCATTTAACCATCTGTGCACTGTGTATTCCAGCTGCTTGTTTACTTGTGCAGAGTGTCGTCCTTTATGTCTTTGGTGTGTGATTAAACTTCACACAAAATAATTTATAACAAATGCATATATAATATACTATAATCATTATCAAAAAATCATGTCTTAGATTTCAGAAACTTTGAAAAAAAAAAAAAAACAAAAAAAACAAAAAAATATATATATATATATATAATATAAATAATGGTTGCCCTTAATAATATAGAGAATAGAAGCATTTGATAAGATCATCACCACCTAAATAAATATGTTGTAGTGTATTTTGCAGTTATGCATAAAGTGGATAAAGGAAACTAGGTTCATGACAAAATCCTCCATTCTCCTTGCGAAGTTCGCAATTCGCCAACAGGATTAAACCACCCTCTGTATCGGCGCAGTCCTTTAAATTTTGTTTTGGCTACTATTAGCCGATTATATTCAGTTTAGAAAGGATCTCTAGCAATTAACAGGCTTCAAAATATCTCACTTAACCTTTTTTAGTACAACGGATCCTTCTTGAACTGCAGAAAGTCGTCTACCTATAGCTAAAATAATATGAAAAAGACATCGCCGGTACAGACGGGGTTAAACTGTTGCAGATATGTGAACTGAGGAATTAGTTATCAAAAATACGGTTCGGGGTATATATGTATTTTGAAAATCAAAGTTCTGTAACGTAGAGGAATGATTGTATGATGAAATCTACGGCTGACACAGACGCAGGATAACAATCTGGAGAACCCTGTATTAAGGCGGTGTCACACAAGCACATTAAGCGAACATTTTCGATGAGCAAATTTTTTGTAAATACATAAAAAAATAACCAGCATTGTTTGTGTGGATTATCATTAAGTTGGTCTGGGTATACTAATATACAGTACAGTATATGCGTGATTGGCTACAAGGACGAGTTGTACGAGTAGTATGTTCCTGCAGTGTTCGCTATTTACTTCTTCCTTCCCTTCCACATTAACTATTGTGAAAGGCGGCTGGGTACCGGAGAGCAAACTAACCGGTAAACTGGAAGTTATAATTATAGGATTTTTATTTTATTTATTTTTTTTGAAGACCCAAGCTGGTGCGGTCAGGGCAATCATAATGGGCAAGCACATTATAAATAATAGTAGTGACTCCGGTGATAAGAATGACTGAGACTAATGGCATGGTTGATGTTGAACACCGATACTGAACAGTAGCCTGGAAGCATGGTGTCACCATTACATTCCCCAAACCCAAAAAAGACCCCACGCTACCCTCCTCACACCCACCGCCCTGTCACACTCCTTTGCATCCCCTCCAAAGTCATAGAACGCCTTTTGCTACAACTGACCACACATGCTCTACCCCTAGCTCCAATACAACATGGCTTTAGGCCACTGCACTCCACAAACACTGTTCTTACAAACATTACACAAAGAGCTTTTGACGGAATCAACTCGGCCAGCCCACCACATAGATCACTACTTGATACACTCAACATTAGTAAAGCCTTCGATGCCATCCCACGCCACAACCTAACAAACAAAATATACGAAACAAACATGCACAACAACACAAAAAGGTGGCTGGCCAACTTCCTAGCAGGCAGATGTGCACACGTATCTTTTGCCGGTCAGAAACTTCCCAAACGGAGTCCGGGCCCCGCAAGAATCCGTCCTGTCGCTCGCACTCTTCAATCTTTACATGCATGATATAACTACACCCAATACACCCCAAATAAGCATAGCCTCCTATGCAGACGACATAACACTGACATGCACACACCAAAAACCAGACAGAGCAACACATCTCCTTCAACCATATCTCAACACATTACATGACTGGTGCACTACAAACAGACTCAATTTATTCCCCAGCCAAATCCACCGCAACCCTCCTCACAAGCTGGACAGCCGAACATAAATACACCCGCAGCTAACCATAAACAACACACCCCTAACACACACACACTCAACCAAAATCCTAGGAGTAACGTATGATACTCCAATGACATTCAAACAACATACCTCAAACATGAAAAATAAACTAACTTAAAGCCCTCAAATCACTTGCCCACACACAATTTGGACACAACAAAGAAACCACCACCACAGTTTACAAACAATACATAAGATCAGTGATGGAATAGCAAGCCCTGCCTGGGCTTCTAATCTAGCTGAAACACATCACAAGACCTTACATATACTATTCAACAGGCTGCACAACTACTACACCTACAGATCACCTACATCGAAGCGTTATAGACTGCATCACCGTTGATTCATTTAAACTCCGCCTAGACAAATATCTCGCATCAAACCCGCGACTGACTGCGTTTGTAAATGAATAACTTTATTTTATCCCCCCCTCAGTTACTAACCCATCTGTCCCCTACTAACTTCCTAATCCTGCCACGGACATTAGTTCCAGGGCAGTAGTTCCCTTTCCAATGTTCCCTTACCCACTCTAAACCACTGTTTGGACACTTGATCCTCAGTGTTTTGGAGGACAAGCAACCTAGAAGGGTCACTAGATCTGTTGTTACTTGATTTCCTTTGTACTCCTTTGTACTCCTTTATACATCAAGAAACAAAAGTCCTCAAAGTCAGAGACCATCTGGACATGAGAGGCACTCAATTCCTGGCTGCAGCCTCCACAAACCATCACCACCCACTACACTACATGGCAACACACCCACAGACTCCAAGAAATATTAAAACAACACCCAGCACACGGTATCACTCACAAATACTGTCTTCTCTCCCTCCCTGACCACCCCAAACCAGCTTCCAGAAAGAACATCCATACTCATATCTCTCGCCGTTCCATCCAATCACTTATAGACAACATGCAGCTGCAGACACTACCTCCCGAAATCCATCCTTCTGAATCCTCCCTTCCTCGCGAGGACAGAGTCCACCTGGCCAGGCTGAGATGTGAGTACCATCCAGCCCTTTGGAGCTATCAGAAGAGACTGGATGTATCCATCGATGACACCTGCCAGGGATGTAACACAGCACCCCATACCATTGGACACATCCTAGAAGACTGCATTTCACACAATGACTTATCCAACAACACACTCTACACTCCTTAAGAGCTCTGTAGGAAAGCCCGACCATGGCCATGGCCTTCTTTAGGGACTTGGGGCTGTTCGGCCAGGCAGCTTAGGGAACGACAACAACAACAACAACAACAGTAGCCTGGGTGGGCGTAGGGGGAAAACAACGTTAATGGTTGGTAGTCCTATGAATGTATTGAGGGACCTGAAGGTAGTGATTGTGATAACGTAGGGGATAGAGGAAGAAGTACCTAAAGTATATGGCAGTATAATCGAAACCTACCAATATTATCACTAACTAGATAAATACAGTATGGTACCGCCTTAATGTAGAATTACATGTATGGCCATAAATATTTGCAGATTATTCTATGATAGACAGGAGCCAATAAATAAAGACTAATGCTATACTTATACTGTCCAAATAATACTGTACAGGCTTGGCAAGTTCACTCTCCAGAAAATAATATCAAATGTAAAGGATAACAATTCATTTCAACAACATTTAGGAATATAGTTATGGATTATAAACAAGGGGAAGGTAGAATACTTGCATTTTCTTCAGAGAAAGGTACCCAGTAACTTTTTCCGGCGTCATGCTATACATTGTTATTTTATGTGGAAAAATATGTGTGCAATTGTTAGGAGATAAATTTGATCTACGCTTGAGTATATTAAATGGCATATGAGTAATATTGGTAACATTATCTGTCATTCAAAAAGTATCTCCAAGCCATCAATTTGAGTAAGATTCCAATATTTATTTCTCTTGATAAGGATTCTATTATGTCTATTTCACTCTCTCGTTGGAATTATTGAGTACAATTTGTTTCTTCCTTCAGCTTGTATTTATTTTAAGCCATTACTGAAACACGTTATCCGTTATCCGACAACATTGTTCAGCATCACTTGTCTGACAGCTTCCGAATTAATGCTTAAGGGGGGATGGGCGGATTTGTTTGTTAATTGCTCTTTCCATTCACATATGCATAGCCTACGTGAGTTGCAGTTGGGATGTGTGTACATGCTTAGATTGATATGCAGGATTCGAAGTTGCATAATAAATCGTAGGCAGTGTCCACCAACCTTTAACTGTCTTCGTGGTGCGATGTATAAGGTGTTGATTTTCGGTGTGAGCATCCTGGGTTCGAATCCACGGACTGCCATATGCGTTTGTAAATTTCATTAATCGATTTTAGGAGTATGGTTGGTTGTTGGAAGGAACATAATAATTTATATATATTATCATTCATTTGTTTAAGTTTCCTCCTTAGACATCCATCAAGCTTTTAAAATACACGTTCCAAGACCCTCCTTCAAGATAAATGTGTACATATTTTCGATAGAAAAATGTCCCGGCATCTTAAACTACAGACCCGTTTTCGCTCACTAGGAAAAATGTCCCGGCATCTTAAACTACAGACCCGCTTTCGCTCACTAGGAAAATGTCCCGGCATCTTAAACTACAGACCCGCTTTCGCTCACTAGGAAAAATGTCCCGGCATCTTAAACTACAGACCCGCTTTCGCTCACTAGGAAAAATGTCCCGGCATCTTAAACTACAGACCCGCTTTCGCTCACTAGGAAAAATGTCCCGGCATCTTAAACTACAGACCCGCTTTCGCTCACTAGGAAAAATGTCCCGGCATCTTAAACTACAGACCCGCTTTCGCTCACTAGGAAAAATGTCCCGGCATCTTAAACTACAGACCCGCTTTCGCTCATTAGGAAAATGTCCCGGCATCTTAAACTACAGACCCGCTTTCGCTCACTAGAAAAAACCCGACACCTAAATGACACTAAAAGTCTAAATATTGACAAAGAAATTTGGGCGAAAGGTCTTAAAATTGCAAAACTAATAAGCCGAACGTCTTAAAATTTGAAAACAAATGGGGTTAAACATGAGGAAGAAGAGGGACCATTAAAAATGACCCATTTCCCCTTAATAAGAATTCAATCCCCTTTGTTGTCAACACGAATAGAATAGAAACACGAAATTAGAATATTGGTGTAAAAACAAGTCCGTGTGGTCCTCCTTACAGCCTATAGTTTGTTTATGGTCAGCTGAGGGTAAATTATCATGGCCTCATCTTAAATACTTAAATATTACGAAAATCTTATGGCGAAATATGGTGCTAATAATGAGAACTTGGCATTAATAAGACGCAGAGATATACTGTAGTAGTTTCATATTTGTTCATTAAGTATCGATAAACCACTTGCAAATGGATTCAATTTACTGCCAGCTGGAACAAAACCGACTATAATCTCAAGGTGTCTTCACCTCTCTCGGTTTACCCTTCCCTATTCGCTGCTTCACTATATTGAACAATCTTGACTCTCAAATCACCATCACTTTAGACTAGACAAGATCTGCAAGGGTACCCATGTTCTCTCTCTCTCTCTCTCTCTCTCTCTCTCTCTCTCTCTCTCTCTCATACACATACATGGAAGCAAAAAAAGGAACAAATATATCGAATTTAAGAAAACAAATATTGATTCACTGAGTGTGGAAGATCATATTTGTGAAACCAGTCAGTGATCCTCTTTCATATCTGTGGTGGAGAAGAGACCTGGAAAGAGCCAATAAGAGAAGGTGAAGAAAATATCTAAGGTGGAGCAGGATAAACGTGGGCTGGAGAGACAGGGGGCCCCAGAGATGCAGGGAGTGGAGAAGATATGATGGGTAATGCGAATTTGAGGTTTGCCCATAAAATTAAAACGGTCTTTGAAGTGAGAGAGGACCTATAGAACCATAGGCCAATGTGACCCCAATCTTTAAGAAAGGTGATCATGAGTGTCCCAAGAATCATTAACCAATTAGCTTGACTTCTATCATGGTAAAACTCTTAGAAGGGATACTAGTAAACAAGACAGTTGACTACCTAGAAATCCACAATTTAATTACAGATTCCCAACGTGGATTCAGGCGACACCGATCATGTCTTACCAATTTGCTGGAATTTGTCCATGAAATGATGAGTGAGTATGACAGAAGTAGAGCCATATAGACATCCTTTACTTAGATTTTCCAAAACTTTTGACAAAGTGCCTCCTTGCAGGTAATGTAAAAGTGAGTGCGCTAGGTATCAATACAGAGGTCACACATTGGATAGAAAGTTGGCTAACTGGTAGACAACAACGAGTGGTAATCAATGGTGTTTCTTCTGTGTGGACTTCAGTCACTTCTGGAGTTCAACAGGGATCTGCCCTTGGCCCAGTACTGTTTATTATGTCAATGACATCAATATTGGTGTGTTGAGTGTGATCTCAAAGTTTGCAGATAACATAAAGCTTGGAATGAATGTGAAAGACCCCAAAGGGGTTGAACAGCTCAGGATGGATCTCAACAGACTGGGTGAATGGTTGGAGACATGGCATATGCCTCTAAACTTGGAAAAGTGCAAGGTGATGCATATCGGCCAAGAAAACCCCAACTCAGGCTATTCACTATTGGGAATGCCTCTGGAAGTGACTGACTTGGAGAAGGATTTGGGTGTTCTGATTACTAGTGACCTAAAGTTTTCCAAGCAGTGCATTGAAGTAGAGAAGAAAGCTCAGAAATTATTGGGCTATATTAAGAGTCAATTTAAATATAGAAATAAGGAAATAGTCCTCACACTTTACAACGCTCTGATACGGCCCGTTGCACGTTGGTCCAAAAAACAAAAGGTATGATTATCAAATGAAAGGCTAACCAACAATAGCAAACTCTAAGGTTAATGATCTTGGGGTAATATTATCTGAAAACCTAAAATCCAAAGAGCAATGTGCGGCTGCGGCAAATAAAGCTAACAAAGCCTTGGGATGTATAAAAAGACGTTTACCAAGGGAGGTGATCGATAGTAATTCAATTGATACGTTTAAAAAGATACTGGACGGTCATCTGATGGAGCTTGATTGATTATGAATGAATCAGTAGGATGTAAGTGTAAACTCCCTTTCAGACTAATTTATTTCTATATTCAATAACAAACTTTCCCTATGAGCATTTCCTGACCCATCACTTTTCCGGTACGGCTCCATAGCCGGAGGGAGCGGAGGGTGGGGAGAGAACCTTCTACTTTGCTGTCCTTTTCTTCTAATATAAACTGTCCCTGTCTGGTAGTATTATGATCCGAGCACATAGTATTGACCACAAGGTCTGTGTGGTCTGAGTATCTGTGAAACTCTCTCTCTCTCTCTCACAACACAACTCACACATAACCCTAATATATGCAGTACACCCTAATATACAATGGTTCCCTTTCATCAATTAATTAATCAGGGTCCACCGGGCGCATTTGTTTGTTTTCCGATCTATTAGCAGAACACATATATAAAATAAGGGCATTCTTCATTAGGATGTGATAATAATGTACTGCACTAGTTAATAATTATCAATAAATAAATAGATAAATATAGAAATATATATAGACAGTATATATATATATATATGTATATATATATATATATATATATATATATAATATATATATATATATATATATATATATATATATATATATATATATATATATATATATATATCTATCTATATATATATATATAATATATATATATATATATATTATATATATATATATATATATATAAATTATTATGTTCTCTCCACCAACCAACTTTACTCCTAAACTCGATTAATGAAATTAACAAAAACATGTGGCAGTCCGGGGATTCGAACCTAGGATGCTCACACCGAAAATCAACACACTTATGCATTGCACCACGAAGACATATCACAAAGCATAAAGAAAGACAGATCAAAAGAATGAAAATTAATAATAGAAGAAAGCGAATGAAACTGTTGGGAGCTTTCAAGGAATTGGAGCTTGTTCATGTCAGTATTGTCTGTTTTTTATTTCCTAACATTTCTCACTCCTTGCTATTTTTGTTGACCCCGAAGCCATGGATTTTGCTTTGGAAGGGATTTATCACTCGCATATGTCATGGTAATTTTGTTTTCATCCAACCTTTACATTCTGTATTCATGTTGCCTTCATTAGTTTGCATAACTTAATGCTGAACTTCTACTTTGATTTACTATGTCGCACCATTTTTGCTATGAGTATGAAGGAGACAAAAGGCAAAGATGCCTGTAATAAGTGTCCCCCCAAGGTTGAATGAGTGATAGTGAACCAAAATCAAAGTACGTTAGCGGTAATTTAGGTGTGTTGAAAAGAAGTGTGGTCTTGGGTACTGCCCTGCTCGATTAGTGCCTAAAATCTCCCCACAGATATTCAGAATTGCATTACAAACCCTTTTAATATAGGCATTAACTTTCTATTATTATTATTATTATTATTATCATTATTATTATTATTTATTTATTTTAATTTTTTTACCATTCAATAATTTTAATATGTATTGTACGTGGACACCAAAACCTGTAGCGAGTACCTCTACACCGATGTAGACTTTGCAACAGTCTACCCTGCACTGATCTAACTCTGTGCTTCCAACCACCAGAACAGTTTTCAGAATCCGTCTGAAAGCAAAGTGATATAAGTTAAGAGAAAATAGATAAGATAAAACCAAATGAACTTCCCCTATGTGTGAGGAGTTTCCAGCCATTTTGTATTTGATTGGTGTAGATATGTTTGTCTCATCAGCAAAGTTGTTATTCTACATTCGTGTTATGGTTCAGGTCAACCAGAAACAGGAAAATTGGCTAAGCAGACTGTCTTCAAAGTCTGTTCTCTCTCACTAATTCTGGACTCTACTACTTTGTTCCACGCAAGCTACTGCCCATCATCCACTTCAGTCTTCAGTCATACTCTTGATACTATGAAAGCTACTGCCCATCATCCACTTCAGTCTTCAGTCATACTCTTGATACTATGAAAGCTCTCCCCAAACCATAGCATGCATACATTTTAAAAAGAGGAACACTTAATACAGCAGAGAGTGAATACCTTAGTGATATTCAACTGGATGATTCCAACACAGGTAGGAAATTGTAAGCATTATCTGCCTGATAAGATTTGTAGGAATATAGTTACTGCCTTGTAGTACAAAGGTATGGCTAGAAAAATATGCCATTTGCAAGGAATATGCAGATCAGTGTTACTGTATAAATACAAATAGTATTGTTTTTTATCTAACCAAGTGCAAATTAACAGCAACATATTTCGAATGCCATGATAGTATGAACATTACTATTTGATAATTCAAAAAATATATTTCAAACGGAAATAATGGGTAAAAATATGTGCAATGGCTTGGAAATGCGAAGTAGTGAATTAGTGGTTACTAAGGATACATATATAGGAACTAATGAATCTAAAATATCACACTTCCTAAATCAGCTTCCCAGAAGTTAGGTGTGCTAAACCATCTCCGAGGGTTCTTAATCCCCGCACAGTTTCTTGCTCTGTATAGGGGGACAGTGCGCCTCCCATACGGAGAGTGAGGGACACCCGCCTTTCAGCACACTCCCACCCCTATTCTTTCCATCTTTCTAACCCAAGAGTGGACAAATATTCCCAGTCTTCCTTCTACTCAACAAGTAAGCTTTGGAATTCTCTCCACCAATCTGTCTTTCCCGTATCCTATGACATAATTGCTTCAAGCTCCGTGTGTCCAGACATTTTTATTCTAACGTACCCTGAATTTTGCTCTATGTCACTCTCTCAACTTTGGGAGATACACTTGTAACAGGCAGCTTTGACTTTTGTCTCCTTCATACACATGGAAGAAAGACAAACGCACACACACAAATGCATAGACGATTACCAATGACTCCTGCCAATAGCACCTAAATAATTTATCTTACCCATATCATCAGTTGTGGAAGTCTTTAGATCTCATGATATAAGACTATGGTTGTGTATTTATAACAAACAAATATACAAACACAAACAGACAGACACCCAGACATAATATAAAAGGAGAAACACCTCAGTATTCGAAACAACAATGGAGGACAATGGAAGACATACGAATTTCAGCTCAGTGACGTGAGGGAAAATGTTGTTTGTGAAGCCAGGTGGTAATTCTCTCTCGTATTTGTGGAGGAGGAGACACGCTGAGGGAGGGGAAAAGAACCAGTTGAGGAAAGGTATGATGGCGGGACAGCATAAACAAAAAGGAATGGGTGAGAAGGGTGGAGAACAATTAAAACCGTACATCGAAAATCCGCCAGTTGTACTGTACATTTGCTAGAGTATTTTGAACTGCTTTAAGGGAGCCCACCTCGCTTTTTTTTCTCTTGATCTCCCTCTCTCTGTGGCTTGTATCCATTCAGCCCCATTCAGCCTACTGTTTTAAGACGTTTATTCCCATCCAGGTTTCAGTATTTTCCTGGTGAGCGGTAGCGAGCCAGCATATATATATATTTTTGTTTTGACAGCAAGCTAAATTTGTTCATTTTTTGATAGAAAAATGTTTCCGGCGAAGCCGGATTTCTACATACAATGCTGGCTCTCTATCGCTCGCCAGGAAGACATTTACACCTGGATGGGAATAAACGTCTTAAAACAGTTGGCTGAATGGGTCCGAATAGATACAAGCCAGAGAAAGAGAGAAAAGGAGAGAAAGAGAAAAAAGCAGGTGACCCCTCTTAAATTATGTGCAGAGATAATATTATTTTCTTAAGTTAATAACATTACATTTTCAGATACATTAAAAGCTGGGTATACTGATATATAGACACACCAAGGACACACACATGGACTGCTTTAAATCATGTGTAGAGAGATTGTTTGTTGTTTTCTTAAGGTCAGAAGCATATACTGCATATCACCGATACATTAAAAACTGGTTCCTGACAAATAGACCGACCATTATAATTTCGACTACCGCTATGCATATGTAAATATCGATTACTAAATAAGAGGCTACATTCATTCTGGTATGATTTCCATTGGTAAATAGACAAATATACACAGATAAGTTATAATTTTTTTTTTTTTAATCTTTCTCTCCTTTTCTCTCTTTCCCTGGCTTGTATCCATTCGGCCCTGTTCAGCCAACTGTTTTAAGACGTTTATCCCCATCCAGGTGTCGATATCCTGGCGAGCGATAGCGAGCCAGCATTGTATGGAGAAATCCATGGAAAAAGTTTTCTATCGAAAAATGTAAAAATTAGCTTGCTGTCAAAACAAAAATATAATTATATGCAGGCTCGCTCCCGCTCGCCAGGAAAATATTGACACCTGCATGGGGGTACCGTCTTAAAACAGTAGGCTGAATGGGGCCGAATGGATTCAAGCCAAAGAGAGCGGGAGCGAAAGAGAAAACATGCGAGGTGGGCTCCCTTAATACTTGTTGCGGTTTATCTTATTGTGCATAATTTATAGCTCTACGCAGGATAACTTAATTTATAGCTCTACGCAGGATAACTTAATTTATAGCTCTACGCAGGATAACTTAATTTATAGCTCTACGCAGGATAACATAATTTATAGCTCTACGCAGGATAACATAATTTATAGCTCTACGCAGGATAACATAATTTATAGCTCTACGCAGGATAACATAATTTATAGCTCTACGCAGGATAACATAATTTATAGCTCTACGCAGGATAACATAATTTATAGCTCTACGCAGGATAACTTAATCAATTCCTCAAAAGTTAGGCCACTGAACTAAATATCTGTGATAACATATAAGGCATTGGCAGAACAGGCAGTAATATTGGGTACAATATTTCTGAAGACTTTGAACACAAACGAAATAGTGAACATAACAAAATGGACAACGGGCATGGAATCAGTATATATTTACAGTTTAAGGGGAGGCAGACCGTTTGTTTGGGCTATTAATTAATTTATTTATATATTGTTTTAGTTTCCTCCCTAGACCTCCATCAAGCTTAGAAAAACATCCCCTAGATCCCCCTTCAAGATAAATGTGTACATTTTTCGGTATAAAATGTACCGGCCAAAGGCCGGTTCCTTTTAAAATTGCAGGCTCGCTATCGCTCGCCAGGAAAAAAATCGACACCTAAATGGCACGAAAGGTCTTAAAATTGACAACGAAATGGGCTGAAAGGTGTTAAAATCGTCAAACTAATGGGCCGAACGTCTTATAATCTCTAAACTAGTGGGGTTAAACATTAGGGAGAAGGGGTTCCAGACAAACGGTCTTCCTCCCATTAATTGACAACTTTTATCTGAAGCAAATATTATTCATGTCACATTTGGGGGTTTATATACTCGATAAAGGGCCCCTATTCATTTGGGGGTTTATATACTCGATAAAGGGCCCCTATTCGTTTGGGGGTTTATATACTCGATAAAGGGCCCCTATTCGTTTGGGGGTTTATATACTCGATAAAGGGCCCCTATTCGTTTGGGGGTTTATATACTCGATAAAGGGCCCCTATTCGTTTGGGGGTTTATATACTCGATAAAGGGCCCCTATTCGTTTGGGGGTTTATATACTCGATAAAGGGCCCCTATTCGTTTGGGGGTTTATATACTCGATAAAGGGCCCTATTCGTTTGGGGGTTTATATACTCGATAAAGGGCCCCTATTCGTTTGGGGGTTTATATACTCGATAAAGGGCCCCTATTCGTTTGGGGGTTTATATACTCGATAAAGGGCCCCTATTCGTTTGTATTCGTTACATACATAGTTTATATCCATTAAAAGCACTAATTGCTGGTTTTGGCCATTTCTCGGTTATGCATATTTGATTTGTGTACGATTTGTGCATTGTGATTCTGAGCTTAAATCATGATAACAAATACATACAGAGATTTAGAATTCCTTACTATAAATAATGCACAATTGAATATATAGATATCTTTAACAAAATCTTTGATCTGATATACATAATATATATATATATATATATATATATATATATATATATATATATATATATCCATATATACACTATATATGTACAGTATATATATATTTTTTTATTTTGATTTTTTTTAGCGAGTGCCTGCCTCCCCCATAGTTGAAAGAACAAATCGACACCTCAATGGCACGAAAGGTCTTAAAATTGACACATATAATTTTTTTTTTCTATGTGATTGAGGGAGGCAAAAGGCAGAACTGCCTATAGCGAGTGCCTCCCCCATAGTTGAAAGAGTGACAGGGCCAAAATCAAGGGACGTTCGAGCCAAAATGCCTGGACACACGGAGTTTGAAGCAATTTAAGTCACAGGAAGAGGGAAAGACTGATTCTGGGAGAGAGTTCCAGAGCTCAGCTGTTGAGTAGAAGAAAGACTGAGAGTAACGTTTCACTCTCGGATTGGAGAGTTGCACAGAGTAGGGGTGGGATATATAGCTTTAAATCGGGCTGATTGAGCTTGCGACTTCATTTGTAGCCCGCCATACTCATGTTCGATTCCCAATATAAAGGCCGCGTCATGCAGAGGTCGACCGCGACCCGACAGTAACCCGAAGGCAATGACTTGCAAACAAAATTCAAATTTTTGCGGTTCGAGTGTATTCGGCCCGACAATCGGGCGACATCGGGTATGATTCTGGTATGTTCGAGTCGTTCTTGTCATGCTCTGGTCATCACCCGAATGTTCGGGTGAGTCGGCCAAAAGTTAGTGTATGCGTTAACTTTTGGGAAATCCTCGAGTGCGTTCGGGTCAAAAAACCGTTACAAAATCCTCGAGTCACCTTCGATTTACATTCGAGTCATATTCGGCTTACATTCTACCATATTCTGATCGCATTCGACCTATTCGGGTCACTTTCGAGTAAATTTTTTTAACCCGATTCATACCAGAATTGATCGAACCTAAGTGGACTTAGACCCGATGATGTAGACCGTAACCCGAATTAGACTCGATGCTCAGTGGAGAATTCCTACATAAACTTGTTCGAAAGTCAACTGTTACTCGATGCTGACCCGAATTTCAGGATGATGACTGGATGGATACCCGAATACTACTAGAAAATTACTCGATGCATGTCCGACATTTCTAATTAGACTCGATGATTACTTGATCGTGATCCGAATGACTAGAATGTAAGTCGAAGGCTAGTTGAAGCCAAGTCGAATCAAACCCGAACGCGAGCCGATGGGCGGAACCATGTGAAGCAGTCCTGTGTGCAGTTGGAGCGGCTTGGAGTGGTTTCATTCCGGTTGGGTTCCTGACATCGGGTGGGGTTCGGTTTTCATTCGGTTCTAAGTCGGGTTACTTCGGGTGTGATTCGGTTTTAACTCGGGTTGGTATCGGCTACTCGGGTCACCGTCGATTAGCTTTCGACTCATGGACGATTCAATTCCGTTCAACTTCTGGTTATTTTCGAGTAATATACGGGATAACATCGACTCGTATTAGAGACGCATTCGAGTCCCTCGGGTAGCATTCGAATTGCTTTCTAGTCATAGTCGGGGTACGAGTCTCATTCGGGGACTTCGGGTGAATTCGGGTGAAAAGTGCAAGTCATTGCCTTCGGGTTACTGTCGGGTCGCGGTCGACCTCTGTATGACACGGCCTTAACTGAGGTAAATATTATTGGGAGTCAATTCGTGGCTTACCTAGTTTCAGTACTTCATCAACAGCCCTCCAGCATACCATTCAAATATCCTTGCTGATGCCAATCGACTGTAACGTGATGGTTCCCAAAACTCAATTAATATAGTTGGTATCATTATCAATCTAGTGTGGAGGTAAGCAATTGCGATCATTTCAATTCGGCGCCTAATATGGCACTACACTCTTCAGATTTCATTGTTCATCAATCATCGAATCCACACCCTAAGAGCACTTTTATCTGGAGGATAGAAATATATATATATATATATATATATATTGTTACGCTGGCCAGCTTGCCAGAATGTACTCGTGACTCGCTAGCACTCGCTGCGGCAGTGAAATGGGCTATAATAATCGTAGAACGATATTCTTTCTTTCTTAGTATTCGTGTTGTCACAGACAGATCAGTGTTTGCCTTTATTCTTGTCTGTGACACTTAGAAGTATTTTATATCCATAGTAGTGATTATAACATGCAGCGCGTGAGCGAGAAAATGAGAGAGAGAGGGAAGAGCGAGGCGGTAGTGTGTGTGTGTATGTACGGGTGCATTCCTCGCTCGGTGGGCTCGCTCGCTTGCTATTGGTCGGCGTGCCTAGCGTGGTCTATGACGTCTGCTTTTCTGGTGACGTAGTGGCCTGTGGTTGGTCGCCGCCCTCCTTTGCCCAGTGGTGGGGCTCCTACCCTCTCCTCTCCTTAGAGAATGGTATTGTGCGCTTGGTCCTAGACGTCCCTCGCATTCTGTCTCCAATCTAACCCCCTTTACTGCTGTTCCTCTCTCTGAACACCTTCCTTCCAATACTTCTTATCTTTATTCAATTACCCATCCCTTCTGGTTCTCGCATACGACTTCCATAGTCGGCCAGTCGTATTACCAGCACCTGTTCTCACATATATGTTTTGCACTAGCTCTAGAGGTTATTAGAATCATAGTCACATGGATTCATATTGTTGGGTGCTTCTAATTATTTTGTTGTTCTGTATTACTATTTAATCCTAGACAGTGGAGGGTACCTTTGGTCGTTGTCTGTGTTATGTATGTGGCAATTCAGAGCCTGTACGACTTCGACGGAGCTAGGTAGCCTGTAATACACCCTTGTGCATATTTTCCTTTGTGAGCTTAGCAGTATACAAACGAAGGGCTTTTGCCTACTCTTGCTTGTATGCTTGCTAACTCATTTTGTTGACCTTTGAGGAGTGCCAGGGTAAGACCAGATACTTGAGATCTGGACTTACTAAGAGAGCCTCCTAGTCACTTAACGTAAGATAAGGGAAATATGTTCAGGGGAGACAGTATGCTGCGAGCATGCTTGAGCTCTGTCTAGGCTCCCTGTACCTTTATACCGCTGCTAGACTTTATTAGTAAGGAAGACAGCATATTGTTTATTAATGTTAACTGCGTATGCTTTAGGAATTATTCACGTATTGTTTTTGCCTAGGTTGATGCATAGTGCACAACCCAGTATGGCTGTTACGTTGGCTAAGGAAGTACTGTTTTTGAGTGGCTGTTGTTAGTGCTGTCACAGATCTGTTGCACCCTCTTGTTTCATATATATGTATCCTACTTTTTGGTGTATCTAGGATACACGCTTTGGTGTCCTGCCCCTGCATTATTTCTGTTCTATATTCGACGAGCATCTTAGAGCATCAGACGTTTTTTAGAAGATTCCATATCTGTTTGCTGTAGGAATAGACTTCAAGTGTTTTCATAGAGCACTGAAGAGTTTAGTGTTGAGTTCAGACTCACACTAAAGATAAAGTAAGCATATAACCTTTCATTAAATCTTGTCATTGTTTATTTAAGCATTGTTATTACTTGAGAGCTTTTTATTAACGTAATTACTCTTGTTGTGAGTAGGCTTTGCCGTCACCGGAAAGCCTTTGTAGAAGTGCACTTAACCCAGTTAATTGATACCCCGTTATCCAGTAGATTAACTCTGGAGGGTTTAAGTGTTTTGTTCACCGGCTTAATAGTTCGAGGGTTTGGAATTAGCGTACCGTTGTTGCAGATCTAGTCTATCTTGTAGTCCAATATTAAGTCTATCTATCTATCTATTGCCTGACGCCGTGATCCCCGAAGGGGTGGCCACGAACGAACCGCCCCCATGCACCTCTGTCCCCAGTCAGTCGACGCCCCTCCCCCCAACCAGCACCACCTTCGTTCATGTACTTCCTCACTCCATCCTTCCACCTCATATTCGGTCTACCTCTCCCCCTCTGTCCCTCCACCTCGCTCTCATACACCCTCTTAGTCATTCTCTCGCTTTCCATACGTTCCATATGGCCGAACCATCTCAAGTTGTTCCTTTTCACACTTTCCAGCACATCTACCTCCACACCACACCTCCTTCTTACTTCCTCATTAGTCTGTCTATCCCTCCATGTAACTCCGCACGCACTCCTTAAGTAATTCATTTCCACTGCTCTCACTCTTGGTCTGAGTCTCTCAACCAACGTCCATGCTTCGCTTCCGTAAGTCAGTGTCGGGATTACCACACTGTCATGCAAGGACTTCTTCACTTCCATACTGACCACCCTATTTCTTGTTACTGCTTTTAGCGTTCCTACAACCCTCTTCCCCTGTTGTACCCTCTCCCGCACCTCTTCATCCATAGTCCCATCTTTACTCAACACACTGCCCAGATACTTAAAAGAGTTGACGATCTCCATAGCCTGACCGTTCAGCTTCACCTCACACTCTGTGACTTCACCCCTTTCGAAGACCATAACCTTGCTCTTCCCCGTATTTACCTTCAAATTCCGTTTTTCGCACACTGTTCCAAACTCATTTACCAGACCCTGCAACTCCCATTCATTATCACTCATCAGAACTGTATCATCCGCAAACAGCAGTATAGGTAGCTTCCACTCAATTCCCTCCCTTTTCAGAGATACACCAACATCCACTGCTCTTGATAGTATTTCTTTCATAACTCCATCCATATATACAGTAAACAACCACGGGGACATCACACACCCCTGTTTCAATATTAAGTGCCCTTGTTTATTTCGTTGCGCCGGTCGTAACAATATATATATATATATATATATATACAGTATATATATCGCTCTTAACCCCCGATTAACTGCAATTACACACGAATTAAGCCACTTTATAATGTACTATCCTTTCTTGTTTTCACATAGGACCGGTAGTTTAGTTACAAGCAGCATCGTAAATATTAATATGACTGTTGTTGATAGTTTTCCTCTGTACTCCTTGGTATGTATATATATATATATATATATATATATATATATATTCACATATGCCTGACCTTCCCCTGACGACCCCTCTAAATGCTCTGGACCACGGCCTGTCACTCTTACTATCAACTTTTGCAATATTCGCGGATTTTCATCTAATTTTCATTCTGTCGAACACCATCTCTCCTCCTCCAAACCTGATCTTTTTTTCCTCACCGAAACCCAAGTATCTGAGACAATATCCAGCAGCCCTTCCTGTATATCCTCCTACTTTCTCTATCCTAGTTTCAAGGCCAAAGGCGGATGTTGTGCATATTTGCACAACAAACTCACTTGCTCTTGTGTTCCCGATTTCGACTCGCTCTGAATTCTCAGCTTTAGGGCTGAAACTATCCTGTCATTCTCATACTAAATAGTTCTGTGCTGTCTATCTTTCCCCTAACTCTACCGACTTTCCCAAATTCTTCGACTATCTAAACTCTAAAGTGGAACACATTCTATTCATCTCTCCCTTCTCTGAAATCTCCATCTTAGGAAATTTCAACGTTCACCACCGCCAATGGCTCTCCTCTCACACTACTGACCAACCTGGTGACCAAGCCTAACGCTTCGGAGATCGGCCCAACATTCTTGACTTATTTCTGACTTCTAACCCTTCTTCTTATACTGTCAATCTTTTCTCTCCTTTGGGCTCCTCCGACCATAAACTTATCTCCGTTACCTGTCCCATCTCTTCAGTACGGCCATCCGATCCACCCAGCCGGCGACGCTTGTGGCACTTTGGTGCTGCCGACTGGGAGGCTCTCCGGCAGTACTTTTTTTATTTCCCATGGAATGACTTCTGCTTCCGTGGCCGGGGACCCTCGGAGAGTGCTGAACGCATTACAGAGGTAATCCTCTCGGGCATGGAAGCGTACATTCCATTTTCTTTCTCTTTGTCTAATGCAAAAAAATCTTGGTTTACTCACGCTTGTTCTACTGCTGTCCACAACAAGGAGGAAGCATTCAAACGGTACCGACGCCTTGAAGCTCAAGAATCTCATTCTTCCTAAGTTTCTGCCCGGAATCAAGCCAAATCTGTTCTTCGACTTGCCAAGCACTCTTTCATCAATAATAAATGCACTGAACTATCCAACTCTATCTCTTCCAAAGCTTTCTGGCATCTAGCCAAAAACCTCTCCAACAACTTTTCGTCCTCGTCTTTCCCTCCCCTTTTCCACTCTGATGGCACAACCATCACTTCTTCCTCTGACAAAGCTGAACTCTTTGCTCAAACTTTTGCTAGAAACTCTACCTTGGATGATTCCGGTGCTATTCCTCCCTCTACACCCCCCTCTCTCCTACTTAGGCCTAATATCCTAATCTCTTCCAAAAATGTACTTTCTACCTTCTCTGGGCTTAGTACTAAGAAGGCGTACGGTCCAGACGGTGTTCCTCCTGCTGTACTAAAAAACTGTGCTTCCGTGCTGACCCCCTGCCTAGGCAAACTCTTTCGTCTCTGTCTCTCCTCTAACCTCTTTCCTTCTAGCTGGAAGTTTGCTCTCATTCAACCTGTCCCAAAGAAGGGTGACTGCTCTCAACCCTCCAACTATCGTCCAATTGCTCTTATATCTTGTATCTCTAAAGTTTTTGAACTTATTCTTGCTTCCAAATTTCTTAAGCATTTCTCTTCTAATAATCTGCTCTCAGATCACCAGAGACCTTAAGGGTCGCTCTACTGGTGATCTTCTTTCATATCTTACTAACTCCTGGTCATCCAACTTTCGGGACTTCGGTGAGACTTTTTCTGTTCCCCTAGACATATCGAAGGCCTTCGATAGAGTCTGGCACAAATCTTTAATTTCCAAACTGCCCTCCTTCCGTTTCTGTCCCTCCATCTGTGCCTTTGTCTCTAATTTCCTTTCCGGCCGTTCCATAGGTGCGGTTGTGGACGGCCATCGCTCATTTCCTTATCCTATCAACTCCGGTGTTCCTCAGGGTTCTGTCTAATCTCCTATTCTCTTTCTAATTTTCATAAATTATTTTCTCAACTGTACATCCAGTCCCATCCATTCATATGCAGACGACTCTACCTTACACCACTCAATTCGTTTTCCAGAACGCTCCAGCCAGCAGTCCCTCAAATGCAAATGTAATAAAGCCATAAAATACTTATCTTCTGATCTAGCTACTATTTTCAATTGGGGTAGAGAAAACCTTGTTGCATTTAATGCTACCAAAACTCAATTTATCCATCTTACTACCCGTCAGGAACCTCCAGAGGACTATCCCTTATTCTTCAACAATACAAAAATCAACCCTTCATCTTCTCGCAACATTCTCGGTGTCTCTTTTTCTTCTGCTCTCACTTGGAAGGACCATATTACCAGTCTCGCTAAGGTAGCCTCCCAGAAGCTGGGGGTGCTCAATCGCCTCAAGGGGTTCTTTACCTCTGCGCAGCTTCTTGCTCTGTACAGGGGCACAGTGCATCCTTGTACTGAGTATTGTTCACATATGTGGGGAGGATCCTCTCACACCGCACTTCTAGACAAAGTAGAAAGGAAAGCCTTTCATATCATTAACTCCCGTCCACTCACCATCTCTCTGCAATCTCTCTGTCTTCGCCGCAATGTTGCATCTCTCTCACTATTCTATCGCTACTACAATAATCAGTGTTCCTCGAAGCTTTCCCAGTGTATACCACCTCCTCTACGTAGTGTACATAGTACCCGCCTTACAACACAATCCCACCCCTACTCTGTGCAACTCTCCAACCCAAGAGTGAAATGCTATTCACAGACTTTCTTGTATTCAACTGCTGAGCTCTGGAACTCTCTACCAGAATCAGTCTTTCCCTCTTCCTATGACTTGAATTGCTTCAACCTCTGTTTGTCGAGGCATTTTCGCTCGAACGTCCCTTGATTTTGGCCCTGTCACTCCTTCAAATCTGAGGAAGGCACTCGCTACAGACAGTTATGCCTTTTGTCTCCCTCATTCACATAGAAAAAAATAAAAAATAAAAATATATATACTGTATATGTATATATACAGACAGAGAGAGAGAACTGATATATATATATATATATATATACAGTATATATATATATATATATGTGTATATACCTGTATATATATATATATATATATATATATATATATATATATATATATATATATAATTGATAACAGATATAACAGATAATCACAGTATGATAATTATCTGTATTCAGTGAATCAAGGCCGAGGGGTTATCCTTTTACTACTTGATCACAATCATGCACAATAAAGTATGGGATACGACTAGGTTCGGGAATAAAAATATATGACCTACACAAAGCCAGATCGTTCATCCAGTATAATTTAAGTCCCGTGCGATCTGTACACCATCCAGGTAACTACATTCAAAGCAATGTAAAACCCCGTTACCCTTGGCTTGGCTCTCCCGCGCTGGCACACCCTGTCAATTCAGGCTAACTAAACATCTATGTTAAACTACAGGTAATCTACAGTAGCTAACTGATGCAGGGCTTATTAGACAGCATTTGGGACACTAAACTAATTATTTAGCTACACTAAACTAATTATTCAGCTGATACTGAACCCCATGCTGAGTTTCACAGCAGCGGTACCACCAGTGTGCCCTGGCTGTGCGTTGACATCCGCTCTGTTGAGCTACTACTCTACACCTTCCGCCGCAAGTCTCTCATCGTCCCCCCCCCGCTCCCCCCCCCCCCACTGCATCGTGTCATGTCCAGTTTGGAAGCCTTGTACAGGAAGATGCTACACATACTAAACCTCTAACACTACTACGATATACACTACCATGCATTTTAGCCGAGTCAGACGTAACATGAACCTCTAATTTAGCAGAATATTAGGATTCCGGGACTGATATTATGGTACAAGGAAGCTAGTGAGTAAGTCCATGGTTCCAAATTCGGATTCTACATAGTGAAAAATGTATGATTTGACACCAAGATCATTCAAATAGGACAAGTCTTTGCGATTTTATTGCGAAATGCAATATTTCTGTATATTCAATGGCGGCCATCTTGAAAAATGGCCGCCATCTTGAATTTTTAGGTGGCTAACGGGTTTTATCAAAAGAGCAATCCCCAAGGAGTATGTGTGCCAAATCTGGTGCTTGTTTCCGGAAATGAACGTTTCTCCTGAAATTTGCAGTTATCTGCTCCACTAGTGGGGCAGATAACTGGAATAATCGTTCATTTCTGGAAACAAGCACCAAAATTGGCACACATACTCCTTGGGGATTGCTCTTTTGATAAAACCCGTTAGCCATCTAAAAATTCAAGATGGCGGCCATTTTTCAAGATGGCCGCCATTGAATATACAGAAACATTGCATTTCGCAATAAAATCGCAAAGACTTGTCCTATTTGAATGATCTTGGTGTCAAATCATAAATTTTTCACTATGTAGAATCCGAATTTGGAACCATGGACTTACTCACTAGCTTCCTTGTACCATAATATCAGTCCCCGAATCATAATTAGGGTAAAAAGTGCCCTTATCATAGGCACCATCAGTCCATTATATTATTGGATGTACATGTAGGCAGTAGGCCTATACTTGTTTGTCACTTATTATCTTGCTGCCTGGATGAGTATACTACAACGCTTCTAAACCTCGCATCTGCAGCTGCACAGTGCCGTGCAGGTCAGACCAAAGCAGTAGCAATTGCATCGACCGCAGCATTCCGACTTGCATCCACACTTGGTCAGCTGCTGGCAACTCTCTGCAATGGGTGGGAGCTCTGTCCAAACGATCTGCCACAGATCTCCTTTCTTGGTCCAGCCCCAGTTGGCAGGAGTCTGCATTTCTGGTTGACGTACTGTTGACTGACTCCAGATGCAGCCCGCCTGGTAGGCAGCACACTTCACATGCTGCTTCAGTGCTGCTCGGGTTGGAGGAATGGCTTCGTACAGCCTCTGCTTCCGAGCAAACATGTCCAACCTCGCATCATCGACACCTTCAGCTGTGCTGGATCTGTCGTACATCATGACCACGAACTTCTCCAAGGTCTCCAGGTCTTTATCATCAACTACCGGTGGGTACTGGCTGAGTTTGCTGAAGACACCGGAAGCCTCATCACAAACATCCCAGGTTTGCCAAGCAGACTTCTTCCCTTTTCCACGTCTTCTTTGGTTGGGTGCGGGAAAACAGAGACGCTGGTTCCATGGAAAGAAGTGGTCGCTGTCGTTGCAGTGGGATTGTGGTCTATGTTGTCCATGGCTTATGTGATGAACAGCCCTTTTCGCAGAACTGGTGGACAGACCACCTCATCCACCACGTACTTGCTGACTGTTGCATCTCCCAGCTGTGCAGATATCTGTAGCACCCTGTCGTATGAAATGCTGATGCCATGCTCGTTAAGCATTTCCACCAACTTTCTCTTTCTGGTCTTTGTGTAGATGGACATCCCCATGTAAACAGGGAATTGGGTCTCTCTCTCTTTGGAGTGTCTGTGAGTTGCTGCTCCTTCTGTGTACCTTGCGTAGCAGTTGTACTGAAGCAGCTGAGCAATTGCTAGATCTGTCTTTGATGCGCCAAACCTCAGTTGAGATTTGATGTCCGCTCCGTGTTCAAGCATGGCCACAAACTGAAGAAGAGTGAGTGGAATGGCCTGCTCGATGCACCCCTCATGGAAGGTTCCATCAAATGTGGACTTGTGGTCCAGCATATGTCTTCGCAAGATGTTAGCTGCTTTGCCAAGGATAATAGCTTCACTATAATAGTCAGAGGCTTCTGACAAGACAAAGCCCACATCTTTCTGGAAAGCCAGAAGAACATCCCTTCCCTGCTTGTGCACTTCCAACTCGGGTATTTCTGACAGCAGTTTTTCCTTCAGTTATGTGGAGTTGACAGCAGGTGCATCAACACCCAGCTGTTCCAGGCGCTGAGCATACAGGTGAACTATGTCTGCAAGTCGGAAGACTGCAGGACCCTCGCCAGATCTGGTGGTCTCCACTAGATATGTGACTAGCTCTGAGAATGCCTGTGGGTGGGCATCCTCTTCGGGTACACATTCCTGTTCCAGTCTCTTGGTGGCTCTGAGGTACGTCCTCTCTCTATTGTACAGGTCTGTCAAGCATGCAAAATGGTATTTGAGCTCCTGTGCAATAGCATATCCACCGCTGAGTCTTGCAAGAAGTTTTCCGTCATTTAAAGTTTGGGCACATTCATTTAGTCTGGTATTGAGGTTCATCGTCATAACTTCTCTGAGTTCAGAGGATGGGGCTTCTTTGTCACATATGAAACACGTTTGGCCTTCAAGGCTGGTTCTACGCAGCTTGGTCTGGCATTCTATTGGCTGAGCACTCTCTGCTCTTCTTTTTCTGGCTCTCTCCAGTTTTGTGTTGTTGAACATAAGGCGACAACTTTGGTGATACTGCGCCTTGTTCCTCCTCAGAGTTTCTTCAATGCCACCACCATCATCAAGTCTGGCTGGATCCAGAACAATAGGCATCTCATTAATTGCGTGAAAGAGGGGAATAGTAGTGGCAATCATAGTGTAGCCATCATGTTCTTGTGGTTGTTGTGCACGTGGTGACTTGAGCTCTTCACTCTTCTTCTTCTGGCAAAGACAACACTTGCTCCAGTCAGTCCGGAATTTAGACGGTCCTGGATCTGTATTTGCCATCTTGGTGAATACAGTATGATAATTATCTGTAACACAGATATAATAGATAACAGATAATCACAGTATATAACAGATAATCACAGTATGATATAACACAGTATGTTATAATTATACAGTATATGTATATACACTTATACAGTATATATATATATATATATATATATATATATATATATATATATATATATATATATATATATATATATATATATATATATATATATATGAAATGCTACATACATACCTAACAATTGAAAGCGTACTCCACAATATTACTAATGCTATTGTTAAAATGATCTTCATATAACAAGTTTGACCAGAATTGTTATTTCTTAGGCATTATGTTACTAACTGCTGCCTTTACTAAAATCCTATCAGGCCCTTTGCTTCT
Source organism: Paralithodes platypus (assembly GCA_032716605.1). NCBI lineage: Eukaryota > Metazoa > Arthropoda > Malacostraca > Decapoda > Lithodidae > Paralithodes > Paralithodes platypus. Next base: position 41,396,032 of record CM064502.1, on the reverse strand, counting down.
AGGAAGCAGTAATAGTTTCTTATGCATTATAAACTAACACCTGGGCCCATTATACTTTGTCTTAACCTGTCTCCCTCCTCCTGCCTCAGCTTCTTCCATTAGGCCAGGTAACACCAACTTATCATTTCAGTTAATCCGTGAAATTAGGTGGTGTGGGGTAGATTAGTGTAAGCCCAAAGTAGAGATTTCCCGCTCCTCACTCTTGTAAATAGCTCATCCATATCAGTCTGCTCCCCAGTACTAGTTTCCCATGTACAAAAATCCTAGTAAAACCTTATTAGTAAACACATCTATAGCTTTGATTTGTTCTCCCCAGTTGTTTAAATATATGTATTCCAGAAGACAATTTGCTTCTAAAATCTGTGCTTGGATGCTTTTATGTTCTTTCCAACTAATAATAAAGTACATTTATACATAGGAGTAGGAGGTTCAATGGTATACTTGCGTGTTTGTGGGAGTGTTTGGTTATAAATATCATGGCATAGCTGACGTGACGATCATGATAGGTGTGTAGCTAAGGGATCAACACAAGGTATATGGTTTATTGAGTTACATTGCTTAAGCTGAGAAACCAAGTCAGGGTTGCATCTATTACTCAGTATCGTATACTTTCGTCCCTGTCTCAGCATAATATTTATTTAATAGGATCTATGCTGTGTCCTTACTATTATTCAAGTCTGCGTATTGTTAATTCTTGGCAATCACACTTTGTCTATAGAGTATTTTCTAAAATCACCCCAGTAATAAATAGGATTCTAAGAACTTATTCTGCCAACATATGAAATATAATACTATTACATTATTATATAATATTACAATTATTATCTTAAATTTAACATTTGCAAACACTTACACATACTGTACACTTATATACAGTATATATATATATATATATATATATATATATATATATATATATATATATATATATATACTGTATATATATATATATATATATATATATATATATATATATATATATATATATATATATATATATATATAAAAGGTAAACAGGAAGGGTATAATATAGAGGGTGGAGGATCAGAGGAGGCGAGAATCAGGGGGCAAAAGTCTGCTATTGGTGGAGGGGTATTCTAGAAGTGCAAAAGATATATATATATATATATATATATATATATATATATATATATATATATAAAGAGAGAGAGAGGGAGAGTGTGTGTGTGTGTGTTAAAGAAAGAGTGAGGTTCATAAGCAATCAGATGACAAGTTTGTATATACATTTATTATAATTATATAATGTATATCATATTGGCTGACATCCAAGGCGTTGATTGTTTTATTATATAATAGCATACTGAGAAACAAATTTACATATTACTAAAATGGATGTGTCATAAACAAGGTTAGCCATCAGCAAAAAGAAATACATTCTTATAAAGGGGTCCTGTTTAGATGGTGATAGAACTAGCAAACAAAAAAACCTAAGATGTGAGACTGGCGCCAGTAACCGGTTCCTACCAGTTTATGGCCACTGGATTATGCTATCGGGCTCTCTCTCTTTCTATATATCTCTCGCTCTCGCTCTCTCTCTCTCTCTCTCTCTCTCTTTCATGCATATTGTTGGGAAAAACCCAGAAGTTCAATGACACTTCCAAACATTCTGTTGATAAGAAATAGGCATGAACCATCGGCACGACCCTCCAATGATTCCCTCTTCACGTCCATGTCTGTCCAGGTTTTCTGGATGTAAACTCCGTTGATTTCATCCCCCGTGTCACCAGTAGAAATCCCAACAAACTATGCTTGAGCCTGGTTTTCCTTCTACCAAGCCGAAGCCCCCATTGCCCTGGAGCCTGTCCCACTCATGTCCTTACAACTAGAAGCCACAGCCCTCAACCAGACAAACGCACATCCACATCGCCCAAACCAAACCAAGGGACAAAACGGAAAGAGGAGGAAACCGAGGCTGGTGATTGGTCAGGCCAAATTGCATGGCCTTCCTCATTACCTGTCTGGGGAAAACCCGGATCCACGATCAAAGGACGAACAACGACAACTGCCACACAACCTGAGTAGTCAACCTAGAACATCCCCAACATGATGCGATCCTGGATATATATATAAAGCCCGAAGACCCCTCTCAAGAGACAGAAAATTATATGTTCTCTACAAGCCTCCCTAATCCCACTCCCACTCACTTACTAACACCACAGCCATCCCCCTTTTCCAACTTTGAGCCTGATACTGCGGACACTTTCTGAGAAAGAGATTTAGACTATCGTCACTGCCAGCGCAAACATTAAGAAACAGATATCCCCCTAGAGTGTGGAGAATTGTAGGAGTTGAAGGCATTGATCAACAGTTTCGATGATTACTTCACATGGTTAATTGAACAATGGAAGGCTGAATTGCTGGGTACGCTGAGAGAGTAGAAGGCAGACTCCCCTGTATCCGATCCTGACCCATAGAGTTTGAAGCATCTTAAAATCTACTTGTAGTGTGACAGGCCAACCTCTGTGCTACCTGAGCTATCCAGATGTAGGTAGGGTTGGTAAGGTAGGCCAATTCATGTGTTGCTGAAGCCTACTTGAAGTATGGTGGGCCAATGCATGTGTTGCTGAAGTCCACCTGAAGTGAGGTTAGACAACGCCTGTGCTGTCTAAGTTTCCCTGAAGGATAGACCAACCTTGTTGACTGTCCCAGATATCCTGAAGTTTGCCTGAAGCAAGGAAGAACCCTGGGAGTACACTATAATTCATAGGTATGTTGTCGTAGATCCAAGTGTTCTTAATTCAAAAAGTACAATCCGTATAGTGGTAACGGCATCCCATGGGCATCCATTCTTATAGCTTAATAATAGTAAGTGTATTCTCTTTAAGTCATTAGTTGCAAAGAAGCTTATTGCAACACCGAAAGTGTTCCTCAACTTGCTAAACAATATATTTCACACATATTGTATTCATCTGAAACCGTGACGAGGCCCACTTCCCACGCTACCCCCTTTGTCCCCCTCTACCTCACTGTTCCTCTTATACGCCTTCACTCCGTCACCTCCTCAGTTAATCCCCCCCCCCCTGTCTTCTCTCCGTTTTCCCCTCCCTTCTTGGTTTCTGTTTGGAAATATCGCCACCTGTCTTGTCGTATACAGGCGTCTCACCCACCTCTTTCCCTATGATGCTACCCCCCATCTCTCCTTTCCCCCCCCCCCCCCTCCGTGGCTTCCATCACAAAACAACTAACCAGTTTACCTTTGAGCTATTGACCAGGCCAGAGGTTAATGATCTTTCTAATCACCGCGGCTTCTGATAACAGGATTTCATTACCTTCCTTCCTTAGTAGGTTTACACTAGCAGTACTGTTACTGATTGCAAAATTATGTCTGTCATTCACCATTGTTATTTTTACGTTTTTATTGTATTGCTTTATTGATCATTTGGTTCCAAGTAACCTTTTGATTTGCCCATTGTGTGTATAAATAGAATTGAACAAGTGCATTCACTTGTATCCATCCCCCAGCCGAGTACTCCTTTGTATAACTGCCTTAATAATGGAGGCACAACATACTGTATACAGTATTTTCAATTATCTATATTGCCCATATACTTCAAATAGTGTATGGTGGTGTCGTAAAAATGTTTTTCTAATTTACTTGAAAGGTTAATAATATTATAATCCTTTCTTTGTGACTGCTACTTGTTGAGAATGTAAGGAAGCCTACAAACATGTACTACAGTATATAATAGATATCCTATTTTCTGCCAGGAGCATACAATTTGTCTTCATTATTGTGTAATAATTTACTTGATATGGATAACTTCAAAATATTGTTATTGTATGTTTGTTTCCTAATTAATGCATAATGATCAAAGTATGTCAACTTATAAAGCAAAATGTATAATTAATTGTTAACCTTTAAACTGCGCAGCCATGGTATTTCATACCCTCCCGCTAAGCGAAGCTATTTGATTCTATTCTGACGAAAATCGTCGTATGTAACATATATATAATTATTGCTTATCCAGATGCGCCCATTTTGCTTTTAATATGAACATATGAACATTAGAAAGCAATAAAACAAGTGGTAACAGCAATTGGCTGGTGAAAATAGTATATTTTAACCCCACGGTCGTAATCTGACCTTGACCAGCGAGAGTAAGACACCCTCCCTCGCTTGTGTCTAGCATGGTACTGAGACTAAAGGGGAGCTCTCAGACTGGCTTAGAGGGTCGGAGATACACTCCTCCACCCTCCTCCCCTCTCTCCCAGCTGCCTCGCACAAAAATACTCGATACATATTGGGAACAATAAGGAAAATATAGGATAATTGAGGAGGGGGGGAAGGAGGGGGTTGGGACACATGTGTAGGAATGGTAGAAAGTAATGGAGGGGAATGATCTCACCTAATCACAAATGTCTCTGTTTTGAGTGCACTGAGGTGTTTTCTAAGGTTTGTTTATGCTCTATATCTATTGAGGCCGATCGCAGCGCACCAGAAATACCTCTATTGAGGACGGTCGCCATTTATGGGTTAAATACTGTCAATCATACGACGGTAATTTTTAACCTTATTTCAAAAGTGGTGTAATGGTTAAGGTGTCTAAAAATCTGTGTGTGATAACCCGGGTTCGAATCCCGGTGGATCACATATATGGTTTCATTAATTTCATTGAAGGTGTTTGGTGGTGTGGTGAAATTAATAAAGAAATAGATTGTCAGTAGGTTCAGGGATATTTCGTAGCGAGACCGGTCTATATGATCTGTGCCCCATGAATATTCTTTCCTCTCACTTAAACATTAGACTACCATAGTGCAGTGGGTATATGAACATGATTAGATTAATATCCAGTATTCGAGAATGGATAATAAGTCGTAGGCATGTGCATAAACCTTTAACCGTCTTGGTGGTGTAATGGTTAAGGTGTCTAAAAATCTGTGTGTGATAACCCAGGTTCGAATCCCGGTGAATCACATATATGCTTTCATTAATTTCATTGGAGGTGTTTGGTGGTGTGGTGAAATTAATAAAAAATAGAATATATTATATACTGGTTTTACAATGACAATAACGTACTATGACCAAGCAAACACCTGGCATTATGTGCCTAATTTTACTAAATTGTACTGTACACTAGATTAATGTTATATTCGGTGATATATATATCATCTCTCTCTCTCTTTCTGTCTCTCTCTCTCTCTCTCTCTCTCTCTCTCTCTCTTGCCCATTGCCCTTGAAAACAACGCCAGTCAGGACCGAGAGATAACTATGCTAATAGACTCCTCTGAGTATTGACATCGCTACCCCCGGAAAAGCCATCCCACAACCCCACCCAATCAAACTAATGAAATAAATACCCCCTTTGGTTTAAAACTCACGCATCCTAACCCACCCGCACAGTTAAGAGAAATAAATAACCCCGCCTAACCCTTCCAAGTCCATCACAACCATTTACACGAAATCGTCAACCCCAATGGCCCACAACTAAACAACCCCACCCAACCCCATCCAAGCCAACCCAACCAATTGAATGAATTTGACAATCCGCCGCGGCTTCAAGTCACAACCCCAAACCCATCCTTACCAATAAGAAAAACAAATCCAGCGCATGCTGAGAGAAATGATATAAAAATAATATCCATAAATGCCTGCTCAATAAGAAACAAAATAGACGAACTCAAATGTCTGTTATTAAATGAGAAAGTTTTTTTTTTTTTTTTTTTTTTTAAGAGACAATGAATGGAGGAAGGAAAAACACAGATAAAACAAAAAGGTCCATGTGCCTAAAGGCATCCTCCATTCATAAAATGTTTGTAACAACTGGATTTAAACATTTGTTGATTGTAAGTTTGTGGAAAGCAATTCGAGGGAAGTGAATTCCAAAGAGTAGTAGCTCTGGGGATAAATGAATTCTGATAAGCAGAAGTTCTGCATTGTGGAGGAGAAAGTGTAAATTCATGGGCGCTCTCAGCTGCCCTAGTTCTACGGGGAAAGATGTGGAGAGGCGGCACAATTGAAGCAAGTTCCTCGGAACAATTGCTGTGAAAATATCTGTAGAATAATGCAAGGGATGCAACGTTTCTTCGTATGGCTAATGTAGGAAGGTCCTGTGTGATTGCAGGGTTATTGATTAATCTAATAGCTTTATTTTGAATTTTGTCCAACTGCCTCAATGCAACCACTCCACTTCCACCCCACAGAGGTGAACAGTAATCCATCTGAGAGCGCACATGACTTTTATATATTACGGCCAACTGCTCGTCAGTGAAGAATTCTCGAACTCTGTACAGGAGTCCCAGTTTTTTAGAGGCATTCTTAGCAATGCTTCTAACATAATGTGTCCAGCTCAAGTTAGTAGTTAATGTTACACCGAGAATGTCAATACTAGGGGAAGTGGGAATATTTACATCATTAAAAAATATATGGGAGTCAGTGAGATTCTGTCGGTTAGAAAATTGAATGTACTTGGTTTTCTGTGCATTAAAGGAAACTAGATTCTCTTGTCCCCATTCATTAATTCTAGAAAGGTCCTGGTTCAGAGAAATTGCAGTGTTTATTTTTGAATTTATAAGATCGGGTTGGGTGAAAGAATTGGTAAATGTGAAGGAACTGTGGAGTGTTGAGTCATCTGCGTAGGAATGTATTGGATTATGAGTGGTAGATATGAGATCATTGATATGAATGAGGAACAGAGTTGGGGCCAAAACTGATCCCTGGGGAACACCAGCATTTATTGAGTGAAATTGAGAATAAAGGCCATCTACCATTACACGTATTTTTCTGTTATGAAGATAAGAAGAAATTAGTGGAACTAATGATGCAAGGCCGTAGTGTGACATCTTCGACAATAAGGATTGATGCCAGACTCTATCAAATGCCTTTGATATATCCAGTGCTATTGTATGTGTTTCACCATGTTGGTCTGTAGCTTGGTTGATTTGATGCGTAAGAAGGCAAAGAATGTCTGCAGTTGATCGACATCGTCTAAAACCATATTGCCTATCACTGATTAATTTATTATTCTCCAGATGCTTAATTATGTGATTATTTAATATAATTTCAAAAACTTTGCCAAGAGTGGAAGTTATAGCTATTGGTCTGTAGTTTGATGGATCTGAAGAGGCACCTTTTTTAGGAACTGGATGGATGTTTGCTTCTTTCCAGGGTACTGGGAAGCATGAGGTATGAGTACACAGACGGAAAAATTTTGCCAATACAGGAGCGAGCACCAAGGAGCAATTCTTAAGTACTATTGGAGGAATTTCATCTGGACCAGGAGCCTTATCTACTGAGAGATTCTGCAAAATAGTTTTGACATGTCTGGTGTGGATCTTAAGTGAGGGAATTTCAGGTGAATTAAAATTAAGTACAGGGACATCTTGATTTATGTCATCTAAGGTTGAGTTGGTGGAGAAAATATCTGCAAGAAGGTTAGCTTTACCTCGTGGGTCACTTACAAGATTGCCAGTCGGAGATTTTAATGGTGGAATGGATGAAGCAGTAGTGAAGTTGGATTTGAATGAGTTAAGAGTAGACCAAAATATTTTGTTATCATTTGGATTATTTAGAAGTTTATTTGCCTGCTTATGGAGAAAGTTTGATTTAGTTAGGTTTAATACAGTTTTGGCATGATTTCTGATGTTTCTAAAGTAATTAAAGGCTTCATGTGTTTTTGATCTTGTGTATGCATTGTAGGCTATTGCTTTTTGTTCAGTTACTCTAGCACAATTATGGTCAAACCATTTAGGTGAATTAGATCTTTTACTGTACTTTTGATGAGGAATAAAAGTTTCCATTCCAATTTTTACAAAATCTTGTATGTGGCTCAAGGTGGAGTGTGCATCAATAGAAAAGAAAGAGGTCCAGGGAATATCAATAAAGAAACCTTGAAGACCCTCCCAGTCTGCCCTATCGTAATGCCATTTAGTCACCAAAACAGGTTCGTTATACAGTTGACGTTATTTGTATAACGGAAACACATCTGAACCTTAAAAATAAAGATCTACTTCCTGAATATCACATTGAGCCATATACATTTTTTCATAAAGACCGTAACAATGGAAAACAAAGAGGGGGGGTTGCAATGTACGTTGCAACCTACTTAAACCCAGTTGAGGTGACTCTCCCCGAAAGTAATGCAGAAATAGTGTGCGTCAAAATAAATACAAAAAACATGAACTTAAATATCACTACAGCGTACCGACCACCGAGACTAACTGTTGCCGATGATACAATTTTTTATGAAATACTAGAGAAAACCCTTAATTCCGACGAAACAGTTTTACTAGGTGACTATAACCTCCCCCTAATTGACTGGAATACCCTGACCGGAAAAAATGCTGAGTCACGTCTAATGACAAGCTTCATCCAGGATTTTTGTTTAACTCCACACGTAAAACAGCCGACGCGAGACCTTGTAATCACTACCCAATAAAATCTATTATCAAACCTGGATGTAGGTGAACATCTGGCAACGTCCGATCATAAAATCTTAAGAATCAACGTTATAAGCAAATATTCCACAGTAAAAACAACAGGAATGGTTTCGGACTTCAAAAACGCAAATTATGACGGACTTAAGGAATCGCTATCAAACATACACTCAAACCTCATAAATATAAACGAAGTAAATTAACGATGGGGACATTTTAAGTCTACAATTACAGAAGCGCATACACAATTTGTACCCATGAAACCAAAACGTAATACGAAATCAAGTATGCCCCCTTGGTACAGTAGAGACATTGGCAAGGCAATAAGGAAAAGGAATCAACTCCACAAACTTGTAAAAAATAACACAAACACTGAAGTAATTAAAAACTTGTACAAAAATAGTAGAAGGGAAGTGAAAACAAATATTAGGGCGAACAAACAAAATTACGAAATGACTATTGCCAGAGAGAGTGCCACAAACCCCCCAAAATTCTACAGTTACGTAAATAAAAATAAACTGATCAAAAGCGGAATCGGACCGCTAATAGAAGATGGCCAGACAATAACAGGTGACACAAACACGGCAAATATGCTCAACAAATATTTTGGCTCAGTTTTCACAGAAGAAGTTATCGATCATACCCCTGAAAATAACACCTCAACTCATGTAATAGTCGATTTTGCCATCAGCGTTAGCGAAGTCCAAAGCAAATTGAGTAATTTAAATGTAAATAAGACCCCGGGACCCGACATGCTCCACCCGAAAATAATTAAGAATGTTAAGGACGAAATAGCAAAACCCCTGACACAACTATTTAACTTATCATTAAAAAACAAAACAAATCATTGACAACTGTGTGTTTGAAGGAGAGATGTTGTGGTAGCATTAAGTAGCTGACATGCCAAAGGATAACCACTCTTTATTGTCTTTTACTATTATGAGATTGTGAGCAAGAAAAGATGAAGCTGCTGGTGGGATATAGACTACTGTAAACCGTTTGTGTATTCAGCATTATGGTAAGGGAGGAAGATGCAAGGAATATATCGTGGTAAATATGTTATGTGGTTATGGAATATGGAGTTATAAAATATTTAGTATCATAATATTTAGTTCTTCCTATAATAAAGTGTCGATAGTGAGCTGGTAGTATAATAAAGTGTATAGTCAAAATTATCAATCGGCCCATCTACTAGGTCTAGTCATCAGGTAGATTTCTTATACACCTAGCATTTTATTTTGTCCGAATAATAAGGTGCTTTACATAGAAAACCAGTATGCCTCTGTGTGTGTGTGTGTGTGTGTGTGTGTGTGTGTGTGTGTGTGTGTGTGTGTGTGTGTGTGTGTGTGTGTGTGTGTGTGTGTGTGTGTGTGTGTGTATGTATGGTGTGTGTGTGTGTGTGTGTGTGTGTGTGTGTGTGTGTGTGTGTGTGTGTGTGTGTGTGTGTGTGTGTGTGTGTGTGTGTGTGTGTGTGGGATTGTAGGGGGTGATGGGAGTGAGGCATTATGGGTGTGTGTGTGTGTGTGTGTCACTCCAAGGTGGTAGAAGGAAGTGGGGATTAACAGGCTTTTATGTGTGTGTGTCACTCTGAGGTGGTGGGAAGAAGGGGGGATTAACAGGCCTTTATGTGTTTGTGTGATACTCCGAGGTGGTGGTAGGAAGGGGGGATTAACAGGCCATTATGTGTTTGTGTGTCACTCCGAGGTGGTGGTAGGAAGGGGGGATTAACAGGCCTTTATGTGTTTGTGTGTCACTCCGAGGTGGTGGTAGGAAGGGGGGATTAACAGGACTTTATGTGTTTGTGTGTCACTCCGAGGTGGTGGTAGGAAGGGGGGATTAACAGGCATTTATGTGTTTGTGTGATACTCCGAGGTGGTGGTAGGAAGGGGAGATTAACAGGCCTTTATCTGTGTGTGTGTCACTCCGAGGTGGTGGTAGGAAGGGGGGATTAACAGGCCTTTATGTGTTTGTGTGTCACTCCGAGGTGGTGGTAGGAAGGGGGGATTAACAGGCATTTATGTGTTTGTGTGATACTCCGAGGTGGTGGTAGGAAGGGGAGATTAACAGGCCTTTATCTGTGTATGTGTCACTCCGAGGTGGTGGTAGGAAGGGGGGATTAACAGGCCTTTATGTGTTTGTGTGTCACTCCGAGGTGGTGGTAGGAAGGGGGGATTAACAGGCCTTTATGTGTTTGTGTGATACTCCGAGGTGGTGGTAGGAAGGGGGGATTAACAGGCCTTTATGTGTTTGTGTGTCACTCTGAGGTGGTGGTAGGAAGGGGGGATTAACAGGCCTTTATGTGTATGTGTTTGTGTGTGTGGTACTCCAAAGGTGGTGGAAGGAAGGTGGGGTTAACAGGCCTTTATGTGTTTGTGTGTCACTCCGAGGTGGTGGTAGGAATGGGGGATTAACAGGCCTTTATGTGTATGTGTTTGTGTGTGTGGTACTCCAAAGGTGGTGGAAGGAAGGTGGGGTTAACAGGCCTTTATGTGTTTGTGTGTCACTCCGAGGTGGTGGTAGGAAGGGGGGATTAACAGGCCTTTATGTGTTTGTGTGTCACACCGAGGTGGTGGTAGGAAGGTGGGGTTAACAGGCCTTTATGTGTTTGTGTGTCACTCCGAGGTGGTGGTAGGAAGGGGGGATTAACAGGCCTTTATGTGTTTGTGTGTCACTCCAAGGTGGTGGTAGGAAGGGGGGATTAACAGGCCTTTATGTGTTTGTGTGTCACTCCGAGGTGGTGGGAGGAAGGGGGGATTAACAGGCCTTTATGTGTTTGTGTGTCACTCCGAGGTGGTAGGAAGGGGGGATTAACAGGCCTTTATGTGTTTGTGTGTCACTCCGAGGTGGTGGTAGGAAGGGGGGATTAACAGGCCTTTATGTGTTTGTGTGTCACTCCGAGGTGGTGGTAGGAAGGGGGGATTAACAGGCCTTTATGTGTTTGTGTGTCACTCCGAGGTGGTGGTAGGAAGGGGGGATTAACAGGCCTTTATGTGTTTGTGTGTCACTCCGAGGTGGTGGTAGGAAGGGGGGATTAACAGGCCTTTATGTGTTTGTGTGGCACTCCGAGGTGGTGGTAGGATGGGGGGATTAACAGGCCTTTATGTGTTTGTGTGATACTCCGAGGTGGTGGTAGGAAGGGGGGATTAACAGGCCTTTATGTGTGTGTTTTTGTGTGATACTCCAAGGTGGTGGGAGGAGGAAGGTGGGGTTAACATGGGATCATATTGCCGCAGCCGACGTGCCGATACATTCGAGCCTAGTCACAATTTTATTTCGATGTATTTTTACTTGATTTTATTGCATTAGGTTAGGTATGATTAGTTAATACAATAAAGTAGACATACAACACAATGGAATAGGGGAGATTGCCGTGCATTCACAGGTCTGGCCTCCCATTAACCCTTTGAGTACCAGCGACGTATGTTATATTTTATTTTAGCTATATTTAGACGATACTATGCAGCGTAAGAAGGATCTGTGGTAGTTGAAAGGGTTGGTTGAGATAGTTTCAGGCCTTTTTTTATTGCTAGAGGTCCTTCCTAAGCTGAATCCAATCGTCTAATCATAGCCAGAATTTAATGAAAAGGATGTCAGCGGTACTCAACGGGTTAACAGGCCTCTGTGTGTGTGGGTGACACTAATTGTTTGTCTTGCTGCATATATTGTAGTTACAGATTATGTTCAATTGGTGATGATTGAGGGCTATTCCTATTCTTCTGAATTCATTAACCCTTCCTGTGCCGGTGACTTCCTATTAATTATATTCTGGCAACTTTTAGACGATTTTATTCAGCTAAGGAAGGATGTCTAGCAATTATGAGGCTACAGACTATCTCAATTCATCGTAAGCTTCATGAAATTGTCCAAATGTAGCTGACATCAAATATACAGTATAAAACGTCACCGGTACAGAAAGGTTTAAATGCCGTTGTCATGTGATCTACTGTATAAAACAGTCTTGCTTTGTATTACCTTTATTCTTTCGCGTGCACCGTTCGTAAAATTTCACTCCTTTGTTTGTATCAGCATTTCATACTTTCCCATGGCAATGTAAATAGTGATAAACAAAATATGAAAAACAAACCATATGGTGAAGTAGTACTATAGTTAATGTATACTAGAATGTTCTTAACAGCTGAACAAAAAAAAAACGACATAAGAATCAGATATCAAAACCCAAACCGTCGCTGTTCTATACCTGGGCCCCTTCATAAATATAAAGCCTGTGTGTGTGTTTATACATACAAATGATCTCGAGCGAGATGCTGTGGTGAAACTAAACCAGTTTTTTTAGACACAAATATGCCGATTTTAACTAGTTTGTTGTCGTAAAAGTTGTTATGTTAGATGAATTTAACCCACTAAGTGGTTACAGCTTTCTCCACGAAATATAGTATACATATTGGGAGAGAGGTATCCTGACCAGGATTCGAACCCACTCACCCCTGGTATATTTGGGAGAGTTGGGCACCGTTACCACTCATGGCCGAGTGGTTACGGTGCCCAGCTCTTCCAAATATACCTGGGGCGAGTGGGTTCGAATCCTGGTCAGGATACCTCTCTCCCAACCTGTCCGAAATATCATTAAATATATACATATGTTCCCGTTTTGTGTATGATATTTCACCTATTTTACATTTGTTGTTGGTTTTAATGAATAATTACTATAGTCTGTTTATTTTCAGCTGATGGTAAATTGCCATGTCCTCATCAAGACTACTCGGATATTACAGAGATTGTGTGCCGAAATATGCTGCTATCAATAAATGTTTGCTATTTATATGATGCCCAAACATTATAGTTTCATATATTTCCATTAACTATTTGATAAAACAGTTACTAAGGGTTTCAGTTTACCATCAACTGAAATAAAACAGTTACTAAGGGTTTCAGTTTACCATCAACTGATATAAAACAGTTACTAAGGGTTTCAGTTTACCATCAACTGAAATAAAACAGTTACTAAGGGTTTCAGTTTACCATCAACTGATATAAAACAGTTACTAAGGGTTTCAGTTTACCATCAACTGAAATAAAACAGTTACTAAGGGTTTCAGTTTACCATCAACTGATATAAAACAGTTACTAAGGGTTTCAGTTTACCATCAACTGATATAAAACAGTTACTAAGGGTTTCAGTTTACCATCAACTGAAATAAAACAGTTACTAAGGGTTTCAGTTTACCATCAACTGAAATAAAACAGTTACTAAGGGTTTCAGTTTACCATCAACTGATATAAAACAGGTTATAGTACATGTATGGAAGCAGCATATTCCATAATATTTATTTGTATCGTACGACATTGCTGATGTATATATTATTTACGTCAATGGAGGACAATTGAAATGTTTCTGATCACATGATATTGATGATATCCTAAAACGACTTACAATTTGAAAATGTAAGAACATTTGTCTGTTTCAGCTGACAGTTGATAGTTTGGTTTACTACTTCACTATTATCATTGTAGCCTTCTAAAGGGAGATCACCGTTGTTTTTTGGTATTTTTCTCTCCTTTTCTCTCTTTCCCTGGCTTGTATCCATTAGGCCCCATTCAGCCAACTGTTTTAAGACGTTTATCCCCATCCAGGTGTCGATTTCTTCCTGGCGAGCGATAGGGAGCCAGCATTGTATGGAGAAATCCGGCTTCGCCAGAGAAATGTTTCTATCGAAAAATGTACAAATATAGCTTGCTGTCAAAACAAAAATATATATATATGCTGGCTCGCTACCGCTCGCCTGGAAAATATTGACACCTGGATTGGGGTAAACGTCTTAAAACAGTAGGCTGAATGGGGCCGAATGGATAAAAGCCAAAGAGAGAGAGAGAGATAAATAGAAACAAGAGCGAGGTGGGCTCCCTTAAGGGGGAGGGTATTGCATTTTCTGGAACCTTTTCTCCCTCATGATTAGCATATTAGTTTTGAGATTTTAAGACGTAAGTTCCAATAGTTTGGCGATTTTGAGATTTTTCTCCCCATTACTTTGTTTGTCAATATTAAGACCTTTCGTGTCATTTACGTGTCATCCTTTTTCCTGGCGAGCGAAAGCGAGCGTGTACTTTTAGAAGGAACCATCCATCGGCCGGGACATTTTTCTATCGAAAAATGTACAAAATTAATCTTGAAGAGTGGCCTAAGGATTTTTGTTTTTAAGCTTGATGGAGGTCTAGCGAGGAAACTGAAAAATATATTAATACATAGTATAGACATAGACCAAAACAAACAAGCACTACCCCCTTAACCTCCTTGTTCTGAGGACTGAACCGGTTTATTGATTCCCTTGAGGATTATGACGCTTTTTAACAGTTTATTCTGGCTATCATTAGACGATTTTATTCAATTTAGACAATATTTACCCCTTTGATTGGTAGAGAGCATTCCAAAACTGAACAAAATCGTCGAATGATTGCCAGAATACCTATACAAATAGGTCATAATCCTTAAGGGGTTAATATGATGTTATACGAGTGTATGTTTTCAATATGCGTATGTTTTCTATATGATTATGCGTTATATATACCTATTTTGTATGAGTGAGAAGTGTACGCGTCTATTATATAAGTGACATTGGACAAGCGTTTGGACCAGATGTATTGAAACATTTTATAGGGAAAGTCTAAAAGGAAGATCTGATTTCAGGTGATGAATGAGAGGGAGAGAGAAGGTTCAAAGAGTTGCAAAGATTAGTTGGTATATCCTAGACTCATTTCCGGGAGGCTTATTCACCAACTGTACTCCACTCTCGCGCCAGTTGTGAGAACGGCTGCGCGAAACAAAGGGGTAACTCGCTCAAACTTTGAAACTAGGTTAGGTTGGGTTAGGTTAGGTTAGATATATAAACACACACACACAGGCCATCTGGAGTGGTGTGGGTGAGTTGCGAAGTTTGAGCAAGTTACCCCTTCAAATCGTCTCGCGCAGCCGTTCTTACCCCTTGGTGCGAGAGTGGATTACAGTTGGTGATTATGCTTCCGGGAGAGAAAGAAAGTTTACATTATGGAAATAAAAGAACTAGATAGGAAACATATTATGAATTGAGAAAGCAACATTGTTTGGAGTGGAGCTAAAAGCTGCACGTTTATGGAATGAGATAGGAAATCCAAGGGATGTTAAATTTGACACCTGATTAGCTGCGCAAGGAAGTACACTCGGATACAATAGTTTCTAGCCCACTCATGAACGTTTGAAGACTTTACCTACTTGTATTTATGGAAGCATATCTCTGGAAACCCATTTATGAATATAATTTTCTATACATCAACTACAAAACTATATATACCATTTATTGAAAAGCAAAATCTATCCGAAAATCAATCTAGGTAGCTATAATTGCATAAAGAAAAATATAGGGGGTCCACAAATTGGTATGAGAGGGCTAGAGACTATGGTATCCGACTGTACATAAAATAATTCACGCAGAAAAGAGGTTCATGAATTATGTCATGAATTACCGTCCCATTAGTCTCACATCAATCATAGGAAAGTTGCTAGAGTCTATTATTGCTAGGAAAATTAGAAGCCACTTAGTAAAATTTAACTTAATAAATTCTTCTCAGCATGGATTCACTCAGGGACGTTCTTGCCTTACTAATTTGCTTAGCTTTTTCTCAGAGGTATATGAAGCAGTAGATAGTGACAAGTCATATGATATTATTTATTTAGATTTCAGTAAAGCTTTCGACAGAGTCCCTCATGAGAGATTGATGAGAAAGGTTGAGGCACATGGAATAGGAGGATCGTTGTTGGGATGGATTAGGTCATGGCTAATTGGTAGGAAACAGAGAGTCAGCATAAATGGTACCAAGTCAGAGTGGGGAGCAGTCAAAAGTGGTGTCCCCCAGGGATCGGTATTAGGTCCCCTGTTGTTTCTTATATACATAAATGACCTAGATTTAGGTATAACTAGTAGGATAAGTAAATTCGCAGACGATACTAAAATGGGGAGATCAATTGATTCAGATAGCGATATAGAGTGCCTCCAAAGGGATCTAGATACCTTACATGAATGGTCAGTAAATTGGCAGATGAAGTTTAACATTGACAAATGCAAGGTATTAAAGATAGGGAAGATGCATACAAATGTTAAATATAAACTAGCTAATTTAGAATTAGAAAATTCAGACTGTGAGAAAGATCTAGGTGTGTTTGTTAGCAATGATTTGAAGCCTAGAAAACAGTGTATAAGCGTTCGTAATAAGGCAAACAGGATTCTCGGGTTCATCTCTAGGAGTGTGAGTAACAGAACTGCTGATGTTATCTTAAAACTGTACTTGTCATTAGTGAGACCCCATATGGATTATGCTGTCCAATTTTGGTGTCCTTATTACAGAATGGACATAGATTCATTGGAGAGAGTACAGCGTAGAATGACAAAAATGATCCATAATATTAGAAATCTTTCGTATGAAGAAAGGTTGAAGAAATTAGGTTTACATTCGTTAGAGAGACGCAGAGTTAGAGGGGATATGATAGAGGTGTTCAAGTGGGTTAGTGGGATTAACAAAGGGGACATGACAAATGTACTAAAGCTCAGTGATAGCGAAAGAACTCGTACCAATGGTTTCAAATTAGATAAATTTCGTTTCAGAAAAGATATAGGCAAATATTGGTTTGGTAACAGAGTTGTAGATGGGTGGAATGGACTACCAAGTGCTATAGTGGGGTCTAAAACGGTAGGGAGCTTTAAGATAAAATTGGATAAGCATATGGACGAGAATGGTTGGGTGTGAAGGGGGATCAGCCGGGTTGGGCCAATCAGCACTCTGCATACCCCCATAATCCTGCGTTAATCTCTAACCGTTTTGGTAAGATGATCCTCAGGGTATTAGAGTGTTGAGCCTATAATTGGGCTTTGTAATTGAACTGGGGTTGTGTGGGACAGGGATCTGCCTTGCTTGGGCCAATCGGCTTTCTGCAGACTCCCATTTTCTTATGTTCTTATGTTCTTATGTTCTTATGTCTGGATAATGGAGCAAGACCATAATGTTGCCTTTAGGTTGCTTAGCCTCTTCTGTTACCGTCATTTCCTATTTTCATTTGATAAATATTAGACACACAACTTATGGAATAGTGAAGCGGATATGAATATTGGTGAAGAAAGTGTACAAACTGAGACACAATAGTTACAACTGATTAATACAAAGATATTCAAATATTATAAAGCCTAAAGTAAATAGTAAATTGGCTAAAAACAAAAGAAAAACAAAAGCGACATATATATAGTAAACACTCACACATACACATACACACACACACACACAAACACACTCTCTCTCTCTCTCTCTCTCTCTTTATGTGTCACTGGATGCCACAATTCTACGTTACCAAGATATGGCAGTTCGTACAATAAGAACGCCAAAGTGTCAGCTGTTAAATAAGAAACCATATATGTGTGCCAGGTTAGCTATTTTAGTGTATAGAAATGTTAAGAAATATAATTATATCAACCTTATCTATTGGATCGTTCACTTGTGTTGTTGTGTTTGCCATTTATATTTTCGTCCAGACAAAACAGTATAAGTGAAATTATCTGCATATCAGTAATGGGTGTTTAACCCTTCTTTAGCGGGGCCCGACTTAAGTCCGTATAGAGAAGAAAGGACTATGTGACGGGGCCCGACTTAAGTCTGTGTGCAATTTTGGCACAATATTGGCTCTGAGAGAGAGACGAGCGACGGGAGGAGCATAGGTTGCCTCATGACCGCTCGCCACGGTTGCCGTGGGCCTACTGACATATACTACACACACATCCACCCTCCCTCCCTTGCTACACATGTAATTATGTAACGAAATGACCGTATTTTAGCGATTTTGCCCTTCGGTTGCACGATCGTTGCAAGACAACCAGTGATCGTAGAAGGATGGTTCAGGTGTCATTGGAAAGCTCAATTAACGCCCTTTCAGGAATACATAATTGT
Source organism: Paralithodes platypus (assembly GCA_032716605.1). Classification (NCBI taxonomy): domain Eukaryota; kingdom Metazoa; phylum Arthropoda; class Malacostraca; order Decapoda; family Lithodidae; genus Paralithodes; species Paralithodes platypus. Next base: position 41,377,717 of record CM064502.1, on the reverse strand, counting down.
ATTACGCTCTGGCTCTTGTTTATGCATGAAAAAGAGCACGGAAATAAGCTCGTTTAGGGTAAAACCACCCGCTTGGCAGGTAGTAGAATTTACCGACTTAGCCGCTCGTTGAGTGTTTACAGTTGCACATTCGGCAGTATTGGCATTGGTCAACCTGGCTTACGTTAATCTACTGCTCTGCAACCAAGGGTTTGTTTTTCTAAGCTATTCCATACAATCACAGTTGCTCTCTGACCCCTGACCTGTGCGGACGTCCCCAGTGACCGCTAGTGAACCTGTTTACCCTTAGTGAGGTCCTAGTGAACTTTCATAGTGATGGCTGTTGTTGATGAGTCTGCTGTCTCCTCCCATACTCTCCAGCTTTGTCTTGCTTTGCAAGAGAGACTGGAGAGTGTGGAGCAGGAGATTCAGTGTCTCAAAGATGAAAATTTGGCCTTGAGACTAGCTATGGCGGAGAAGAAGTGTGAGGCTACCGGAAGTGTTCCCAGGGATCGTGAAGCCCCTTGGAAAGTGGTGTCAACTAGTGCAACGGCCTGCAAGCTGAAAAGGCAGCCAGTCAAGACCCACAACAACTTCAGCACCTTGGCTGATGAGAGTGATGGCGATGAAGTGGCGATCATCGAGGCAGTGAGAGGGGAGGGGGGGAAGTCTGCTGCTGTTGCTGCAACAACTGCTGCTACACGCCGACAAAAGGAAAAAGCTAAGTCTGTTTTCATTGTCGGTGATTCATTGGTTAGATACCTTGGCAGGGTAACAAACAATCAGGTTGGTAAAGTTGTCTGCGTGCCTGGTGCCGGAGTCGGGAGGGTGGCTGAGAAGATAGATGCTGTCATGGAAGTGAGTGGGGAGGACCCCATCATCTTCCTCAACGCAGGGAGCAACGACATATGGAGATGCAGGACTGAGGAGTTGCTTTCCAAGTATCAGGAAATGTTGGAGAGGATCAAGGAAAAAGGTGGAGTTCCTGTGGTAAACAGTATCCTGCCTAGAAGAGGGGTAAGGAAGGAATGGTCCTCCAGGGCTATTGGTGTAAATAGCCGGCTGGAGAAGTATTGTAAGGCAAATACTATTCCATTCCTGGATAACTGGTCCCTCTTTTATGGTAAGGATGAACTGTATGCCCAGGATGGAGTACATCTCTCTCGACTAGGAGTTTCGACCTTGGCCAGCTCACTCGACAAGATTGTTGCGGGGTTTCGTTAAAAAAACCTGGGTGTGTAAGTAAAATACTGTCTCCATATGGAGCAGGTACTTCATGTGACAAACCAGTGAGTAAAATAGAAATAATCAGTCAAGATAGTGCGGATATAGTGATGTGTAATAGTAGTATCGATAACACTACACATGTAACTGATAGTAAAGATGAGAATACTGATAGAGTAGAATTTCCGTCTAGAGCTAGTAGTTCAACAGGAAATAATAAGTTAGCTAAACACAATAGAAAATTAGTTGCAAATAAAAGTAATAGGTTGAGGGTATATTATACAAATTGTAGGAGTTTATGTAACAAAATGAACGAACTTAGAGCACTCGTTAGCACAGAAAATATAGACATAATAGCGCTAACTGAAACGTGGATTAATACAGAATCTAGGCATTTTTTAGCAGAATTTGATATTCCAGGATATAGTTTGTTTAAATATGACCGAACAAGTAGGAGGGGCGGGGGTATAGCAGTGTTTGTCAGGAGTACATTAAAAAGCTGTATTAAATCAGGTATTAGACTAAATAATGATAATGAAAGTGTTTGGGTAGAGGTTAACGAAGGTAGTGAGACCATAGTTATTGGAGTTATATATAGACCGCCTAATATGAGTAGAAATGGCGGAAAATCGTTATGGGAGGAAATTAAAATAGCATCAAGGTTTAGCAATGTGTGCATTATGGGGGATTTTAATTTTCCGAACATTGATTGGCAGCACCAAATAGGCGACTCCGCTTCAGTAGAGTTTATAGAGGTAGTACAAGATAGTTTTTTATTTCAATTCATAGATACGCCGACTAGAGGTATTAATATTCTTGATTTAGTTTTCAGTAACAATGAACATATGATAAATAATGTAGAGATTGGTGACCACCTAGGAAATAGCGATCATAAATCTATTTATTTTAATATACAATGGACAGGGAATGCTAAAGAGAATACGACACTTATCCCAGATTTCAGAAAAGCCGATTATGGTGGGCTAAGAAGAGACTTAAGGGTGGACCCTATTGTTAAGCGATTAAGTCAGGATATGCCAGAGTTAAACTTGCCACCTACATATAACCAGTTTATTGCTTCACTCCACAATGCTCAAAATAATATATATATCCCTAAAAGAAGATTTAGATCGACGCAGAACCAACCAAAATGGATGAATAATAAGCTAATAGATCTTATAGGAAAAAAGAAAGGAATATATCGAAAAATAAAGAAAGGTGAAAATCATTTACATATATACTATCAGACTCTATCAAGACAGGTCAAAAAGGAAATCAGGAAAGCAAAAAGAAATTATGAAATAAGGATAGCCAGCGACTCAAAAAATAACCCTAAAGCTTTTTACCAACTATATAAATCTAAAGTTAGAGATGTAATAGGCCCCCTAAAAACTTCAATAGGAGAAATAACAGAAAATGATTTAGAAATGTGCAGTACATTAAATAGTCAGTTTCTTTCCGTTTTCACTAATGAAAATTTGGCACAGATTCCAGAAGTCAATATGGTATATAGTGATAGTATAGAAAATATGTTAAGTACAGTTAGTATAAGTAGAAATGATGTGCTTAAGGAAATTGACAGACTGAAACCTCAAAAATCGCCTGGTCCTGACGAGGTATATGCTAGAGTATTAAAAGAATGCAGAGATGAGTTAAGTAGTCCATTAGCATTTATATTTAACAAGTCATTAGAAACAGGTTTAGTTCCAGAAGCTTGGAAGCTTGCAAATGTAGTTCCGATCTTCAAAAAAGGTGATAAATCGATAGCATCCAATTACCGTCCCATTAGTCTCACATCAATCATAGGAAAGTTGCTAGAGTCTATTATTGCTAGGAAAATTAGAAGCCACTTAGTAAAATTTAACTTAATAAATTCTTCTCAGCATGGATTCACTCAGGGACGTTCGTGCCTTACTAATTTGCTTAGCTTTTTCTCAGAGGTATATGAAGCAGTAGATAGTGACAAGTCATATGATATTATATATTTAGATTTCAGTAAAGCTTTCGACAGAGTCCCTCATGAGAGATTGATGAGAAAGGTTGAGGCACATGGAATAGGAGGGTCGTTGTTGGGATGGATTAGGTCATGGCTAATTGGTAGGAAACAGAGAGTCAGCATAAATGGTACCAAGTCAGAGTGGGGAGCAGTCAAAAGTGGTGTCCCCCAGGGATCGGTATTAGGTCCCCTGTTGTTTCTTATATACATAAATGACCTAGATTTAGGTATAACTAGTAGGATAAGTAAATTCGCAGACGATACTAAAATGGGGAGATCAATTGATTCAGATAGCGATATAGAGTGCCTCCAAAGGGATCTAGATACCTTACATGAATGGTCAGTAAATTGGCAGATGAAGTTTAACATTGACAAATGCAAGGTATTAAAGATAGGGAAGATGCAAACAAATGTTAAATATAAACTAGCTAATTTAGAATTAGAAAATTCAGACTGCGAGAAAGATCTAGGTGTGTTTGTTAGCAATGATTTGAAGCCTAGAAAACAGTGTATAAGCGTTCGTAATAAGGCAAACAGGATTCTCGGGTTCATCTCTAGGAGTGTGAGTAACAGAACTGCTGATGTTATCTTAAAACTTTACTTGTCATTAGTGAGACCCCATATGGATTATGCTGTCCAATTTTGGTGTCCTTATTACAGAATGGACATAGATTCATTGGAGAGAATTCAGCGTAGAATGACAAAAATGATCCATAATATTAGAAATTTTCCGTATGAAGAAAGGTTGAAGAAATTAGGTTTACATTCGTTAGAGAGACGCAGAGTTAGAGGGGATATGATAGAGGTGTTCAAGTGGGTTAGTGGGATTAACAAAGGGGACATGACAAATGTACTAAAGCTCAGTGATAGCGAAAGAACTCGTACCAATGGTTTCAAATTAGATAAATTTCGTTTCAGAAAAGATATAGGCAAATATTGGTTTGGTAACAGAGTTGTAGATGGGTGGAATAGGCTACCAAGTGATATAGTGGGATCAAGAACGATAGGGAGCTTTAAGAAAAAATTGGATAAGCATATGGACGAGAAGGGTTGGGTGTGAAGGGGGATCAGCCGGGTTGGGCCAATCAGCGCTCTGCAGACCCCGTAATCCTGCGTTAATCTCTAACCGGTTTGGTAAGATGATCCTCAGGGTATTAGAGTGTTGAGCCTATAATTGGGCTTTGTAATTGGGGTTGTGTGGGACAGGGATCTGCCTTGCTTAGGCCAATCGGCTTTCTGCAGACTCCCATTTTCTTATGTTCTTATGTTAACTCCAACTCGCTCTTTCTCTCTCTCTCTTATATATATATATATATATATATATATATATATATATATATATACAGTATATACTGTATACAACAACTTTCATGCTTGAGGCCCAAAATTGGTTCTCCATGCATTGGTTTAATATCCTTTTATCATACGTGTATATCACACATACGCATACAATCATATAGCCTCGCTCACATAATACATACAAGAGTTTATTGACTTGTTGCATACACTTTATATATTATAGGATTGATGAAAGTTTAGTTAGGTTCTGGTAATGTTTATTTGGTGAGCCTCATTAGTATAGGATTGGCCACATTTTTGGTTAGAATTTATATATTGCCATCCATTTCGGTAAGTAGCTGTCAGCAATCAATTTGATCCCTATATATATATATAGGGAAATTAACTAACACTATTTGCGCTTTGCTTCGCTCAAACGAAACGACCATTTCTGCAGGGAGGTTGGAGATTTGTGTACGTTCCTCGGTTGTAAAACCTGACGCCACTATTGATATTAATGTTTATTTTACAACCGTGTAACTTTGAAGGTTGGTGCTAATATGGGATAACTGCCTACCTGTGTGTGTGTGTGTGTGTGTGTGTGTGTGTGTGTGTGTGTGTGTGTGTGTGACTATGTGTGTATTTGACAGTGTGTTTGTGTGTGTGTACTGTATGCATAGTATGTATTTAAGATCGTAACACCTAGAAGCCTATATATTATACTGCATGTACAGATGTAATTTTACTTGCGTAATAATTCATTGTTTTTCATTCATCACACGTATATAGAAAAATGTCAAGCAACATTGGAAAGCATGGGGTAGGGAAGGATGAAAGGTAAAGTATGATAAATGGATGGTTGGAAGTTAAGTATTAAGGGGGGTCACCGGCTTTCTTTATCTTTCTCTCCTTTTCTCTCTTTCCATGGCTTGTATCCATTCGGCCCCATTCAGCCAACTGTTTTAAGACGTTTATCCCCATCCAGGTGTCGATTTCTTCCTGGCGAGCGTTAGCGAGCCAGCATTGTATGGAAAAATCCGGCTTCGCAGGAGACATTGTTCTATCGAAAAATGTACAAATTTAGCTTGCTGTCAAAACACAAATATATATATGCTGCCTCTCTACCGCTCGCTAGGAAAATATTGACACCTGGAGGGGGTCAAACGTCTTAAAACAGTAGGTTGAATGGGGCCGAATGGATACAAGCCAAAGAGAGAAGGAGAGATAGAGAAAAAAAAAGCGAGGTGGGCTCCAATAAGAGAGAAGAAAGTAGCATGAATAAGTGGAAGAAAGTATGTGGAGGTGTGTGGAAGACGGTAGGGAGGGATAAGCTTGGGAAGAAGGTATAGTGGGACAGAAGGAACGATAGAAACTCATTATATATGAAACTGTGGAAATAGGGGAGGAGGTCAAGAAAATTACGAAAAATATGAAGATAGAGAATGAGCTATATCCCCTTCAATTCCGGCAACGTCTTCTTTTTGTTTCAGTTACATTTAGGCGATTTTATGAAGCTTAGGAAGGATATATGGTAGCTAAAAGGATTAAATGAGATCGTCTGTAACCTTTTAATGAGTAGACGTCCTTCCTATCATGTACAAATTCGTCTAATAGTGGCCAGAATATAATGAAAAGTACATCACCGGTACAGAAGGGGATATTGAGAAGGAAAGTGATATATGTATATTGTATATGAAAGAGAGAGCGAGAGATATTTGATTTTTGCCCCGAGGGGCGAGTTAATTGAGCAGCGCCCCCCAATCTGTGAGGGGACAACCACTGGTAAAACGATACATACTGCTCAAAGAAGCATTATTCCACTGACACAACAGCATCGTCATCTGATTACATTCATATTTGTGTTTATAAATTAGGTAGGCATTATTCAGATGCCTTATTATAGTTTCCTAAATTAATTGGTGAATGTGCTGTTTATATGAAGCTCATGATTATTAGCTGAACAAAAAGAGCGTGAGTCGTGAGTCGTGACTGAATTACTAATTGACTGATTGCATATAATAGCACTACAAAACTAGTACAACCATATGAGGAGACAGCTCATATTCTTAATTTCATCAATTGTTATTGAGGTCATAGTTAGCTGAATACAACGATTACATTCAGCCAACTGTTTTAAGACGTTTATCCCTGTCCAAGTGTCGATTTCTTCCTGGCGAGCGATAGCGAGCCAGCATTGTATGGAGAAATTCGGCTTCGCCGAAGAAATTTTTCTATTGAAAAATGTACAAATATAGCCATACCCATAGCTTACACTGATTGTTCCTTTTACTTATATATTTTCTAGATCTCAAGTGATGGCGTCTCTTCCCTACTGCCAACCATAGAGGTTAGCAGACTGGGAGCCAAAGCGTCACATTTCTCCTTTGTCCCTCAGTTTTCCCTTCATAATTGCTGAGGAGCACAAGGTTCTTGGGTGGGGCTTCGGTATCCTGGGTGTTTCTGCGCCCTCCTCGGCTCCTCGCCTGTGACTGGCTTCGGTCATCCAGGCTTTTTTTATGGTAGGCATGGAGGGTTCTTTGGGGGCACTCGGTTATGGCCTTGGCCTTGTTCGGGGCCTTGGGGCTGTTCGGCCAGACAGGCTGGGGAACAGCAACAACAACAACAACAACAACTACCGAAGTTATAATGCAATTATAATACTACAAATATATTGCAATCATATGAGGGATACTTCAATTTCTTCATTACAACAGTGAGTATTGAGGGCCTAGTTAGCTGAATATGACCAGAGGACAAGTTTACATGCCCATGTAGTAATTATTATTTTCTCTCCACCAACCAACTTTACTCCTAAACTCGATTAATGAAATTAACAAACATAATATTAATAAATATAATATTTAGTAGGGTGTGAGGTTAGGGGTGATAGGGAGGGGGGGGGTAGGAGTTAGAAAAGGGGAGGGAGAGTACAAAGGAGTACAAAGGAAATCAAGCAACAACAGGTATAGTAACCCTTCTAGGTTGCTTGTCCTCCAAAACACTGAGGATCAAGTGTCCAAACAGTGGTTTAGAGTGGGTAAGGGAACATTGGAAAGGGAATTACTGCCCTGGAACTAATGTCCGTGGCAGGATTAGGGAGTTAGTAGAGGACAGATGGGTTAGTAACTGAGGGGGGGATAAAATAAAGTTATTCATTTACAAACGCAGTCAGTCGCGGGTTTAATGAGAGATATTTGTCTAGGCGGAGTTTAAATAAATCAACGGTGATGCAGTCTATAACGTTTCGGGGAGGAGGTAGAGTAGGAGGGGGGGGGGGGGGGGGGGAGGTAAGGTACTCTATGGAGGAGGTGTGTGTCAGAGGGAAAGTTTGTGTGTGTGTGTGTGAGAGAGAGAGAGAGAGAGAGCGAGAGACAGAGAGAGAGAGAGAAACACCGGTCATATACTATATCCATGGAAATAAATGTCTAGGTCAGCTGAATATACACAGGGGACAAACATACATAATAATGTATATATTGAAACCGGGTTAAGTTGAGTGTTTGTGGCCGATTTGAAGCAAAACAATCATATGAAGAATACTCATAATGCAACATGGGCCTATGTTACTAATCACATGACCAGAACCTACCTAAATAACAACCAATATGGCTTACATTCATCTTGCATATTGCTGTATTAAAATAGTTTCCTCATTTGATTGGTACATGTGCTGTGTATATAAGGCACAGAGAGAGAGAGAGAGAGAGAGAGAGAGAGAGAGAGAGAGAGAGAGAGAGAGAGAGAGCATTTTTTTTAGAGGTAGAGCCATAAAACTATATGACCACACTCGAGAGCGGTGTTGTCCCATTGACACCTTTCACTAAAATACGTGAATCCCTTTCTCCACCCTACCCGGGCGCCTCAAGCCTCCCTTCTACCCTCCCTACAGTACTACCTACTTATCCCAATCTATCACACCAACTCTCTCTCTCTCTCTCTCTCTCTCTCTATATATATATATATATATATATATATATATATATATATATATATATATATATACCCGGTATATATATGTTAGTATAGCCAGGTAAATACATTTTCTTCAATGCATACAAGGTTAAACGAAGTAGCATTTTCAGCATTCAAAATTTTATTACTCAGAGATTCTATATTTCTGATTCATTGTTGTTGGGGTTCAGTCAGCAGGTGGATAAGGTTAGCAAAGTGCATTTGTAATTCGATGTTTCGCTAGTCTTCTAGCATCTTCAAAGAAAAGATTACATTATTCAAAATTACGGGTATATATACAGGTGAGTAGATCAGGGGGCAGGGCTACTGCGTGTTTGGAGGCCTGCCATTGGTAGTGGGTAGCCGCCTTGCGAGTCGCGCGCTGCATCTGGTCTGTGGTTGGCTGTGGGTGGGCGAAGTTATCGTTGATTGGCTGCTAGAGATCCTTGGGATAGTCAGTTGTGCTGCTCCGGGATGCATGGACGCAGGAGGTGCAGGAAGGAGTTGGGGAGCGGGGGCCGTGGTAGGGTAGTGGCGTTTGGCAGACGGTAATATTTGTAAGTCAATTGTTTGGTTGTTTATGCTGGGGTTTAAGGCTTGAATATAAAGAGCTTCATGTATAGAGAGTCTTCTGGGGTCATTTTATGCTTCAATTATGGAGGTGTGTTTATTTAAATCGTTGCGGATAAAGGTAGTTGTCTTTAATAGCTCCTGCCTGAAGGTGGAGAGCTAGCCGACGGGATAGACGAGTCTGAGTCATACCAACATAGAAATGGGGCCCACAGTCCACCAACGGACAATTACCCTTCCTCGACCTTCTTGTTTCAATGAATGATCTTGGGTTCAAAACCACAGTTTACACCAAACCCACGAACAGCGGACAATGCCTCAATGGTGACAGTGAATACCCCACCGCTACCTCCTATCTTCCATCTCTGCTTATGTTAGGAGAGCCCTCTCACACTGCACTACCTGGGGTGACATCCACCAGGAACTTGAAAGACTCTCCCAAGTCCTGGTGAATAATGGGTACTCCAATTCTGATGTCTCCAGCACCATCAACCACCACTTAGAGAAATGGTACAATCAAAATCCCCCTAACACCAACCCCTCAGACGTAATCAAGATTTTTTACCGTAATTACATGTCCTTTGATTACAAAACCGACGAATCCGTCATGAAAGAAATAATCAATAAACAAGTCCTACCCACCAACCCTGACAACAAAATTAAATTTATAATTTACTATAAATCTCCCAAGACCTCCAACCTTGTTCTCCGAAACAGACCTACTTCCACCAAGACTAAGAGCCCGATGAATGACGACCATGTGATATACCAGCACACCTGTAATAATGGGGACTGTGGGCCCCATTCCTATATTAGTATGACTCAGACTCGTCTATCCCGTCGACTAACTCTCCATCTTCAGGCAGGAGCTATTAAAGACCACTAAACCCCCCCACCCGCAATTATTTAAATAAACACATCTCCATAATTGACAAAGTAAATGACCCCAGAAGACTCTCTATACTTGAAGCTCTTTATATTCAAGCCTTAAACCCCAGCATAAACAACCAAACAATTGACTTACATATATTACCGTCAGCCAAACGCCACTACCCTACCATGGCCCCCGCTCCCCAACTCCTTCCTGCACCTCCTGCGTCCACGCATCCCGGAGCGCAACTGACTATCCCAAGGATCTCTAGCAGCCAATCAACGATAACTTCGGCCACCCCCAGCCAACCACAGACCAGATGCAGCGTGCGACTCGCAAGGCGGCTACCCACTACCAATGGAAGGCCTGCAAACATGCAGTAGACCCGCCCCCTCCTCGCCCCCTGATCTACTCACCTGTATATATACCCGTAATTGAATAATGTAAAAAAGAATAATAGCCTACTTTCCACAATTCTTCCAGCTCTCCTCAAGGCAAACGGTCTTCCACCCATTGTCATCCCTCCGGATCTTCTGGATGATACACAACCACCTAAGAAGAAAACACCAAAGCCGAAGAACACCATGAGGCCACAACTCCTGCTCCCACGACCCCTGAGCATACAACGGAAGGAGCCAGAACAACCAACGGAGGACCGGGCACAAGCACAAGCTTCGATACCACCAGAAGACCTCGAAACTCATCAAGAAGAATCGGATGAAGAAGACTCCGAGGAAGAAGAGGTGGATGTCGAGCTACTGGATGCTGAAGAACAACTCCTCTCCCTCCTGTTCTAACACCACAAGTTGTGAGGGAGAAGAAGCCAGATTATCCCCCAAACTTTGCTAATGCGTCAGATGAAGAATTTGTAAGTTTTGTAGAAGATCTTGAAACTTGTACTCTAGCTGTAATGAGACAAAAATACCCCTCTACCTGGCTACATGAGTCGAGACTAACACCGGAGGGGAGAGCATGCTTATTGAAGTTTAAGAATATTACAAAAAAAAAGCTGAATAGAAATAACTAGAAATCCACCATGAATCTTCAGCTTCACCATCCGCTTCATAAACAACGACATCTCCCACCTTCACCAACATCAACGGCCTTTCCACACCACCTGCACCACCTGGCACTGCTGCTCTTCAACTACTCTTACTTATCACATCTAACTATTACCAAACAATTGCAAGGAGGAAGGCCCTCCACCTTTTACTCTTCGACTTTGCTCTACATTTCCATCTTTACTTCTCTCTAATCCTTAGAGACCTCTCACCTCCCCAACCTGTCTATCCCCCCACCTTCAAGTTCAAGTAAAAAAAAAAAAAAAAAAAAAAAAAAAAATGTAATAATTCCTTGAAGATGCTAGAAAACTAGCGAAACGTCGAATTACCATGCACTTTGCTAACCTTATCCACCTGCTTACTGAACCCCAACGAAAATTAATCAGAAATATAGAATCTCTGAGTAATAAAATATTTGAATGGTGAAACTGCTACTTCCTTTAATTAACCTTGTATGCATCAAGAAAGAAAAAGAAAAAAGAAAAACAAATATACTGTATATACAGTATATACTGTATATACAGATATATATATATATATATATATATATAATATACAGTATATGTATATATTGATATATATATATATATATATATATTATATAATATACAGTATATATTATATATATATATATACAGTTATATATATATATATATATATATATATATATATATATATATATATATATATATTATATATATATATATATACTGTATATATATATATAATATATAATATATATATATACTGTATATATATATACTGTATATTAAGTATATCTCACACATACAGGAGAGTTACTAAATGTGTATACACTCTCAGCGGAGAGTATAAACACATTTCGTATCTCACAAGTATTTATGAGATATAGTTAATGCTTGTGAATCTCGTGCTTGGTTGGGTTAGAACTATATGAAATCAATTTCGACCAGAGATGTGTGGGGGTACTTGTAAAAATCACTGTTTGGTATCCTGGAATATGGATCCTACTAATTGTAAGGTAATTGACATACATTCTCAAAGCAAGATTCCCCTTCTCCTTATTATGAATAGGAAAAGGTTAAGTAACCTTTATCACGCCGTGGTAGAGTTGGTTAAAACATAGACAATCGGTCTGACTGTCGGTGGTTCGAGTCCCGCTATATATATATATATATATATATATATATATATATATATATATATATATATATATATATATATATATATACAATTTGGCTAACAGGAAGGCAGCATCTACTGGCGGCAATCTAAGCTTCTGAATTGCCTCCAGTTTAGACAGGTGTTCTGAGTGCACTTAAGGTAATTTATGTTTGTGTATTTAATTGCATTCATTATTGTATGTATCAATAAAACCTTAATTAACATAGCCCGCATATTTTGTTCATTGCCCGACCTACCCAGTCGACCAAAGGACCTTTCACTCAAAACAATACTCATTACACAAGACCCTATCAATCCTTTGTTTTAAAAGTATAAATTAATTTGCTTTAAAATTAGTGAACATTTGTTAGTAAATTAATAAGTTTCGCCCTGTACGTTCTCTTTCCATTAATGTAGTCTTAAATAAATTACTGGTACTGTAATTGCCGCTAGACAATAAGCAATAATATAGTGAAGGTATAATAGAAAATAAGATTTAACATCAACAAAAGGAGATCAAAATAAATCAGACATTCCTTTTCTGCCTCGTCAACCACTGGCCATAACTAGAGTAACATTGATGTCATCAGGTGGAAACACAATGGATTTGTTTTTGAACTGTAGGGACCTGTCAAGCAACTTGAGGTGGCAGTCTGCTGCTGACAACCAGATAGGTGAGCAATAATTGGAGTGTGGCAAAATAAAAAAATAAAAAGACTTGATAACTGTGGCGTCCCTAGCAAATGTTTTATAACACTTGCGATGCAGACCAATTTTCTGGGAAATGGAAGAGGAGAAAGAACGAATATGCTTTACAAAAGTAAGTTTGGGATCCAGAGTAACTCCCACCAAACGCAGAGTATCCACATTCTCAATTTGCTCGCCAGAAACTTGTAGATAGGGATGGGGAGGATCCAAGGTAAGAGATCTACTGATGATAATGGAGTGTGTTTTACTAGCATTAAGTTTCATACCCCAAAGTTGACACCATGATGTAATTTTGGCTAAATCTCTATTCAGAGCATTAGCAAACTTGTGTTGGTCAATTGGTGATACAATTGACGCATATAAAGTAGTATCATCGGCATAGGAGACTATTTTATTTTCAAACTCGGAGCTCAGGTCAGCAGTAAAAATAATAAAAAGCAAAGCCTCAAGGACACTGCCTTGTGGAACACTAGAAACCACAGGAACAGAAAGGGAACGACACCCATCAATGACCACAGACTGAGATCTATTCGCAAAAAATCTCCAAAGATCCTAACAAATATTGCCACCAATACTGATGAGTCGTAGCTTATACTCAAGTGCTTTATGGTTGACTAAGTCAAAATCGTGACTAAAGTCAATAGCCACAACCCGAATTTCATGCCCCTGGTCCAATGAAGATTGCAGGTCATGGGTGAGTGTCAGAAGCGCATCACATGTACCCAGTCCCTTACGAAAACCAAACTGAGTTTGGTATCAAATTTTGACTATTGCAATAAGAGGAAAGGTGCCTGGACAAAAGCCTTTCAAAGAGCTTGGATAAGATAGTTGTAATGGAGATAGGGCGATAGTCATTTGGAGATGATGAGGCAGTATTTCCCTTTGGAATAAGAGTGATACTAGCCTTACGCCTGCAAAGAGAAAAACTACCTGATTTTAAAAGCAACCTAAACAACACGGCCAATTTAGGTGCCAAGACAATTGTAACATTTTTAAAGAAGCGAAGGAAAAAAACTCATTCGGGTCTGTGCCACCATAGGTATCAAGGTCCAGCAAATACCTTTTCAGTTCAGCTGATTTCAATGCCATTGAATTGAGGTTGGGTCTAGGGAAACATGTCAATGGCAAAGACAATTCCTGATTACTCTGCTTATTAATTCAAATATTAGATAGTATATTGGCCTTCGATAATGGATCAAAAGAGATGCAGCCATCAGAATCACAAAGAAGAGGCATGGAGGAATATATTCCAAATAAAGAGGACTCCAAAGCGGACCACCATATATGAGGCTGTGTAGCTCCTGCCAGAACATCCTGTAGATGGGAGTTATACTCCCTCTCAGCAACAGCATAAACTCTCTATGCAACTGTCCTTAGATCAACATAGTTTTCCCAATGCAAGGGGTTTGATTACGCCTCCATAGACGATAATATGCAGCCTGATCAAATGCACGCTTGCATTAAACCATGTTTTATCCCTGATACGAGACTTAATTGTTTTCGATGGAACTTTTTTGCAAAGAATACCAAGAAGAGAATTGTTGAGAGCTGAAGCAGGGTCATGGGATCTTAGTATGAGATTCCACTTAATATTACAAACATCATTACAAACGTTGTCCCAGTTAACTCAGGATTTAACCCACTGAACCCCAGCTAATTTAGAATAAATGTACATCGAGAGACCAGCGGATTTGCCCTTCTTTTTTGTTTGTTTAAATAGCTTAAATAGGTGAGCAAATGAAGAATAACACACACAAAAAACACTCACCTCGGTCATTTGGGGGTCCTATGGGGGTGGGGGCACCCTCAGCAATCAGCTGATGCCGGGCAGCCTTCAAGCTTCCCGCCCTCCTCCTCCTATTCCCCACTTGGTGGGGAGTCAACTATGTTATGGGAAGCGTTAGGGGAGCGATAAACATAGCGAGGCGACGAGGTAAACAAGGTAACTGGCCGGGAGGGAGGTGGGAGGCCGCCCAGTCCTTCCACTCCCGTGTTCTCTCTCCCCACTCCCCACCGCGGCGGGACTTGGGTATTGCCAATTGATAAGTATTGCCACTGTTGGGCAACATCATAAGGTATATCCCATATGAATTTGAACCCTCTACCTACCATAGGATAAGAATAAATAAGCACAGAAGTGGCGGTGGGATCAGTCACTGTTCGGCAACATCATAAGGTAGTTTCCCATACCATCCTCACCCCTCTAGCTACCATAGGACAAGAGTAAATCATTTCGAAGTAGCGGACGTAACGTATGCGGCGCTGGGGTTTAGCGTTACATACATTACCGACGCATACGCTGCGGCGCTGGAGTCCAGTGGGTTAAGGTAGACTTTATGCGAGAGAGTAATATCAGGAAGAGAAAAATCAAGATTGATTTTACACATGATGGCATTGTAGTCAGAAGTGCCAACAGGTACAAGAACGAAAGTTTCCACAATGCCAGGTATATCTGTTAGTACTAGATCAAGACAATTTCCAGAGATATGAGTAGGTCCTTGGATTAGCTGTTCACAACCAGATAAGTTTGCAAAATCCAAGGCAGCAAGACCACTTCTATTAGTTGGAGAGGCCGAGTTTAACCACTCTTGATTATGTGCATTGATATCACCAACAAAAATAAAGGATAATTTGGCATCTACAGACTGTATTGAAGCCATGGCTGTTATGAGGCAGTCATATACAGGTATGTCATTGTTAACATCAGGATTTCTGTACAGGCTAAAATTGTAATGATTACGATACTTGTTGGAAACTTTAACTAACTGCATCTCATGGCATATAGAAATATGCTTAGTTAATCGCTGAGCAATATACTCAGATCTAATAATTATACAAGCTCATTCCACGAGCACAAGGAATAGAATCACCCGAAATAAGAACTGGTTTACTGAAGTTGTATATAAGAAGCTCAGAATTATCTCTATAACCAGAGACGTATTTCAGAACAAAAGACAATATCATAATCAACAGATGCCAACATAAGGTCCTTGATGCTCTTATTCCCACAAGGACACCAATGGAAATACGCCTAACGGCCTTATTGGGCTATCCTTAGTTGGAATTATGCAAAGCTGGTAAATTTTTTTTTTTTTTTTTTTTTTTTTTTCTATATTCCAACTTACTTCCTCTCGGGCATAGTCTGAGAGCCTTAACATTCACCGCTTTACAATGAACAGTGAAGCCCGTGAGGTCTTGTTCCAGTCTAGGGAGTGAGACATGTGAAGCACGTAGAGTACAACGAGCACCTGCCATCTTGCCTTCACATGAGGCACGGTGCTCACTCATGGCCCGAAACGACCCCATCTCTGAAGCCACCTCGTTCCCGTGCTTCACTGTCTCACCCCCTACACTCGGACTCTCACACTTACACACACACACACACAACGCCACCTGTTCACCAGGCATTGCACCCCTATAGCATATTTTGAATATGGGAATATTCATACAGTGCTATTTAATCAGGGAACAATGAGGGTATTTTATTGACGTTTCGGTGGGCTTGTGGTAATGCACTGATACCAGGTACAGCACAAATTCCATCCCAATAATATCTTCCCATTGATACATCGGGATTTGAACCCGGGACCTTTGGATTACCAGGCCAGTGGCAAGACCACTCCACCACACCTCACATGTCATATTTGTAACATACTATGTGGAACCAACTCTGTAAATTGCTAACTGAATAAATATTATTATTATTATTATTATTATTATTATTATAGAGACAACAAATATTGGAATAAAAGACACAACAATTTGTCACAGGTTGTCTGCGAGGACCGGGATTAGCTTCTATATCACCGGACAAAAGGAGAAACAAAAACAAGAGTCAAAAGTATAACACCATAATTATGCAAAAAAGGAATGATGGATATACACAGGCCGACCCAGGCGGAGTCATCACATCTGGGTAAGGTAAAACAAAAAAGCCCCAAAGACACCATATCCATGGGGAGCAGTAGCGGTGCATTTTATTGTTTTAAGACAAAAAGAGCAACAAAGAAGGCCAAATCTCCTGAAAATCTACCAGACTTAAAAGTCTTCCTCATTGGCCTGCTAACCACTGTGAGGAAAAAACAGGAGATTGCAGGAAAAGGAAGGAAAGTTGCTGTATAGCACCAAACAGCAGGGATGGATGAAAACGGACAATGGAAGACCTTGGTGCAGGCTAAGGCAGCATCCTAAACATCCATCATGGTAAAATACCATAGGTTTAATGCTAAATGGCCGTTGACTAAAATATAGTTCATCTACCCTTTGACAGGTATTGTTTTTAGTCCTGCAGGGTGTCTAGCCACCCACCCTCCAGGTGATGAAGCCATAGAACTCTTAAATTCTGATCTAAATACTATCTCCAATTGGGGCAGAGAAAACCTTGTTACCTTTAATGCTTCCAATACCCAATTTCTCCATCTATCTACCCGTAAGGAACTCCCAGCGGACTATCCCTTATTCTTCAGCAATACAAAAATCAATCCTTCATCTTCTCTCAATATTCTTGATGTCTCTTTTCCTTCTGCTCTCAGTTGGAAGGACCATATTACCAGTCTTGCTAAGGCAGCCTCCCAGAAGCTTGGTGTGCTCAACCGCCTTAGGGGGTTCTTTTCCCCTGCACAGCTTCTTGCTCTGTACAGGGGCATAGTGCGTCCTTGTATTGAGTATTGTTCACATGTGTGGGGAGGTTCCTCTCACACCACTCTCCTACACAAAGTTGATAGGAAGGCCTTTCGTATCATTAACTCCCGTCCACTCACCAACTCACTGCAATATATCTCTCTCTCCGCCGCAATGTTGCATCTCTCGCTATTCTACCGCTACTATAATAATCAGTGTTCCTCAGAGCTTTCCCAGTGTATACCACCTCCTTTACGTAGGGCACGTGGTACCCGTCTTGCAACTCAATCCCACCCCTACTCTGTGCAACTCTCCAACCCGAGAGTGAAATGTTACTCTCAAACTTTCTTCTACTCAACAGCTGAGCTCTGGAACTCTCTCCCAAAATCAGTCTTTCCCTCTTCCTATGACTTAAATTGCTTCAAACTCCGTGTGTCCAGGCATTTTGGCTCGAACGTCCCTTGATTTTGGCCCTGTCAATCTTTCAACTATGGGGGAGGCACTCGCTATAGGCAGTTCTGCCTTTTGCCTCCCTCAATCACATTAAAAAAAAAAACAAAAAAACAACACGAGAAACCGGTTTATAGTCGCCGACAATCCGACCATAAAACAGATAGTGTCAGATTACATGTTATTGATAGCAGGAAAACCTGACCTGACATGAATATATATATATATATATATATATATATATATATATAACTGGATTGATTTTTCATATACAGTACATAAGCAAACTGTTATTTGCATACATATGTTAATTATTTGTTGGATCATACAAGCATGCACACAAACATACCAATGTTTAAGTGAATGTGCTTGAGTGGTTGTACTGCTTTTTATACTGGCTCAAGTAAAATCGGTTTAACTTTATATCAGAATCTCTGATCCGACAGCATATACATTTGTAGCTTGTAAGAATTATGTCCCCCATAACATTCAACATTCTCGTCTGAACACCAATACCCGTGCAGAGGAGTCCGAAATCGTTGCCAAACGTTTAGTAGCCAATCAATAGTTGCTGGGAGATGCATTCGTATAAATTCACCTTAAGATGGGATGGGCGTATTTATTTGCTCATTTGTATATTATTTTGATCATGTTTTTAGTTTCCTCCTTAGACCTCCATCAAGTTTAACAATAAAACACCTCTAGGACCCTCCTTTAACCCTTCCAGCCCGGGTATAATTTTAAAATGAGACCAAAACAAAAGGGCCGGAACCCGGGTGTCATTTTAAAATCTTTGTGCTTGAAAGCGTGCTTCAAAATTTGCGCGGCCAATTTTGGCATGGTAGGAGCGACCGCAGCGCCACCAAGCCTCAACTACTAGTGTTATCAGTTCATACGTGGCCGCCATAGCGAGTAATACTGAAAAAATGTTTTCCGACGTGTCCGATTCGTTGCAACCTCCCGCGGGCCCCAGTGCTACCCCACTCGCAACTTCAACGCCTGTTCCAACCGAGAAGAGAGCTCAACAAAAGAAAGTTAAGCGTTTGTTGAGTGATAGCGCTATACAGCGACAACTTTTTGAAAGTGATGAAGAGAGCAGTGGCGAAAGCTTGGTGGACAAGGTACAATTTATAAGTGAAAGTGAAGACGATTTCGTGGGCTTTGGAGACGACGATAATGTCGATTTATTTGAGGGGGGAGACAGTAGTGATGATCCTGATGTGGAAGTGTTTCAGGAAGGTGCTATTGAGCTTCCCAGTGTGCTAGAACCTAGGCCTACCCCCACGCCATCTTTGCTAGGTCAGCCTAGGCCTAGCCCTAGCCCTACCCCAGGACCTTCCCCTTTGCCTGCCCGTACGCCCTTGAAAGTGGGCAAATATTTCTACAAACAATCATTGATCAAAAGTGCAGCTAAAAAAGCACGCAGGGCAGCCGCAGAAAAGCATAGGAAAGCTGAAGATAGCGATAATGACGCCGACCCTGGCCTAGCAACCACCCGCATTCCATTGTCCCGGCGCCTTGACACGGGACGCCGCGTGGGTCACCCACAGCCCTCGACTTCACCAGCATATCCCTGTGGCCCAGATGCTACCCCCAGTGAACTTTTCTGTGGCTTCTATGACAATGAAGTCATGGAATACCTCGTCAAAGAGACAAATCACCACCATGCTATCTGTGCCAACTTTCTTGGGAGGAAGACCAGTGCCAAGATGGTGGCATGGAGAGCTCTCACTGTGGCAGAATTATATGTGTTCTTGGCACTCACAATGCTGATGACTCATATAAGGAAGCACGTTCTGGCTGACTACTGGATCACTGGCGACATCATAACGACTCCATCATTTGGCAAATACATGTCCAGGGACAGGTACTTCGAAATCCTCTCCTATCTCCACCTGACAAACAACATGGCAGTCCACCTTCCCGACTCATTATGGAAGATCAGGAAGCTGTATGACATGATACGTCATCGGTTCACCACATACCTGATTCCTTTCCAGAAGATGTGCCTCGACGAGTCTCTGGTCCTGTTCCGTGGTAGGCTGCACTTCCGACAGTATATCCCGTCCAAGAGACACCGCTTCGGCATCAAGCTCTTCGTCCTCTGCGACTGCTTGACGGGGTATGTGCTGGACTTTATAGTCTACAGCTGCAAGGCTGGAGAAGTTGTGACTGACCCTCTCATTGGTTTGGTGGCGCTGTAGTGAAGAAGATGATGGAGAGGCACTTCAATAATAACCACATCCTCTACACAGATAATTATTACACGTCGCCTCTCCTGACCAAGTACCTCCATGACCGCAAGACCGGAACTGTCGGCACAGTCAAGGGCAAAAGGAAGGGCATGCCAGGCTACCCAACCAAGACGAAGAAGGCTGACATCTTCCACAAGAAGAGTGGCCCCATCCTCTCCATCCATTGGCATGACCAGCGCAAGGTCAACCTCCTCACCACATGCCACAAGGCCCAGATGGTCGCCACAGGGAAGGTGGACCGAACAACCAAGAACCCCGTCCAAAAACCAGCTGCTGTCCTGGATTATAACATCAATATGCGCCTCGTTGACAAGTCCGACATGCAGATGGGCTTCATCGACTGCCTGCGAACATCTTGCAGGTGGTACAAGAAGTTTATCCTGCATACGGTAGATATGTCGATCCTCAATGCCTACAACATCTACCGTCTGAGGACTCCAGGAGCCAAGAAGTACAAGTCCCTGCGGAAGTTCCACAAGCAGGTGCTACTTGAGCTCCTGGCTAAACATGCGGGTACACCAGGCAGGCCAATACAAGGACCAGGCCACCTTGACAGAACGGGGTGTGCTGAATTCTTCAGGAAGCACCAGCTCAGCGCCCTCCTTTCAAAGCACCAGGTAGTAATATTAGGAGTCAGAAGAGGTGCCATGTGTGCAGCCACACAACTCGCAGACCCCGCAGACCCACAAAAACCACTTGGGAATGCCTCGAGTGTCAAGTTGGACTGTGTGCTGGCACCTGCTTCAACGACTTCCACACTCTAACAAACTTTTGAAGTGGAAGTGACAACAGTGAAAGTGACACTCAAATGTAGGCTAAGAATAATAATATAACTAAGTATAAGTGAAAAGGACACATAAGTAATAATAAGTGCCTTCAATAACAATATGAACAAGTGAAAGTGACACTAAAATATATATTTCTAACAATAAATAAGTGAAAATGACACTCAATATGCCTAGGCTAGTCAAAGTGACAGTATAATAATAATAAAACTAAGTATAAGTGAAAGAGACACACAAGTAATAATAAGTGCCTTCATAACAATATGAATAAGTGACAGTGACACTATATATATTTTTAGCTTACCTAACAATACATAAAAGGGGAAATGACACTACCAATTATCAAAGTCCAGTGAAAGTGACACTAATAATCATAATAATAATAATAAAACGAAGTAATAAGTGACAGAGACACAAATAAGTTCATATAAAAAACTTTATTGAGTGAAAATAACATAATAACTATAATAAATGACAGAATAACCAATAAAACACTATCAAATCGCTTCCTGGCATAATTGCGGGTGGAGCGACGAGTGCAACTGGGCGTCGTAGCCGGGGCCGCGGTTGAGTGTTCGGACGCGCCGAGGTAAATACGCGGCAAAAGTTACCTCCACTTCCATCACCATCACTCCGGAACCAGTTGAGCTAGAGAGCTCTACTCAACGCCATTCTACGCAGGAAGGGAAGGCACTCATTTCTATATATGTTTGATTAATCTAGGTCATATATTAAGCACTGACTTACGGAAGCGAAGCATGGACGTTGGTTGAGAGACTCAGACCAAGAGTGAGAGCAGTGGAAATGAATTACTTAAGGAGTGCGTGCGGAGTTACATGGAGGGATAGACAGACTAATGAGGAAGTAAGAAGGAGGTGTGGTGTGGAGGTAGATGTGCTGGAAAGTGTGAAAGGGAACAACTTGAGATGGTTCGGCCATATGGAACGTATGGAAAGCGAGAGAATGACTAGAGGGTGTACGAGAGCGAGGTGGAGGGACAGAGGGAGAGGTAGACCGAATATGAGGTGGAAGGATGGAGTGAGGAACTACATGAACGAAGGCGGTGCTGGTTGGGGGGAGGGGCGTCGACTGACTGGGGACAGAGGTGCATGGGGGCGGTTCGTTCGTGGCCACCCCTTCGGGGATCACGGCGTCAGGCAATAGATAGATAGATAGATATATTAAGCGAGATTAGCCTTAGTTTACTTTTGTTGATATTCGACCAGATCGCCCGGATACGAGCTCCGTCATTAGGAGAGCCTGCCCGGGCCAGGAGGGTTAAGATTAGTTTGTAAAATGTTCAATAAAAAACAATTTCCCGGACAAAGACCGATTACTCTTATACTGCAGACTGGCTATCGCTCGCCAGGAAATAATCGACACCTAAATTATATGAAAAGTCTTAGTATTGACAAAGGAATGGGGCGAAAGGTCTTAAAATTGTTAAACTAATGAGCCGAACGTCATGTCTTCTGAAAACTAATTGGACGAAACATGACGAAGAAGGGGGGGGGGGGGGGCAGAAAAACGACTCATCTCCCCTAATACCAAGTGACACAAGTAAGCTTATTGGCGTGTTTGTAATGAAGTCTGGTGTGATAGAAAGATGTGTACTACTTTCTCACAATACACTTAACCCTTTCTGTACCGGTCACGTGTTTTTTTACTTTATTCTGGCTGCTATTAGACAATTGTATTCAACTTAAAAAGGGCCTCCAGCAAATTTACGGGATTCGAACTATCTCACGGGGGGTGACCTGCTTTTTGTTATTTCTGTCCTTTTCTCTCTTTCTCTGGCTTGTATCCATTCGGCCCCATTCAGCCAACTATTTTAAGACGTTTATCCCGATCTAGGTGTAGATTTCTTCCTGGCGAGCGAAAGCGAGCCAGCATTATATGAAGAAATCTGGCTTCGCCGGAGAAATTTTTCCATCGAATAATATAAATTTAGCCTGCTGTCAAACAAAAATAAAAAATATGCTGGCTCGCTATCGCTCACCAGTACAAAATTGACACCTGGATGGGGATAAACGTCTTAAAACAGTAGGCTGAATGGGGCCAAATGGATACAAGCCAAAGAAAGATAGAAAAGGACAGAACAAAAACAGGTCACCCCCCTTAACCTCTTTTACTACCACAAATCCTTCTTAAACTGCACAAAATTGTAAAAATATAGCAAGGATGAAATTAATAAGACGTCGCCGGTACAGTAGTGGTTCCTAAAATATATAAGGAATATTCAAATTATTGCATAATTGACCTAAAGTATACCATATAATTGACTCAGTTTTTGTGACTCCGATACAATCTGTCGGTGAAACACACAAACAGTGATTATTTCAAGCATGCATACAGCCCGTAAAAAATGCAGCAATAAAATTCATCATGACAGTTCATATTCCAATTATTTGCTAGAAAACATGTTATGCTAAGAATCATATATGTGACAATATCCTGAAGTTTAGCAAACTTATTTTGGGATACCCGGTATATATACTGTACAAAAAGTATAAAGTATAAAAGTATAAACGTATAAACTTACTGTATATATGGATATAATTTCCTGAACTCAGCCACAGGGTTCCACACCACTAGAAAACGTAAGGCGACACATACAGTATTTACATAGATACATTTTCCATATGATTATTTTTTTGTAACCCTTTCTGAAAGTTTCTGTACCGGCACCGTCTTTTATATTTTATTCTAGCGGTTTAGACGATTGTATGCAGTTTAAAAATAATCTGTGGTAGTAAAAAGGGTTAAGAGATATAGTTCGAAGCCTGGTAATTGCTGGACGTCCTTTTTAAACTGATTAGAAGTGTCTAATAGTAGCCAGAAAAAAGTTAAAAAGACGTCACCGGAACTGAATGGGTTAATAATATTCCTTTTTTTTTTTTTTTTTTACTAACGGTTTACAAATACAAGGCAAGTGTAATAGGAGACATCACCAGGAACTGGAACGATCTGTAAAACTGCTGGAAAAGTCCGAATGAGAGACATATTATGGTAGGGATGGTTGATTTTTGATGTAGTAGTTGGAAGGAGTGACAGGGTTGATGGAAGAGCAAAGAATATATGTTGGATATGTGTAACTGAGAGTATTACAGGTTATAGTCTATTCGCTGTAAGTAGGCGAAAAAGCATAACCTTGTATCCTCTGTAACTCAAAAACTTCTAGAGTAATCGAGCTAATATTTCTACCATTTAGGAAGAGTCAGTCAAGGAATTGATGTGGAAATTTACAGCTAATTTGCTTTAGCCTTTTTTGAGTTGCAGAAGATAGAGATCATGATTTCTCGCCTACTTACAGCGAATAGACTATAGCTGGGAGGGAGGGCGACAAGACAAGGGGAACTAAACGCTTGGCAAGGTGGCAGTAAGTAAAGCCGGTATCACACGAGCGTTTTTTCCCTCCACATTTATACTCACCACTGGTCTGGCAGCTAATGGGGTTATCATTTAATATATTTCTGTCACCGAAGTCCATCTATCATCAGTCTAGTTTCCGATACCGGCGCAAAATATTCCAGAAATGTTGCCAGAAAATTTTTGATTATAAAATGTTGACTATAAAAACTCTCGTGTGATACCAACTTAACTGGAGGAAGCAAGGATGCCAGCCAGGGGTGAATGGTGAAGCGAGGCAGGTGAGTCCAGTAATTGGAGGTGAGTCAGGTAACGTAATTCAGGTGACTTGATTCAGGTAAGGTGAGGTGAGGCTATCTATCTATCTATCTATTGCCTGACGCCGTGATCCCCGAAGGGGTGGCCACGAACGAACCGCCCCCATGCACCTCTGTCCCCAGTCAGTCGACGCCCCTCCCCCCAACCAGCACCGCCTTCGTTCATGTAGTTCCTCACTCCATCCTTCCACCTCATATTCGGTCTACCTCTCCCCCTCTGTCCCTCCACCTCGCTCTCGTACACCCTCTTAGTCATTCTCTCGCGTTCCATACGTTCCATATGGCCGAACCATCTCAAGTTGTTCCTTTTCACACTTTCCAGCACATCTACCTCCACACCACACCTCCTTCTTACTTCCTCATTAGTCTGTCTATCCCTCCATGTAACTCCGCACACACTCCTTAAGTAATTAATTTCCACTGCTCTCACTCTTGGTCTGAGTCTCTCAACCAACGTCCATGCTTCGCTTCCGTAAGTCAGTGTCGGGATTACCACACTGTCATGCAAGGACTTCTTCACTTCCATACTGACCACCCTATTTCTCGTTACTGCTTTTAGCGTTCCTACAACCCTCTTCCCCTGTTGTACCCTCTCCCGCACCTCTTCATCCATAGTCCCATCTTTACTCAACACACTGCCCAGATACTTAAAAGAGTTGACGATCTCCATAGCCTGACCGTTCAGCTTCACCTCACACTCTGTGACTTCACCCCTTTCGAAGACCATAACCTTGCTCTTCCCCGTATTTACCTTCAAATTCCGTTTTTTCGCACACTGTTCCAAACTCATTTACCAGACCCTGCAACTCCCATTCATTATCACTCATCAGAACTGTATCATCCGCAAACAGCAGTATAGGTAGCTTCCACTCAATTCCCTCCCTTTTCAGCGATACACCAACATCCACTGCTCTTGATAGTATTTCTTTCATAACTCCATCCATATATACAGTAAACAACCACGGGGACATCACACACCCCTGTTTCAAACCAACATTCAGGTCAAAGAACTCGCTCTGCTCACTCTCCACACGTACTGTCGCCTTTGCACCCTCATACATGCTCTTCACTGCTTTCAGCAACTTGCCCTCTACTCCGTATATTCTAAGTACTTTCCACAAACCTTCTCACTCTCACTCTCTCAATCACTACCCTACTGTATACCTTCCCTACTACGCTTAGAAGACATATTCCTCGGTGGTTACCACACACTCCTCTTTCCCCTTTGCCCTTATATAGGGGGACTATTATGCCAGTCTTCCAGTCATCGGGTGCACTCCCCTTCTCCCATGCTAGTTTGCACATTTTCCATACCCATTCTATCACTATCTCACCACCATACCTCAACATTTCCCCACACACTCCATCTGTTCCTGGTGCTTTCCCCAACTTCACTCTTTTCATGGCTTCCCACACTTCTGACCTCCTGATCCCCACCTCCTCCTCCACTACTTCTCTTCTTCTCCCTCCCATACCATATCCAGCTATGTTTGCTGGCTCTTCATTCCTTTCATTTAGCAACTCACTGAAGTACTCCCTCCATCTTTCGACTCTCTCTTGCTTCTCGGCTAGCATTCTCCCATTCTTATCTTTCACACCCTTACTGTTTCCCTTGCTACCTTCCCTAACTTTCTTGACTTCTTTCCAGAACAGTTTCTTACTCTCCCTCCATTTTACACTCAGATTCCTTCCAAATTCCTCATCTACTCTTCTCTTACATTCCTTCACTACTCTCTTCACCACCCTCTTACTCTCCACGTACCTCGCTCGTTTTTGTCTCTCGGAATCTTCATTCCCTCTACTACCCAACCACTCTCTATATGCTTTCTTCTTTTCTTCCACAGCTATTCTTACCTCTTCTGTCCACCATGCTGTACCTTTCACTCCCCTCCCTCTTCTCCTCACTCCACACACCTCCTCACATGCTGCACAGATCTCATCCTTAAACACCTTGCTCATCTCCTCCACTTCCTCCATAACTTCCAGGTCGAACCCACCTAGTCGTCTTTCCACTGCTCTCCTGTACTCCTCCCTGACTTCCTCCTCCTGCAACCTCTCCACCCTCCTCACCATTCCACCCTCCTCTCGCCTGCCTCCCGCTCTCCTCACCCACTTCTTTTATATCCTAACCTTAGCTACCACTACATAATGATCAGACAGACCCCCTCCAATACCCCTATATACCCTAGCATCCATCACAGATTTCTTCATTCGTTCATCCACACATACATAATCAATCAATGACTTTCGTTCCACCACTGTCTTATCCTTCATCGTCAACATCCGTTTCCACGTGTACCTGTGGATCATTCTGTGTCGGAAGAAGGTGTTGGCTATCCACAGCCTCCTCCCCACACATACGTCCACAAGTGCACTACCATTCCCATTCACCTCTGATGGTACCCCCCACCCTCCCACCACTCCCTCAACTTTCCTATCACCCACCTTACCATTCATATCCCCAATCAGAAATATTCTTTCGTTCTTGTCAAACTTCTCCAGGCACGCCTCCACATTCATCCAGAACTCTTCTTTCTTTCTTTCAAGTATATCCTCTGTCGGGGCATACACACATACAATCACCCACGTTTGTATTCCTACTTTCATTCTCACCCACACAATCCTTGAACCCACAGACCCATACTCTCTTACACATTCCTTCCATTTGCTACTTACAAACAAACATGCACCTTCTCTCGCTGTTCCTTCACTCACTCCAGCACACACACCCATTCCACACTCCCACTCTCTCACATCTGAACCTTTCCATTTGGTCTCTGTCATTCCACATACATCCAGCCTGGCATTCACTAACACTTCCAGAACCTCTCTCTCTTTTGTGCCATCATTCATGCCACTAACATTCCACGTAGCCATTCTCAGAATGTCCGAAGGCATGTCCTTAGTCGGTCGTGGTTCGTCAACGTTGGTTCCGTCCGCATCCGAGGCTGTTCGTTCGTTTTTCTTTGCTTAGATATTTTTTCCGGGTGGGGGCCGCAAGCCCACCGACCCAACCTCTTTAGTCGCCTCTTACGACACGCAGAAGGCACGTGGGGCATATTCTATTCCCTAACCCCCAGGGGGGATGGTGAGGTGAGGTGAGGTGAGGCAAGGAAGGTAAATCAGGTGCAGTGAAGCAGGGCAAATGAGGCGAGGCAGGTGAGGTGAGGCAAGGTAGGTGCAGTTGAGGTGAAGCAGGGCAGGTGATGTGAGGTGAGGAGGGGCAAATGAGCCAGGTGAGGTGAAGCAGGGCAGGTGAGTCAGGTGAGGTGAGGCGGGGCAAATGAGTCAGGTGAGGTGAAGCAGGGCAGGTGAGATAAGGCATGGCAGAGGAGTCAGGTGAGCTGAGGCGGGGCAGGTGAGGTGAAGCAGGGCAGGTAAAATAAGGCAAGGCAGATGAGTCAGGTGAGTTGAGAAGGGACAGGTAAGGCAAGTGAAGTGAGGCAAGGCAGGTGCATCAGGTGAGATGTGGTGGGGCAGGTAAGGCAGGTGAAGTGAGGCAAGGCAGATGAATCAGGTGAGGTGAGGCGAGGCAGGTAAGGCAGGTGAGGTGAGGTAAGGCAGGTAACATAAGGAAAGGCAGATGAGTCAGGTGAGTTGAGAAGAGACAAGTAAGGCAGGTGAAGTGAGGCAAGGCAGGTGAATCAGGTGAGGTGTGGCGGTGCAGGTGAGGCAGGTAGAGAGGCCCTAGGCGGCTGCAGGCAGAACTCTTGGCTCCATTACGGCGGGTCACTAATGTTGCCTCATAAAGATCTTTATATTCTAGGCTTTGTTGTTCTTATTCTTTAAAATGCCACGGGACCTTACCAAAAAAATGGTTGGGTGAATATCTTGCCCGCGCGTGTGTGTAAAGTGTGTGTGTACAAAACTATAGTCCGTTCATTCTAGGTTAGGCAAAAATCGTAACCTCTAAATACTGTAACTCAAAAAGGGCTAGAACAAATGAGCCGTCAATGTATAGCCAAGTCTTCCTATTTGGTATACAAGTTTGCTCGATTACTCTAGTCCTTTTTGAGTTATGAGAGGTTAGAGGTTAGGATTTCTGCCCAACCTACAATGGACGAACTATAGTTGTGTGCGAGTGAGAAAGAGAGAAAGAACTATTACTATCAGCCTAATGGGCCTCAGCCCTCATAAAGCTGGTTAAATACAAAATCATCCAGGCAATGGCAAAAACTATAATATCATGCCATAGGTAAGAAAGTAACTAATGTTTGAAAAGGGAAATGTAATGTAGTAAGAAGAAACAAGATGAGTAGAGGCAAATCAAAGTTAGTCAAACAAGCGTACAGCTGTCAAGAACCGAGTAAGTAGTTATATGGATGAATGAATCGTTATATTAGTGATGGTAAGTGGTTATATGGATGAATGAATCGTTATATTAGTGATGGTAAGTAGTTATATGGATGAATGAATCGTTATATTAGTGATGGTAAGTGGTTTTGTGTTGCGTGATTGGTTGTCAACCGAGTAAGTAGTTATATGGATGAATGAATCGTTATATTAGTGATGGTAAGTGGTTTTGTGTTGCGTGATTGGTTGTCAACCGAGTAAGTAGTTATATGGATGAATGAATCGTTATATTAGTGATGGTAAGTGGTTTTGTGTTGCGTGATTGGTTGTCAACCGAGTAAGTAGTTATATGGATGAATGAATCGTTATATTAGTGATGGTAAGTGGTTTTGTGTTGCGTGATTGGTTGTCAACCGAGTAAGTAGTTATATGGATTAATGAATCGTTATATTAGTGATGGTAAGTGGTTTTGTGTTGCGTGATTGGTTGTCAACCGAGTAAGTAGTTATATGGATGAATGAATCGTTATATTAGTGATGGTAAGTGGTTTTGTGTTGCGTGATTGGTTGTCAACCGAGTAAGTAGTTATATGGATGAATGAATCGTTATATTAGTGATGGTAAGTGGTTTTGTGTTGCGTGATTGGTTGTCAACCGAGTAAGTAGTTATATGGATGAATGAATCGTTATATTAGTGATGGTAAGTGGTTTTGTGTTGCGTGATTGGTTGTCAACCGAGTAAGTAGTTATATGGATGAATGAATCGTTATATTAGTGATGGTAAGTGGTTTTGTGTTGCGTGATTGGTTGTCAACCGAGTAAGTAGTTATATGGATTAATGAATCGTTATATTAGTGATGGTAAGTGGTTTTGTGTTGCGTGATTGGTTGTCAACCGAGTAAGTAGTTATATGGATGAATGAATCGTTATATTAGTGATGGTAAGTGGTTTTGTGTTGCGTGATTGGTTGTCAACTTGTTTGAGTGTTGATATGTGGTAATAATTGAATGCACTTGCTTGTGCATTGATAATTTTGGCTTTGTGGATTAAAATGTGATATTTGATATGTACCCATCAATAAATTAATTGTAAGTTATAATGTATAACTAACGTAAATATAATAGTTTAAATACATTTGTTTTATTACACACTCTCTTACAGTATACAATGTATATATATATATATATATACTGTATACAGTATATATCACAAGTGTAGGCTACTTCCCGTATTCTGGAAAAATTAAAACAAATAACGTGCTAACCTATCCGTGCGACTGGTAAGTTCAATTAATGGGTGAGCGAAATAAGTAAAAGTAGGATACAAACATCGTCAATATTAACGTTATCAAGGTCTCATCCATAAATAAACAATTACCTGCTCAATATTTGTCATGCAATATGCGTCGCTATAATGTACGCCCATTTCAGTGTTTATTCAATCTATGGGACTTAGTCTAGTCTAAAATTATCATCAAGCAATTGCGTGAAGGGCACCCCAAATTCATATTATCACCAATTAACTTACGAATAAACCTAAGTTATGAAATCAATTCAATTAATAAATACATGTGTTACTCCAAGGATTCGAACCTAGGATATTCACACCGAATTTATATTGTGCTTACAAAAAATTTACTTTAATTATTTGGACTTCAGTAGAATCTGTTTTATATCATCATTGGCCGTATTGTGAGCAGTCAAAATAGAAAACAAAATGAGAAAGGTCGGCTTCAGAAAATGGTATAACCTGTGATAATAATTAGTTTCTTTGAGAGATTAGTTTTACTTTACTTGTCTTACTACACAAAACAATTAGTTTACTTAACCCCCTTAAGTAAACTTAACTTAATGGTTAACTTTTTGGTCGATTTTTGCATGTATTCATTATTTTTCTAGTTTCCTCCCTAGACCTCCATCAAATTTAAAAACAAAACATCCATTAGATCCCCCTTCTAGATTAATTTGTACATTTTTCGGTAGAAAAATGTCCCGACCAAAGGCCGGTTCTTCCAACATTACAGGCTCACTATCGTTCGGCAGGGAAAGAATTGACACCTAAATAGCACGAAAGGTCTAAATATTGACGAATAAATGGGGCGAAAGGTCTTAAAATCGACTAACTAATGGGGCAAACATCTTAACATCTGAAAACTAATGGG
Organism: Paralithodes platypus; assembly: GCA_032716605.1. NCBI lineage: Eukaryota > Metazoa > Arthropoda > Malacostraca > Decapoda > Lithodidae > Paralithodes > Paralithodes platypus. Next base: position 41,346,687 of record CM064502.1, on the reverse strand, counting down.
CTAAACATGAGGGAGAAAGTGATCCAGAAAACCGGCCCATCCCCCCTTAAAAGGGCATACGTCAAGATTTCTATAAATTTCCAACACCCGCTTTCTTATTTTGCATCCAATTCATAGTAGGCTATCTATCTATCTATCTATATGCCCAATCCCCACTTTTCCAATTTTTTATTTTATTTAATTATATTTTATTTAAAAACAAAAAATCATAGTAGGCAACACTTCCAAATGTTGCTTCACAAATACGGAATATACTGTATTCTGCCTCTTCTACAGTGCCGTTCATTGTGGTCAAATCCAACATTATAACTTGCTCAACTTCCCGCCACACTGTCAACTGCTTTCTTTCGCCCGCCATTCAATTTTAAGGGGGAAGGATTTATTTATTGGTCGATTCATATATCTATCTATCTATCTATCTATTGCTGACGCCGTGATCCCCGAAGGGTTGGCCACGAACGAACCGCCCCCATGCACCTCTGTCCCCAGTCAGTCGACGCCCTTCCCCCCAACCAGCACCGCCTTCGTTCATGTACTTCCTCACTCCATCCTTCCACCTCTCATTCGGTCCACCTCTCCCTCTCTGTCCCTCCACCTCGCTCTCGTACACCCTCTTAGTCATTCTCTCGCTTTCCATACGTTCCATATGGCCGAACCATCTCAAGTTGTTCCTTTTCACACTTTCCAGCACATCTACCTCCACACCACACCTCCTTCTTACTTCCTCATTAGTCTGTCTATCCCTCCATGTAACTCCGCACGCACTCCTTAAGTAATTAATTTCCACTGCTCTCACTCTTGGTCTGAGTCTCTCAACCAACGTCCATTCTTCGCTTCCATAAGTCAGTGTCGGGATTACCAGACTGTCATGCAAGGACTTCTTCACTTCCATACTGACCACCCTATTCCTTGTTACTGCTTTTAACATTCCTACAACCCTCTTCCCCTGTTGTACCCTCTCCCGCACTTCTTCATCCATAGTCCCATCTTTACTCAACACACTGCCCAGATACTTAAAAGAGTTGACGATCTCCATAGCCTGACCGTTCAGCTTCACCCACACTCTGTGACTTCACCCTTTCGAAGACCATAACCTTGCTCTTCCCCGTATTTACCTTCAAATTCCGTTTTTCGCATTTCGAGTCATACATACATTTAATATTTGTGTAGTTCCTCCCTAGACCTCCATCAAGCTTAAGAAAATATCCCCAAAATCCCCCTTCTAGATAGATTTGTACATTTTTCGATAGAAAAATGTCCCGGCCGAAGGCCGGTTCCTGCTAAAATACAGGATCGTTGTCGCTTGCCAGGATAAAATCAACACCTACATGGCACGAAAGATATTAAAATGACAAAGCAAATGGACCGAAAGGTCTTAAAGTCGCCTAACTGATGAGCTAAACGTCTTAAAATCTGAAAACTAATGCGGTTAAACATGAAGGAGAAGGTGGGCCAGAAAAAAACAACCAACATCCACCTTAAGGCTAATGATTGGGTAGAGAGGTAGTAAGAGGAAGATTGTGGTCTTTAAGCCGGTATCACACGAGATGGTTTATAGTCAACATTCGATGATCAAAAAAATTCTGGTAACTTTTCTAGAATATTTTGCACTGGTATCGGAAACTAGACTGATAGTAGATGAATTTAGGTGACAGCAAAATATTAAATGTTGACCTCGTAAGCTGCCAGACCAGTGTTGAGGATAAATGTTGAGTGGAAAAGCGCTCGTGTGATACCGGCTTTAGTAATTGTACGTGTTCGGTTTCGTAATAGGAAGAGGTCAACACATCGATGTTACTTATTAAAACCAGGGATCATTGATAAAGAGCCTGAAAATTTAAAATCTAGTATTCGATATATGGATATTAATCGTAGTCATGTGCTGTACTTATAACTGTCTTGATGGTGTAATGGAGTGTTTAAGATTTTTATGTGGTAACCCAGGTTCGAATCCCGGAACGATCACATGCTTTCATTAATTTCATTGGGAGGTGTTTGGTGTTGAGAGTGAATTTGATAAAATAAAATCATAGTAGATGGTGCTGAGCCATGGATATTTCCAAGTTAGAATCAAAACACAAGTACACCTTCTTTCAAATGCAATTGAACAATATTACTTATGGTTTCAACATTTTCAAAATATATCAACATTCTTACACTCGATAAATTACTTTCTTTACTTTCCGTTCAACAATCACCAAAAACTTTCCAACAATCGTTTAAGGTATGACAGTCTCCATTCGCTTATGACAATCTTCTCAATCTGCACTGACAATTCGCTAATACGTTTAACACTTTGCAAAACTAAATAACAATCGCTAAAACGCCATAACTACTCAGAAAGCCACTGCAGAAAAAAATTAAAGTTAATACTTTTTTCTATCGTAGATAGAAGCAGTATTTTACCGAACTCTAACCTTTGAAGAAATTGAACTCGATGTAATTGAACACAAAACCATAGACGGTGTGCCAGTTACTCCTTAGTATCTTCCTCATGTGAATGCAGCCCCTCCGTACACAGTTCATTGCCAAGTTGAAACTTTTATCGCATACCATCCTAAAAGATAAGCCCCCAATATGCCACACAGGTACAAAAAAACAAGTAACGCAGATCGTGCACACATTGTCGAAGCCTACAGAGCAGAACACGATTTCCTCGAGGTTGCAGAAGCTCTAGAAGTTCAGCGCACCACAGCATACTCCATTGTGCGGACCTATCAACGCCGTAACAAGACTGAAGCGGCTCAAGCAGGAGGCAGGTGCAAGGTTATCGACAATGAAACTTTAGGCCTGATTGTGATGTTGCTTGAAGCAAACCCTATGATGACTTTAAGAGAGATTAAGGAGCAAGTCCGGCACGTATTTCCCACAAAGCCACATTTCAGTGAGGCGACGCTTTCCCGTGGTTTGACGGGTGAGCTAATATCGCTTAAAATCTCCCGTGACGCCCCAGCAGAAAGGAATTCTGCCGCAGTAAAAGAGGCACGACACACATATGCTACATGGATGCTGGCGACGGGTCTGCAGCAAGATCTGGTGTACATTGATGAGATAGGTATGTATAGTAAATATCTAATCATTAAATAATTAGTATTGTCTAACGAAAGTGTATTAATGTAAGAAACTCTTTCCTTTTTAGTCATATAGTACAAATTTTCTTGTGTTAACCCTTTGACTGCGGGAGGCCAATATTGATTGTAATTTAGCTACCACCCAGCGATTTTCTTTATAAGTGGATAGATCTATCACAGTGAAAAGTTAAAATAATGTCTAAACCAATAATTTTGAATCAATCTAGAGTTTTTCATTAAATACAAGCTACCCGTCCGCAGTGAAAGGGTTAAAATCTTGGCTAATACAAATGTTTCATTTTCAGGGTTCAATCTATGGCAGGGCGAGACGCGAGGACCATGTGAATCGCGCAGTCGGTGGACAGCTTGGAGGAAACACGACAGTGATTGCTGCGATATCTGACCGCTGTGGAATACTGTATTACGAAATTCGCTATGGCTCTGTGACGAAAAAAGTATTCAGTGACTTCATCGCATTCCATTGCAGTAATCATTGGAGACGCTAGACCCACACTCATTCTAGACAATGCTCCAATTCATAACAGCATCGCAGCAGTCTATCCCAAGTTGAATTTTAAATTTATCCCTCCATACTCTCCTTTTTTTAATCCCATAGAAAATTGTTTCTCCATCTTTAAATCCTATCTGAAGCAGTACCTCAATCATGAAGCTCCACAGTGCAGCGTGACCCGTGCCAGGCAAGAAGGAGTGACTCTCAATGCACTGAGGCAGAACATTCTACATGTTGGCGTTGAGTTTGCACTGCCCCATGTCACGCAACATATTGTGTCGCAGAACTATAACCACGCCAACACTTACTTGGTTCAATCCATTGAGCGCCGTGACATCTTCACTTGATAGATTATACTGTCATACAATTTCCTCCACTGGAAACAATTCACAACACAGGTTTCGTACACACACATGGGTTGTTTCTGCCTAACAGGTTACCATACGTGAGGTAGAGAAGGTAGAAACAACCCATGAGTGTGTACGAAGCCTTTGTCGTGGATTGTTTCCAGTGGAGGTAACTGTACAGTAAATGATAGCAAGATATTTGAAGGCACTTGACTTTTTCCCATTTTCTTGTTTTTTCTTCATTTTGTACGTAATCGTATACTGTATGTACTGTACGTACTATAGTGACATTAAAATTATATAACAGTTATGTTTGTTTAAAAAAATATTATTTTGTCGATATATTTAAGTAAATATACTCAGACAATATATATTCATGCGAATTATTAATTTTGATGATTGTCAAATAAAGTCTTTCGAATAATGATTGTTTCACTCACATTGTATAAACAGTTTTGGAGACTGTTGAAATCAATTAGTGATATGTGGCTGTTGAAACTTTTGCAAACTGTCAATTGCAAATGTCTGACCGTTGAATGGAATTGAAAGATAGTTGTAAGCAAATAGAAGACTGTCATTCTTCAACTAGAATGTTGAAAGCATTTGGTTAATTGTTCAATCGCATTTGTAAAATTGTGTATGAAGTCTATGATTGTAAGGTTATGGAGCTCCTCTCGGAACCTGTTTGGTCTCTTTCTTGTGTAGCATTCTTGCTCTAAATTCCTTAGATTCACATTCGTAGTATACACAAATACAGCATTAACACATTCGTAGTATACACAAATACAGCATTAACACATTCGTAGTATACACAAATACAGCATTAACACATTCGTAGTATACACAAATACAGCATTAACACATTCGTAGTATACACAAATACAGCATTAACACATTCGTAGTATACACAAATACAGCATTAACACATTCGTAGTATACACAAATACAGCATTAACACATTCGTAGTATACACAAATACAGCATTAACACATTCGTAGTATACACAAATACAGCATTAACACATTCGTAGTATACACAAATACAGCATTAACACATTCGTAGTATACACAAATACAGCATTAACACATTCGTAGTATACACAAATACAGCATTAACACATTCGTAGTATACACAAATACAGCATTAACACATTCGTAGTATACACAAATACAGCATTAACACATTCGTAGTATACACAAATACAACATTAACACATTTTCGGCGCTATGCATGCAGACAAATTAAAAGGAATGTAGGTGCGCTGGCTGTAATGAATATTGGTTTTTCTTTTCATTACAGCATTCTAGTATATTGAGGCTACAGTATGTTGAGGATACAGTATGTTGAGCCATACAGATCAAACGAAGAGTAACATAGGGGAACAGAGAACAGTGGTAACACAGACATATATGTAAAGCAAGAAACCTAGGTATACAGGAAAACATATACAGCAAATAATAAAGCACATACGTGAAGGAAACAAAGCAAATCATACAAAAGCAGGTTAATACAGTAAAAAGACTATACAAAAAGACGGATAGTTAGAATATCACAATGAGATGATAGTTAAGGAGTGATCGAAGCTAGGACATAATTTGATGTTAAAGATAATATAAATCAGTTGTGATTGCTGCAACCAGCCTTATGAACTATTTAGAAACATGAGGTTTATGCAGTATTTACAATTTTCAAAGGAGATTGTAGATAATTCAGTAAGATGGTTTCATGTAGTTTATGAGTCGAGCATGTAAGTAGTGTACGCATAATTGTCGGTTTATTGTTCACTTTCAGCTGTAAAGCTGAAAATCTACAGACTTGTTTCTTAACCCGGGAAAGATAAGCGTCCTCATAAGAGGTTTGGTGATGGAAGGCGAAATTCCTCATAAGATCTAAGGCCTAAAAAAAAACTTTCAAAACACCCCAGTGGCACTCAAAACAAAGCAATATGTGATTATGCAATATAATTCCCCTCCATTACTTGGCTCCATTCCTACATACTGTATGTGTACCCCCCCTTCTCCTCCTTGCCCCTCTTTTCTCCCCTCCTCAATTATCACCTATTTTTTCCTCTTATTCTCCCTTTTATCGGGTAATTTTTGGTGCGAATTTCCTTCACGCAGTCTCTATACCATGGGCGAGGCATCTAGAGATCCTTGCAACAGAGAGACTTCTACTTAAAGCCGTCAGTGTCGCTTGAGAACTCGGGAGGAGAGGATATATGCTGCCGCGGCTCTTCCCTCATCAATGGACCGGTCGGCAATAATACGTCTTTATCACCCCCAAATACTATTCCCACTTGTTTTATTGCTATTAAATGTTAATAGCTTTATATTAAACGTAAAATAGGCGCATATGAATAAGTAATACCGTAACAATATTTATGGTAAAATTATGATTTTCGTCCGGAATGAACCAAAATACCTTCGCATGGTGAGCCGTTTCAAATACCATAGTCTAGGCTTTGCCGGGTTAACCTAGATACAGTACAATGCTTATTCTACCCTAACTACAAGGACTCACAGGCGACCTTTGGCGACCGTGAGGTGCCTGGGTTCCCACCAATGTATATACATACGGAGATGCACTGGTAAGAAGTACATATAGGCTAACACAAGCTGATAGATGAGCAGCAGGGTTAGGGACTCGGGGAGTGACCACGATAGAATCCTCTACATCAGGATTCTGGTAGATTTGAACCATCGACATTGCAGTTTCAGTGCGGGCGCTTTAATATAAACCACTCGGGCATCCCGACCCGGGTGTATGTGTATATGTGCGTGTGTGATGAATATATTTTGAAAAGTTGACAGAATGAATATATAGTAAGTTCAATAGGTTAGTGACCTGAAGAAGCTGTCTGTGAAACCTTGTCAATAAAGTGCTCCTCCTCGAATGGTGTTTATATCCATTGTGTGTGCAGTGTTTGTAATATGTGAATGCAGTGATTGTAGTAGACTAAGTAGAGGAAGTTGTAGTGATAGTAAACAGAATGGATATAGTTGGTGTGTTTGTGGTAGTCATATATACAAAGTTACACACTGGTTGACTGTCCATATCACAGGTAATAATGATGGACTATTTTCTTCTAATATAGACCTAATGATAAATAAGTAATATACAGTAGACCTAATGATACAATTAATAAGCCCACCGACATTAACAAAATGACTATGATTTCTAGATGTTTAACTTGCTTACAAGAATGACATTGAGGATACGCATAGTTCACACCTCACGAGAGAGAGAGAGAGAGAGAGAGAGAGAGAGAGAGAGAGAGAGAGAGAGAGAGGGGGGGGGGGAGGGGGGGGGGGGGGAGGGGGAGGGGGGTATTGAGTACAGATACCTCATTTGTCTGGACCCGTCTACCTGACTAGACTAACAACCCCCGGAATGCGCGTTGCAAAGACGGTGGCTGTAATGGAGAAACATTTGTAAACAGAAAAGCATAAGGAATCATATATAGGTAAACACGGAAACATTTATAATCAGAGAAACGTTGGTGAAACACAAAACTCAGTAAAATACACAGTTATAGATTAGCTGCGAAATTGGTAAACAAAAAGAAATATAATTTAACTCCTTGAGGATTAAGACGCGTTTTGACAGTATTATGGTTCTTATTAGACGATTTTATTCAGATTAGGAAGGGTATATGATAGTCAGAAGATTAATTGAGTCTTTACCCTTTTGATAAAACAAATTGCTAAAAATAAATTGCTAAAACGCGTCATGATCCTCAAGTGGTTAGCAGCCATACATATAAACATATGGGCGGGTGCCCAACCCCGAAAGGGGTTGAAATAGGGTAGCTATTCCCCCGCCAAAGGCGGCTTTCTAGGGCCTTTCCTAGCTGATGCTGAGAGGATTGGGTTCTAGTCATGTGGTGATGGGCTGGTCTATCAGAGTGAGAACTGAGCAATCTCTGCCATACCCATAGCTTACTCTGACTGTTCCTTTAACTTATATATTTTCTAGATCTCAAGTGACGGCGTCTCTAACGTGGATTGACCTCCCAATCTACCAAGATTGGAAGCCAAAGCATAGGTAAACAGAGAACAGGGCAAACAGAAATACTGTATATGTATAGCGAGAAACGTAGATGTACAGGTGAAATATTTTACATAAACACATAAGTGAAGGAAACAAAGCAAATGGTATAAAAGCAGGTCAGTAGAGAAAGAGACTATACATAAGGACAGATAAACAGAATATTAGTCCAGTCAAAATTTAACGGAACCTGGTACAAATTGCAACAGAAATGATTTCACCTGTAGATATGGAACCCCAAATAGCTTACAACATAACAGTTTGCAAAAATCAAGATACTGGAAAGTCCTACAAATATCATAATTATGTTAGTCCAGTCAGAATGTAACTATACTGTACCTGGAAAAAAAATGCAACATAATTTATTTTACTGGAATTGGCTTCAGGACACCCCCAAATACAACAAATCAAAAGTAAGCAAAAATCCCGATAAGAGAAAGACCTCAAAATTGCATAATGATGTTAATTAATATCGCTATGAGCCGACAATTGATAAACTAACAACTTTGCAACCAAGTGTTCTAGCATAACAAACGTGGTGTCTATGCGCAGTGTATTGTTCAATCGGTATTTTATAGATCTCGGTTTATAATTATATTCTATACTTTTCAGTCCATGTTTTAGATTTGAAGATCTCAGTCGTAGGCTATTATGAAGTTACAAGTCGAGTCCTAAGACGTTTCTGGACGAAAGGCAGCTATATTTATGTCTTCCTCACGGAATAGGGGATCTAGTTCCTGACGTTCTTTTGAAGTATCATGACTCTTCTCCAGTTGAAGTTTACCTCCTGTTTGTGTAGATTAATTGTGATTGTTGATTATCTTTGGCAAGGAAAGTACGAACGATATATGTACAGTACAAGGGATTAGCTGAAACTGCCTGAATATGTTTAGGCCCATTGTACTAAGCAACTGTTTTTATTCTCCAGATGTTTGATAAAATTAGTAGTTAACCCTTTCTGTACCAGCGATGTCCTTTTTATTTGATGTTAGCTAAAATTAGACGATTTTATGAAGCTTATGTAGGGTGTATGGAAGCTAAAAGGATTAATTTATATAGAGTTTAGCCTTTCAATGGGTAGACGTCCTTCCTAAGCTGAATACAATCGTCTAATAGTAGTCAGAATATAATGCCAATTACGTTACGGGTGCAGGAGGGGTTAAGGGAGGTCACCGGCGTTTTTTATCTTTCTCTCCTTTTCTCTCTTTCCCTGGCTTGTATCCATTCGGCCCCATTCAGCCAACTGTTTTAAGACGTTTATCCCCGTTCAGGTGTCTATTTCATCCTGGCGAGCGATAGCGAGCCAGCATTGTATGGAGAAATCCGGCTTCGCCGGAGAAATTTTTCTATCGAAAAATGTACAAATTTAGCTTGTTGTCAAAACAAAAATATATATATGATGGCTCGCTACCGCTCGCCAGGAAAATATTGACTCTTGGAAGGGGGTAAACGTTTTAAAACAGTAGGCTGAATGGGACCGAATGGATACAAGCCAAAGAGAGAAGGAGATAAAAAGTAAAACAGCGAGGTGGGCTCCCTTAACGGAGTGGAGTCGATGCATGATTGACTAAGTTCTTGTTTGTTGTTGTTGTCTTTGCCCTTGTTGTTTCTCAGAAAGGGTTGTCGATAAGGAAGTCCCTCTAAGTGTTAACCCCTACGCTACCGGCGACGTCTTTGTATTTTTATTTCAGCTGCATTCAGACACTTTTATGAAGCTTAGGAAGGATATATGGTAGCTAAAAGGATTAATTGAGATATTATGTAATGCTTTAACGGGTGAACATCCTTTCTACGCTGACCAAAAGCGTCTAATAGTTGCCAGAATATAATGATATGGATGCCACCGGTACTGAATGGGTTAAGGGTAGGTGTTTATAGGCTGTTCCCTAGACTTCCATCAAGATTCAAATTACACCTCAAAGACCCCCTTTCAAGATAAATCTCTAAATTTTTTGGTAGACAAAAGTCCCGGCTGAAGGCCGGTTCCTCTTAAATTACAGGCTCGTTATCGCTCGCCAGGAAAAAATTTGACCCCTAAATGGCACGAAAGGTCTTTATATGACAGACATGGGGTGGAAGTTCTTAAAATCGCCAAACTAATGGGGCGAACGTATTCAAATCTCAAAATCAATGGGGCTAAACATGAAGGTGAAAGGGGTTCAGAAACATATCCCTCAAGTGGAAATCTCCCCTTAACAGTTACAGGGAGTTGGGGGTGGTCTTGAAACTCCACCATTAAGCCGGTATCACACGAACAATTTGTCCCTCAAACATTTATCCTCAACACTGGACTGGCAGCTTATGTGGTAAACATTTGAAATATTTCGGTTACCCAAATTCAGCTACCATCAGTCTAGTTTCCGATACCAGTGCAAAATACTCCAGAAATGTTGCCAGAAATTTGTTGATCATCGAATGTTGACTATAATTGCTCTCGTGTGATACCAGCTTTAGGATGGACAGCTTGGGTGACTGAAAGGATTAATTAACGAAGAAAATTTGATTAACAGTAGCTTGAATTATAATCCTTTAAGAATTAATGTGATCAAAATGTGATACTTAAATTTCAAATTGATTGGGTATTTCCAAGTGAAGTAAAATTCCATAAGCATAGACGTAATATAATAAAGATATCCTTAAACATTTGTTTAAGTAATTATGAATAGAGAAAATAACGCAAGGATAACAACGCAAATACACCAGTGAAAGGCAATATTTATATACAAAATGTTGATACTGACCATTGTTTGTAACAGGTCAATAAAAAACTACTATCAACAGAAAGTGAGGGCCTCTAATTCTAGGTGAAATATAACTGAGGGAGAGGCCAGGGACGAAGTATTTGACAAATGGAAAAAAAATAACTGAACGTCAGAGACACTGAACTGGAAACGTGTTGAGTCTAGTGTTGAGGATTTGGGACACTGGCTGCAGATCTTTACTCAACTAATATATAAATGTTGAGAAAATATACAATTGAGAGTAATTTGTCTACCAAGTTAATCAATTTGTTGCTGTCTAGGAAAGAAATAGTGTCTTCAGTTAGGATTCTGATGTGTGCATTTTGAAATTGTATGTATAATTATATTATATATACAGTATTTATGGGTATGAGGGCGACAGGCTAAACTGCCTGTGACGAGTGCCTCCCCTGGAGTTTAAAGAGTGACAGGAACAAAATCAAGGAATGTTCGAGCCAAAATGTCTGGACACACTGACTTTGAAGCAATTTAAGTCATAGGATGGGGGAAAGATGGAGTCAGGGAGAGAATTCCAGAGCTCAGCTGTTGAATAGAAGAAAGATTAGGAATACTGTTTCACTCTTGGGTTGGAGGGTTGCACAGAGTTAGGGTGGGATTGTGTTGCTTGACGGGTGCTATGTACACTCACTCACTAAGAGTTGCTCAGGGGTGGGTCATTCCTTCCCCTACTCCACCCTGGGCAGGTGGAAGGGGGGAGTCGGGTCCCAGTCTACCCCCACCTTCCACCCCCAAACTATCCCCAACTCCCCCACCTTCTTTCTCTAGCTGGTAGTTAGTGATTAGTGACGATTCTTCTCATGTATTACAAATTATTGTCAAACCATCATTGCACACGCTTACAATGGCCGACATTAACATTTATTAGGAATTTATATGTACAATATACTGTATATTTGTATTTTTAAAATGAGTCTCTATACACAACTTGGGTTACAAGAATCTCAACTGTAGTTATCTGTTTTTTTTCTCTCTCTCTCTCTCTCTCTCTCTCTCTCTCTCTCTCTCTCTCTCTCTCTCTCTCTCTCTCTCTCTCTCTCTCTCTCTCTCTCTCTCTCTCTCTCTCTCTTAACACGAAGACTCCTAGGTCAGTTCATTCAAGTTTTTAAAATAGATAATGGGTTTGATAATGTGTATCATAGCAAAATGTTAGTCTCCATATGCAACCATGGCTGGCAGTTAGAATTGAAAAGGTTAAGCACTAGTATCTGTAGAAACTGTTTCCCATTTAAGATCTGTTCTACCTAGAAGAAACTTTCCTCAGAAGTTGTAAACATTTCCTCAGTTGAGCAGTTCAAGAAGACAGTAGATAGTATTTTGCACACCCTGTAAGGAGTGTAGAGCATTGAAAAATGTCTCTCCTTTCACTTCGAATATTTCCCCGAAATGGACCGGAAGGTCTTTGAGATACTAACCATTCATTGTAACTCTCTCACAGCACACACTTTCTACATTCCAAGATGTAACGGGTCTGAATGTGATATATTTCCCTTCATTAGTGTGTGTGATGCATTTGATACACATATAGGAGAGTTGATGGTAAAACTGCCAATTAATCCTATTCCTTATTTGGGGGTTTGTAGAGGTGAGAGGCTGGGATCACAGATAGAGACAGAGAAGGCGAACCCTGCTACTCAAGGGCTCTATACTCACACCTTAATAAAAGTTAACACCGACTTTGATAGTAATTTGTATCAAGTTCTACATTGACTTGATTAACAAAAAGTGTATAGGCCACATACAATTAAATGCAAACCGTTTATAGTATGTATGGTATTGAATACATGGGGGAAACTGATTCAAATGATAGACTAAACAATCAATAACAGTCGCAACACTATTCCAGCCTATCTTTGCCTGTATTCCATTCCTTTTATGTTATATAAGGCCGACTGTGTAATTCATTTAAGAACCTAGGAGTAAATCGTGGAGGGAACGTTGATGTGTATTGCAATAATGGTGAACATAATATCCCGGCGGGTGCCCAACCCCGAAAGGGGTTGAAATAGAGGAGCTATCCCCCTGCCAAAGGTGGCTTTCTAGGGCCTTTCCTAGCTGATGCTGAGAGGATTGGGTTCTAGTCATGTGGTGATGGGCTGGTCTATCAGAGCGAGAGCTGAGCGATCTCTGCCATACCCATAGCTTACTCTGACTGTTCCTTTTACTTATATATTTTCTAGATCTCAAGTGTCGCGTCTCTTCCGTGGATTGACCTCCCAATCTACCAAGATTGGAAGCCAAAGCGTCACAATTTTCCTTTGCCCCTCAACATTCTCTTCATAATTGCTGAGGGGCACAGGGCCCTGGGTGGGGCATTGATTTCCAGGGAGTTTCCAGCACCCTCCTCAGCTCCCCGCCATGGAGTGGCTTCGGTCACCTAGGCTTTATTGTGGTCGGCAGGGAGGGTTCTGTGGGGACGCTCGGTTATGGCCATGGCCTTGCTCGGGGCCTTGGGGCCGTTCGGCCAGGCAGCTTGGGGAACAACAACAACAACATAATATCCTGTATATTGTATAAGATTGGATTTAATTACGGTATTATTATATTGAAATCACATTAACTCTTGATCGTAGAAAGTAGTGCAATAAGAGAGAGAGAGAGAGAGAGAGATAAGACCACTACAGCCAAGATTCGTGTAACCCAAGTTGTGTATAGATACTCATTTTGAAAATACAAATATACAGTATATTGTATATATAAATTCCTAATAAATGTTAATGTCGGCCATTGTAAGCGTGTGCAATGATGGTTTGACAATAATTTGTATTACATGAGAAGAATCGTCGCAAATCACTAACTACCAGCTAGAGAAGGAAGGTGTGGGAGTTGGGGATAGTTTGGGGGTGGAAGGTGGGGGTAGACTGGGACCCGACTCCCCCCTTCCACCTGCCCAGGGTGGAGTAGGGGAAGGAATGACCCACCCCTGAGCAACTTTTAGTACGCGTGAGTGTACCCTAAATAGAGGAGGTGGTGTACTCTGAGAGAGCTCTGACGTACACTGACAATTGTAATAGCGAGAGAGATGCAACATTGCGGCAAAGAGAGGGAAATTACAGAGAGTTGGTGAGTGGACGGGAGTTAATGATACGAATTTGAAGAGCGAACCACGGTAAATGAACTAGATCTTCCACCAACTTTCAATTAATTACTTGTATTTATGTATGCATGTACTCGGGCCCATTCCCCATTTTCTTTCTTCCCTATTTGTTTTCCCCTGGGGCTGGCCGACTAGAGACAGAGCCTGAATAGGGACAACACAACAGAAAACAATGAACAACGAAAACAAAACAGAAATTTACACACATCTATATCACCCAGGAGAAGACCCAGGAACCAGGAATCACCCCCGGCCACTAAGATAACAAGTCCCCAGGCCCCAATGGCATACCCACAGAGATCCTAAAACTTACTTCTACCTGACCTCTATCATTACAACCTTGAACTTTGGGATAAGGAACATGCCTCCACAGTGGGAAGCCACTAACATTATTACGTTACACAAGAATATGGGTGACTGATCTATATGCAGTCATAGCAGGATATTTCTTTACTACATGTTGCCGGGAAATTCCTTTCCAAAATAGTGCTTCAGAGACTAACTTCTAAAAATACTGAAGGTTAATACCAGAATTACAGTGTGGCCTCTGCAAAGATCGTGGTACAGTAGACATGATCTTCACAGCCCACCAACTGCAGGGAAAACCAAGAGAGGAAAACAAATCTCCTCATGGCTTTCATTGATCTTACAAAAGCCTTCCACACTGTGAACATGGAAACCCTGTGGGAGGTGCTACACATCTATGGTTGCCCACCAAAAGTTGTAAGGATTATACAACAATTCCTTGAAGGCTTTAAAGACAGGATCACTATGGTGGGCCAGGTGTCGGAACATTTGTTTTTGGCTCTGAGATCAAACAGGGCTGTGTGATGGCACCAGTCCTGTTGAAACATGTACTTGGTACTGGTATGTGTCACAATACTCCTTCATCAAACTCTCCAAGAAAGCAGTAGGATTAGCATAACTTTTAGATTGGATGGCAGTCTATTCAACATCAGAAGATTCCAGGCAAGAACAAAAATATCACTAGACTCTTTCCTACCGACGATTGTGCTCTTGTGGCACACTTTTCAGAGGAATTGCAGGCTGTCGTAACAGCTGTTGCAGAGGCCTAGGCCAGATTAGGCTTGTCAATCAACATCAGGAAGGCAGAAATAATCTCACAATGGTCATTTGACATGCCATCTGAGCCACCAATATTCAGACTAGCTGAAGAGGAGCTAAAGTTTGTCCTATATTTCAAGTACCTCAAGTACCTCTTATGTAACACCAGCTTGATGAAGAAACATAGCACCACCTTAAACAAGCATCATCATTCTTTGGCCCTCTCTGCCCGAGAGTTTTAAGAAATAAAGACCTCATGATCAATACAAATATGACTGTCTACAACTCTGTGTGCATACCCAACCTTACTTTACGTCTGTCAATCATGAACAACCTACCGAAGAAACATAAAACCTTAGGAAGCAATTCACATCAGGTGCTTCCAAAAGATCCTAGGCATCACATGGCACGAGTCCCACAGATCACAATACTGGAAAAAATAAAAAAGCCCCAGTATAGAGGCAACCACCATTAAGCACCAAATTTGCTGGGTGGGCCACATAATTCGTATGCCTTTCACATAGAGTGCTGCAATGCCAATTTCAAGGCAGGAGGGTGCAACCAAACCCCGATATAAAGGCCACATGTAGACTCTCAAAACTTTGCAGATTAGATCCCATGAGCTGTGAGTACTTGACATCCAGCAGAAAAGACTGGAGACGACACATCAATCAAGGAGTGAAGTTTTTTGAAGATAATTGCCAAACTACCTGCGTGACAAGCTGAGAAGCGTGCTCACAGGGACACAAGATAGGAACAATCACCACCCCTACCTGCCCAATATTTTCAATGGGCTGACTGTGGCAGGTGGTGTTCATCGAGGATTGGCCTCTACAATCAGCAGAGAGCCTATAGATGATGATAGCAGGAAATAGGACGTCATTATCGGATTTCGATGAATTACCATAAGCAAAAGCAAATATAATATATGCTGTGTATATATATATATATATATATCTGTTCTTCATGTCTTACATAAAACGGAACAATGTTATTTAAAGAAGAATGTGTGACAATAGCTTTACTAGAGGGTGAGGGAAAGAGGTAGTTCCTCCTCACCACGGACGAATTTTATAGCCTTGCAACTGTGCTCTCTCTCTCTCTCTGTCTCTCTCTCTGTCTCAACATATTAGCTCGAAATAAAGTAATGGACATAAATATCGCCTCTTGAAGCCCCTAAAAAAATACATATTGCTAGAATATATTAAACAGAGCAGGTTATTTCTCCTTATGAATCGTTTCGAGCTTTGCGAGTCATGGTTAGTTATAAAAATATATCATTATTTGTAGAACAAGAGAACAAAGAGAGTGACGAAGCACGGTATAAAGTGGGGAGTTAGGAGCGAGTGAATTAAAGTAAAACAACAGTGAAAAATCATTCAGGCAACCTTTTAAAAAGAATTTATTGCAGCCAGTCCTCCCCCATCCCATCCTATACACACCCACGCGCGACTGAATACGGTATTTCATAAAAGTTGTTAGGCTTAATCCATCATATGCTATCCACCATACAGTATTCTATTGTTTTAACCATAAACTCTCCTATAACAATTATGCATATTGTAATAGGTTTCATTATACGGTATTCTAGTAATTTAAGTAACTTATGCAATCAAATGTGTACAGTTTCGAAGCTTTTTATTTGTACCGTACAGTTATGTTATGTTAATGACATTGATATTGCTTATCTTGCTAGGACTGTGATGCATTGTAACAGATCAGCTTCATTTGTTACTAAGTTAAAGAAATTAGTGGGAAATAATCCGGATGTAACAAAATTGCAACCTGTCAACCCCCTTTTACCAGATCAAGAGAAGTACAAGCGATACAACTAACTTCCATGTGATAGTTGCCCGGCACGACCGAAGCCGCTCCAAGGACTCGTGCCCCCAGGGAGGGGGCAGGGGATGGTTGTGACGGTTTGGCTCCCGGAAACTGCTCCCCACAGTCGGCAGCCGGCTGTCCTCTGCTGGTCAGTGATCTTGTCCCCGGCCAGGAGGGTCGGCAGCCATCCATGTTCGGCAGCTCCAGGAGGTGGTCCCACGGCATAGAAGCCGCCACTCCAGGAGACTTCAACGCCAAGACGTCGGCCTGGTTTGTCGACAACCCTGACACAGACAGAGGGCTGGTCCTACATAACCAACCAGATAACCTTTACATCCTCAACGACATCCATCAACATACCCATACTCCCCACCAAGCCCTCTACGACCCATCATCTCCAGATATTACCTTTTGCTCCCCAGACCTCACCCCCACAACATCCTGGAAGGTGGTTAAAACCTTAGGCTCCGACCACCTCCCGATCATTATCACCACCAAAACCAGACTCACCCCAGCTAGCCACAGACACACTTACACTAATTATAAAAGAGCCAAATGGGAAGCTTTCACAGATGAGACAGAACAACACTTTGAAACCCTAAACAGCACACCCATCACTAACATCAACAATGCTGTCCACACATTCAAACCAACTATCCAAAAAAAAAAAAATCCAAAATGCTGACAAGAAACACATTCCAAGAGGTTACAGAAAAAGACACAACCCCAACTTCTCACCAGAAATTTAAAACCTCATCAGACAACACGACACACTGAAACACTTTCCAGCACCCCACACACAAGACATCACACAACAAATCCAAGCACTCAACACCCAGATCAACAACAAAATACAAGAACAACAAACACTAACCTGGAATAACTTCCTACAAACACTTGATCACAAAACAAACCCAAACAAACTCTACAAAACACTAAACAGCATCACACTTTCCAAAAGCAACACAACACAATCACAGGCTGCAATCACAACAACAGACTCTACTCCTTCATGTAAACAACAAGCAAACACTCTCATTAATCACTTCTCTCATTTCAGCCACCTAAAACCCCATAAAGACGACCGACGTGTCATCCGGCGTAAGAGACAATTCCCCACAGACCCTGACTATGCATCCTTCACTAACTACCAGACAAAGTACATCATCAACAATCTCAAGCACTCACCTGCCTGTGGCCTAGACAACATAAGCAACATACACCTCAGACACCTGGGACCACAAGGCATACATGCACTCACTAACATATCAAACTACAGTTATTCACACAACACAATACCAGACATCTGGAAGCATGGTATCATCATCACTTTCCCCAAACCCAACAAAGACCCCACGCTACCCTCCTCACACCGCCTTATCACACTCCTCTGCACCCCCTCCAAAGTCACAGAATGCCTTGTACTACAACTAATTACACACGCCTTACCCCTAGCTCCAACACAACATGGCTTCAGGTCACTAAACTCCACACACACTCTTCTTACAGACCTTACACAAAGAGCTTTTGACGGCATCAACTCAGCCAGACCACTACACAGATCACTACTTGCCACACTCGACATTAGTAAAGCATTCGAGACCATCCCCCGCCACAACCTAACAAACAAAATTTACAACACAAACATGCACAACAACACAAAAAGGTGGCTGGCTAACTTCCTAGCAGGCAGATGTGCACACATATCTTTTGCCGGTCAGACATCTAGCATCAGAAATTTCCCAAACGGAGTCCCGCAAGGATCCGTCCTGTCGCTCGCACTCTTTAATCTGTACATGCATGATATAAATACACCCAATACACTCCACATAAACATAGCCTCCTACGCAGAGGACATAACACTCACATGCACACACCAAGACCCAGCCAGAGCAACAAGTCTCCTTCAACCCTATCTCAACACATTACATGCCTGGTGCACTACAAACAGACCTAATTTAGCCCCAGCCAAATCCACTGCAACCCTCCTCACAAGCTGGACAGGAGATCATGCATACTGCCCGCAACTCACCATAAACAACATAACCCTAACACACACACACTCACCCAAAATCCTAGGAGTAACATATGATACTCAAATGACATTCAAACAGCACACCACAAACATTAATAAGAAACTGTCACCCAGACTTAACGCCCTCAGGGCACTTGCTCACACAAAATTTAGACACAACAAAGAAACCACCACCACAGTCTACAAACAATACATAAGATCAGTGATGGAATACGCAAGCCCGGCCTGAGCTTCTAACCTAGCTGAAACACATCATAAGACATTACAGACTATTAAAAATAAAGCCTTAAAAATCATCACAGGTTGCACAGCTACTTCACCTACAGATCACCTACATCAAGAATCCAAAGTCCTGAAAGTCAAAGACCATCTAGACATGAGAGGCACTCAATTCCTGGCAGCAGCCTCCACAAACCAACACCACCCACTACACTACATGGCAACACATCCACAGACACCAACAAATATTAAAACAACACCCAGCACACGCTATCACACACAAATACTATCTTCTCTCCCTCCCTGCCCACCCCAAACCAGCTTCCAGAAGCACATCCATACTCATATCTCTCGCCATTCCATCCACTCACTCATAGAAAAAACGCAGCTGCAGGCACGACCTCCCGAAATCCATCCTTCTGAATCCTCTCTTCCTCGCAACGACAGAGTCCCCCTGGCCAGGTTGAGATGCGGACACCATCCAGCCCTTCTGAGCTATCAGAAGAGACTGGATAACTCCGTCGTCAACTCCTGCCCAGGTTGTAACACAGTACCCCATACTATTAAACACATCATAGAAGACTGCATTACACACAACCACTTACGCCAACAAAACAATCTAAACGCCTTGAGAGCTCTGTGGGAAAGCCCAACCGTGGCCATGGCCTTCCTTAGGGTTTCTGGGCTGTTCGGCCAGGCAGCTTAGGGAACTACAACAACAAACAGCAACAACTTCCATGTGATATGTAACGACACCTTCCCCGACAGTTATATCCGATGCAGTATATTGGACTGCAACTTCCAGGGCAACATACCCGGTACCTATGGCCAGCGCCCCTGTCCCTCCAGGCTTGGAATCTCCTGTGCTAGCTGCAGAGCCTACACTGCTAGCCACAGAGCCTAGCTAATATCTAAGTCATAGGCCAGACAAGTCGCAGATGTACGAAGAAAAGGAACTAAAGCAGTGATTGGCCAGGAGATGACACAGGAAGACAAATCCTAGGAGATTGGCTCTCAAGCATCCAGAAGGAAGAGGCCCATGATCTCCTTAGGCGAATCAGTAATAACTTGGCACCCTAAAGCCAACAATCCTCTCCCTCCTCTCTCCTGAGCTACAGCAGCCTCCTCTCCCTGCTTCCCAGTCACAATCACCACAAGTGCCGACAACACCTACCTCTGAGCCATAAGCAGAATCCCTGGATGTTCACGATGCAGCCCTTGCCACAATCCCTGATTGCTGTGAAGAATTGCAAGCTTGCAAGAAAGTGGTTACCCCATTCCCAGATGACTAATCTATACAATTGAAGGAGTGGAAGATCAACCGGATTAGTTGTTGTGCATTCATGGAAGACAGACGTACCCACCCGTCCATGTTACACCCTTCCTTCTCCTTATTTTCCGTTCATCTTCACTTTAGCACCTCACTCAGGTCATCAAACTGAGTATTATTATTATTTATTTCAACTACTTTCTAGAATATTTTTAGAATAGTAAACAAAGTGCAGTAGACATTTTTAGGCTCGTTTCCCCACTACCCGAACAGCTGTTCCCTGGTTTGTTTCGGTAGGGTAGACAACCAAGGTTTGTGTTTTAAAGATTGATTTATGTATTTTTCTGTGTAGTATTACATAATTTAGTTTAGTACACTTTTCTTTTAACCCTTCTTTAGCGGGGCCCGACTTAAGTCCGTATCTAAAAAGCTGGACAATGTGGCGGGGCCCGACTTAAGTCTGTGTGCAATTTTGGGGCAATATTGGCTCTGAAAGAGAGCCGAGCGGTGGGAGGAGCATAGGTTACCTCATGACCGCTCGCCACGACCGTCGTGGGCCCACTGACATGTACTCCACACTACTTCACCCTCTCTCACTCGCTACACACGTAATTATGTAACGAAATGACCGTATTCTAGCGATTTTGCCCTTCGGTTGCACGATCGTTGAAAGACAACCAATGATCGTAGAAGGATGGTTCGGGTGTCATTGGAAAGCTCAATTTACGCCCTTTCAGGGATACATACTTGTATTACGCTCTGGCTCTTGCTTATGCATGAAAAAGAGCACGGAAACAACCCCATTTATGATAAACAAAAAACGCTGGGCAGCACGGTCAAATATACCGCCTAGGCCGCTCGTTGAGTGTTAAACTTCATCCAGCAGTTAGACAATTAATAATTATTACAGAGGTTATATGATTGCTTGTTATGCCTGTGCCTAAAACAATGTTTTATCACACTCAAGACAACATTTACACTAGTAGCCACAACCTTATACATATTTTAAATATATAATCCTACTCTACAACAAATACAACACTTAATACCATGACTGTGACCACATACAAATTTCACAATCACTATTGCCTGCCACTCACAGACACACATACACACACTTGTTGAGTAGCCTAAGGCCAGCCAGGACTAAATTTATAAGGGAGTTGAACTTTCGAGGCCTGATGCTGCTACTACTTTTGTGTGGAGACACTGGGGCATTGGCCAACCTCGGCCCATGTACCCCCAAGTTCCCATGCCAGATATGTCGGTGTGCGATATAGTGAGGGCAACGGGCCATCCAGTACGACTGCTGCTGTGAAGCTTCCATCCACCAGGGCTGGAATCATATCAACTGTGTCAGAGGCTTCACGGTGGTGTTCGATGGGTTGGTTGACCAAAGTCTGTCACAGATCCGCTGGGATTACGGAGCCCCAAATTACAGTCCTTCCCTTTCTTTCAATTCAATACCAACTTCAAATAGAGTTTGCTTCCCTGAACTTACACCTTCCCCTCTGCAACCACTAACAAGACCACATCACCCCATCTCACCCTTAGCGACCATCCCCAGACTTAGGCAAGACGTCCTTGACCCCCGCACAAAACAGACTGCATGACTCACCCTCCCCGACGCATAGGCAACCATACCATTCCACACCAAATCATCCTACCTTTAAGCCCCAATTTTTACTAACGCTGATGACACCACATAACTCCTAAATCACCCTTAGCCCTCCCTCTACTACAAACACCTCCAAAAAGTCCCCTAACATGGAGCCTTCCGCCCTCAGAACCTTAATCATCAATTTCCGCAGTATCATAAACAAGAAAGACGTTTTTTACCATACCCTTGAGACATATGACCCTGACATTGTTAAAGGGACAGAGACTTGCTTAACCCTGACATTTCGAAAAGTTAAATCTTCCCAATGGACAGTTCCTATACCGTACTATAACTATACATAAAACTTGGCTCAACCCTGACATTTCGGACGGTGAAGTCTTCCCGACAGACAGTCCCTATACCATGAATTTACATAGAAAAGACATACAGAAAGGAGACCACGGTGGAGTCATGATAGCGATGAAACTAGGACTAGTCGTAACACCAGCCACCAAACTCAGCACGGACATAGAAATGTTATGGATGAATACACTGATATAAGGCTGCATGACACTTATTATATGATCATTTTACCGGACCCTTAACCCTAACATAGAATACCTGCAGTGCCTTGACGAATCTTTATCTAATATATATCTCTCCAAAAATATATAGCTGGCTGGAGACTTCAACTTACAGGACATTAATTGGACAGCCTACTCGATTACGGAATGATACCCATGAAAGCAACATAATACTACCACAGACTGACAAGAGATCATTTGAAATATTTATGACATAATCAACAACCATTCACTCATACAAATAGTACTTGAACCAACAAGTACACAAGTTAGCGTAACAAGAAACAGCCCTAAAATAAGACACAGGGTCACATCCAACATATTAGACTTATTCCTTACGAACAACACCTCCTTTACTATACACACAAAGGTTATACCGTGGCTTAGTGACCACGACATGATACTTGTGGATGCAAACATAAAACCATACATTCAGAAACAATTACCCAGGGAAATCTACCTATACAACATAGCAGACATGGGAGCCATCTCGGTAAACTTAGCTGACTTTAGAGAAACATTCCTTGACAATGACCCAATGGCCATTTCTGTTGAGTGAAATTGAACCACACTTCGTGACTTTATACATGACATAGTGGACAAGAATATACCCAAGAATACAGTTACATGGAACCAGTCACCACCATGGTTCAATAGACAGTTACGAAGCCTACATAGAAACAAAATAAAAGCATACAAGACAGCTAAACGCTCCAATGATACAGAACACTGGGTACTTATTACCGAAACTACCACTAATTATTTCTCAATATTTGAAGGCTATTATTGAATAAAGATGTTGCAAACATCATATTAAAATGTATTTCAACCTCCGGTGATACATTTTATGTGCACTATATAAAGTACTGTAAAAACAAAAAACTCTCCCTATTACAACTCCCTATTGACGGCAGTGAAACCCTTATTAAGCCCCTTACTGTTAAAATAGATGCTGATTTTAATAATTCATGGGGGGGGGGGGGGTGAGGGGGGGCACAGCCCCCCTCAACCCATTCTGTATCCAAAGGCAAAACAAAATGTATATTTGCTCTGAAAATTACTTACATCTGAGTGTTTTACGATCGTTGGATATTAGGAGAAATAGCATTTGCCGGGGATTGTAACTAATTTCAACTACTGTATAATGATGAACACTACCTAAAACCAATAACAAAAACCATGGGAAAATTAGTGGTAGTTTCGGTTATATTTTCCGAACACTGGGAACACTAAAACACACGCATAAATCACTACAAAGATAATTTAAACAATAATAAAATATCTACACAACCACTTTTCTCATAAACAGGCAAATCCACAAACAAATTTGCGGCTTCTTCAAAGCACGCAAACAAGACAACTGGTATAACAACATTACTAACCCATAACGAGCGGGCATATTGGCCTAAATTGACCATCATTCCCTGCACATTTTCATGCATAAGCAAGAGCCAGAGCGTAATACAATCATATATCCTTAAACGTACAGTAATAGAGTTTTCCAAATGACACCTGAATCATCTCGGTACGACGTCTGTTTGTCTTGCAATGATCTTGCATAGGTCGTCCAAAATTGCAAAAAATTCGTGTTTTTGAGCCGTTTTCACTATGTGTAACGCTGAAATGGTGTGAGAGAACTTGGTCTCCCACATCAGTGTGCGCCTAGAGTTTGCGGGCTCCGGATGAAGCCCTCCCGCGCTGCCTGCAACAGCTTGCCTCGCTCCCAGGCTACATAATAGGCTCCGTCAGGTGACGGGCGCCGCAACAAAGGCATTAAATAAGGATTCTCCGGTCACACTTCCACATGACAAAGCACATCCACTTAATTTGCAGCTACAGTCAGTTTTTACACAAGAACAAGCAGACTTGCTAGAACTGTCAACATCACCACACCCACCACTGACTATACACACCCGTGGAATCAAGAAACTTTTATCTGAGGTAGACGTTGACAAATATACCCAGGGCTAATATTTTTGTTCCTATGTTTATGAAGGAGACAAAAGGCAGGTTGCCTGTAACGAGTGTCTACCCCATAGACAAAAGAGTGACAGAGGGCCAAATTCAAGAGATGTTGGGGTCAAAATGCCTGGACACACAACATTTAAAGCATTCTAAGACATAGGATGAAGGAAATATTGATTGAGGGAGAGAGAGCCAGAGTTCACTTATTAAGTAGAAGAAAGACTGAGAAAATTTGCCAATTCTTGGGTTGGAGAGCTGGACAGAATAGGAGTGAGACTATGTTGAATGGCGGATGCCTTGCACTCGCCGCAAGGGAGGGCAAATGCACTGAGAGAGCTCTGAAGAACACTTATTGTTGTAATAGTGGTAGAGTGAAAGAGATGTAACATTGCGGCACATAGAAAGAGATTGTAGGGAACTAGTAAGAGGTGAGTTGATGAGGCGAAATGCTTTTGACTACTCTTTCGAGAAGTGCAGTAAAGGTGGAACCTCCCCACACATGTGAACAATATCCTACTCGATACATGGGTGCATTGTGTCCCAATACAGAGCAAGAAGCTGTGCGGGGGTGAAGAACCCACAGAGACGGTTGAGCACACCTAACTTCTGGGATCTATCTTAGCAAGAGTGGTATTATGATCTTTCCATGAAAGGTCGGATGAAAAGGATACACTAAGCATATTGAGAGAAGATGAAGGGTTGATTTGTGTATTGTTGAAGAATAATTGATAGTCTTGTGGAAGAGTGCGATGGGTAGTTAAACGGAGAAAATGGGTCTTGGAGGCATTGAAAGTAACAAGATTTTCATGTATTTAGCTCCACACGCCCCACACCTGATCCTGGGTGGTGACTTCAACGCCAAGACGTCGGCCTGGTTTGTCGACAACCCCGACACAGACAGAGGGCTGGTACTACAAAACCAAACCGATAACCTCATCATCCTTAACGACATCCATCAACATACCCATATTCCTCACCAAGCCCTCTATAACCCATCATCTCCAGACATCACCTTTTGCTCCCCAGAACTCGCCCCTACAACATCCTGGAGGGTGGTCAGAACCTTAGGCTCTGACCACCGCCCGATCATTATCACCACCAAAACCAGACTCACTCCAGCTAGCCACAAACACACATACACCAATTATAAAAGAACTAACTGGGAAGCATTCACAAATGAGACAGAACAACACTTCACAACTCTAAACAGTACACCCATCACTAACATCAACAATGCTGTTCACATACTCAATAAAACTATCCAAAACGCTGACAAGAAACACATTCCAAGAGGTAACAGAAAAAGACACAACCCCAACTTCACACCAGAAATTCAAAACCTCATCAGACAACGCGACATACTGAAACACTCCCCAGCACCCCACACACAAGACATCACACAACAAATTCAAGCACTTAACACCCAAACTAACAACAAAATACAAGAACAACAAAAACTAAATTGGAATAACTTCCTACAAACACTTGATCACAAAACAAACCCCAAAAAACTCTACAAAACACTAAACAGCATCACACTTTCCAACAGCAACACAACACAATCACATGCTGCAATCACAACAACAGACTCTACTCCTTCATGTAAACAACAAGCAAACACTCTCATCAATCACTTCTCACATGTCAGCCACCTAAAACCTCACAAAGACGACCGACGTGTCATCCGACGTAAGAGACAATTCCCCACAGACCCTGACTATACACCCTTCACCAATCACCAGACAAAGCATATCATCAACAATCTCAAGCACTCACCCGCCTGTGGCCTAGACAACATAAGCAACATACACCTCAGACACCTGGGACCACAAGGCATACACGCACTCACTAACATATCAAACTACAGCTATTCACACAACACAATACCAGACATTTGGAAGCATGGTATCATCATCACATTCCCCAAACCCAACAAAGACCCCACGCTACCCTCCTCGCACCGCCCCATCACACTCCTTTGCTCCCCCTCCAAAGTCATGGAATGCCTAGTATTACAACTAATTACACCTGACCTACCCCTAGCTCCATCACAACATGGCTTTAGGCCACTGCACTCCACAAACACTCTTCTCACAGACCTTACACAAAGAGCTTTCGACGGCATCAACTCAGCTAGACCACCACACAGATCACTATTAGCCACACTCGACATTAGTAAAGCCTTCGATGCCATCCCCCGCCACAACCTAACAAACAAAATCTACAACACAAACATGCACAACAACACAAAAAGGTGGCTGGCCAACTTCCTAGCAGGCAGATGTGCACACGTGTCTTTTGCCGGTCAGTCATCTAAAATCAGAAACTTTCCAAATGGAGTCCCACAAGGATTCGTCCTATCGCCCGCACTCTTCAATCTGTACATGCACGATATAACTACACCCAATACGCCCCAAATAAACTTAGCCTCCTATGCAGATGACATAACACTCACATGCACACACCATGACCCTAAAAGAGCAACAGATCTCCTTCAACCCTATATCAACACACTACATGGCTGGTGCACTACAAACAGACTTAATCTAGCCCCAGCCAAATCCACCGCAACCCTGCTCACAAGTTGGACAGGAGAACACGAATACATCCCTCAACTCACCATAAACAACACACCCCTAACACATACACACACACCCAAAATCCTAGGAGTAACATATGATACTCATATGACTATGGCTAATTTAGATAAGTGGACTGTATATTATTATTATTGAAGAAACATTAACCATATAGAATATATACTTACCCCTAGATGAACTCAGCTGGTGATTGGAGGATGGCGGAAAATAGGCTAAATGACTGGAAGTGGTTAGTATAGTAAACAAAGTATGAAAAGAGGCTACAATAGGCTAGGATAGGATAGATATTTACGTTAAGTTGTGCTAAGTAACAAAGATGATGATTTAGTGACTATATGGAGTATGAGATGAACGTGAAGCGAAAACACCTGATTATGAAACTATAGGAAGAAGGCTTAGCGTGTGTAGCTGGGACGGAGGTTGGTTGGAGAGTGGCGAGCGCGTTATGTTCGTCTCTGTCGTGACATACCGCGCATGCGCATAACATATGGAAAATGTATCCCATCTTCTTTACAATGAGATACTTATAAACAATCTTAAATAATACAAATATATATATATATATATGGGAATTATAATCCTACAATACTTTCCCATATACAACTATAGAATAATATATTCTACCCAATCATGGAACGCTCGACCAAGGTTATGGAAGCGTCCAACTTAAGACTACGGAAAGATACGTAACGCTACATCAACCCAGATTACGTAACATCGAGACTGTTCATACTAGTTTGAGTACACTAAGTATGGACATATTCCCACCAACAGAAAATATAAAAAATTTACATGATTAGATTTGCCCGGAGGCAATCTTATCCCGCCAAGCTTGGGAGGATATCTGGGCTGCCTGTCGACGTGGGCGTTCGCCAGACGCGTCAACAGGCTGCGCCGAAGTAGAAGCCAGAGAGGG
Organism: Paralithodes platypus; assembly: GCA_032716605.1. Taxonomy (NCBI): domain Eukaryota; kingdom Metazoa; phylum Arthropoda; class Malacostraca; order Decapoda; family Lithodidae; genus Paralithodes; species Paralithodes platypus. Next base: position 41,318,777 of record CM064502.1, on the reverse strand, counting down.
GACTTCAATGGATAACTGATCCGAGGGGGTGTCCTTGCGATCGAGGTCACCCTCAAGAGGATATAGTCGGACTGTTGGCCGTGTGATTACTCCAGTCCTGGTGCGAACCTTTGCTACCCGAACCTCACCATCACGACCTGGTAATAACTCCTCTATCCGACCCAATTTCCAAAATGCGCGCGGGCCCTCCTCATGGATGGTTACCACGTCCCCTACCCTAGGCCAATGACCTTTTAATGGTGTTAGTTTATTCCTTTGCGCTTCCCTTAAAGTCACCAGATATTTTGTTGACCAGCGATGCCAAATATCTCGCGATAATTTACGAATGTATTTGTAGCGGGCCGATATCACTTCCTTACTTATGTAGTCTGGATCTTCCATAGTATCCTCGCCATGCTCTTCAGGAAGATCCCGCAGTCTGTATCCACGTACCAGTACTGAGGGTGTGATTGGGGTAAGGTCTTCCAAATCACCAGAAGCATAGTATAGAGGGCGATCATTTACGGTGGCTTCAATCTCCAAGAGAATGGTGTTGAGTTCCTCAATCGAGATGAGAGCTCTACCCAACACCTTCTTCAGACCCGCCTTCACGATGCCTATGGCTCTCTCCCATATGGCGCCAAACCAAGGCGCTCTGGCGGGAATGAAACGGCATTTGCATTTTACATCCGCTAGGCAGGTCTGAATCTTAGGATTGTTGCTCACTTCTTTGAGATATGTAGATGCCCCTATGAAAGTCTTTGCATTGTCACTCAGCATGATACGTGGATATCCCTGTCTACTGCAGAATCTTCGGAAGGCATGTAGGAAGCTATCACAAGTGAGGTTGGTGACCAGTTCCAGGTGAATTGCCCTGGTAACAGCACAAGTGAAAAGTATCATATACACCTTAAGATTGGGTGAATCTTTCACAGCGATTGCTCCACTGTAGTCAACCCCGGTGACTTTGTAAGGGTCACCTGGGGTAGTTCGCAGGTTTGGTAAGGGAGGAATTCCGACGGGATCATAATGTGTTCCCTGTACTCTTCTACACTTTAAGCATTTGCGAAGGACTTTCTTGACCACCTGCCTGATTCTAGGCACCCACCATCGTTGTTTGTAAATTTCATTAATCGATTTTAGGAGTATAGTTGGTTGTTGGAAGGAACATAATAATAGGTGACTATATGACCAACCCCATAATGACAACAGAGTCGGTGACACCTATCGATGATAAGATGGGTGAAGGGATGATTGGGGGGCAGTAGTATTGGATACTTACTTGCCTCAGAGAGGGCTGCCAATCGTAATCTGCCTCCGCAATGTATCAAGTCCCCCTTCAAGTGTAAGCCCAATTGGTTGATCAGGTTATTCCTAGACTTTGTTCCCTTAACCAGTAATTTATATTCCTGCGTATATATTTCTTGTTGACAGAGCTTATGTAATAATTGATCTGCAATTCTGATCTCCTTCACATTGAGGTAAGCACTACCTGTGGACGGTGTGCCTTTAATTTTTGCTTTTACATTTTCTACAAATCGTATCACCCATGCTGTAACACGTAACTTTTCATAGCTGCTGAATCTATCCCACTCCCATAACCGTGTGTCTTCGTCAGGCACCGAGTCAATTACCGGTGCCACAATAGCAGTGTGTTGCTCGCTCAAATCTATATTCTCTGGCCATTCGTTGGGATCATTAAGCCAGCATGGGCCATTCCACCACAACGCAGAAGATTTGAGAAATTTAGCAGAGACACCACGAGTAATGCAATCACTTGGATTCTCCTTGGTAGACACATACCGAAACTGTGCGGTTGGGAGCAGGGTACGAATTTCGTCGACACGGTTGGTGACGTACACTGGTAGCTTCTTACGGCTATGTAACCAGTAGAGCGTAATTTGGCTGTCACTCCATACAACTGTCTCGGAGACATTTAGCAAATTTTTAAAAGTTTCCTCTACAAAGTGAACGAGTCTAGCAGCCAACAGAACTGCAGTCAGCTCTAATTTTGGGATGGAAAGGGATTTGATCGGGGCGACTTTCGCCTTCGCTATGACGAGACGGCTGCCACTTGTGTCAACAAAGAATATGGCGGTGCCGTACGCGACTTTGCTAGCGTCTGAGAAGGCATGAATGGACACAGGATGGTCCATGACAACTCTCCGAGGAAAATAAAAACCCTTACAGAGACGAAGATCCGAAATAATGTCATCCCACTCCTGAACCAGATCGCCAGTCAAAACTTCATCCCATCCTAACTTTATCCTCCATAATTGCTGAAGGAATAATCTCGATTTGATCGACACCGGTAGAACTATCCCCAAGGGGTCAAAAAGTTTAGCTGTCATACTCAAGCAAATTCGTTTTGTAATCTGCGAATATTGCGTGTACTGAACGCCGAATGAGAGGGTATCGGTGTCCGTTTTCCAAAACAACCCAAGCACTCTAACATGTTCCTGCTGTACAGCCGCCACACCATCCCGTTGCAGTACAGTCCGCAAAACAGAATTATTAGTCGCCCATTCACTCAAATGTAGATGGGCGTCATTTATAATCTCTCGGACTACAGCGTAGGTATCAACCAGGAAATTTTCTTCATTTCCTGTACCCAGTAAATTGTCTATATATAACCCTGACCGAATCTGATGAATAATCTGCGGATCTGCACTGACATAAGACAAATGTTTCAAAATGGTGGCGTTTAAAAGGAATTGGGAACAAGTCGCTCCAAATAAAACTGCCCGGAACCGGTAACAAATTAGGGGAGAATCCAGTTTCCTCGGATACTTGGGCCACATAAATCGCGTATAGTCGTGGTCGTCTTCATGGAGTCTTAACATTAGAAATGCCTTCTCAATATCAGACACCCAGGCATACTTACCGAGTCGAAACCGAAGCAAAAACCTGCGCCAAATCTGGCACCAGTGAGGGTCCAGTGTACAGGCAGTCATTAAGACTAGGATGACGTTCACTCATCTTGGCGGAACAGTCGAAGACAATACGCACTGGCGTAGTTTTGCTCTCCTTGACTACACCATGATGAGCCAAGTAATGCCCGGTATCTGATTTATCAAAAGGCACCTCTTCAATAAAACCCCGGGACACCTGTTCCTTTATGACTTTTGAGTATTCCTCGCAAAAGTCAGGCTCCTTGAGGAATCTTTTCTGAAGTCCCCGAAGACGGCCTATGGCCAAACCCTTGTTAGATGGCAGCTGATCCTTGGAATTGTTCCAGGGCAGTCTCACTTTATACTGTTGGCTGTCGGGATCGTAGGTAACGGTATCCTCGTACGACGATAGTGCTTGACGCTCAACCAGTGAATATTCCTTAGGGGTTATCCCGATATGATCTAATTCCCACAAAACATTTAAGTCATTTTTGCATGGTGGAATATTGCCAGTGGATATGTATTTGTCCATTGGTGTTACTGCTACTTTCAATACAGTAATTACTTCTGTGCTGGAGCTTGTAGGCTGTGTCACATATGAACCACTGATGGTGTACCCGTACTTGGTAGGAAGCAGAATTAGGCTACCTGACCTTTTATACCCAGGTCGCACTATATCGTAGTAGTGATCCGCTCCGATGAGCAGCTCCAGCTGATCTGTGTCCGTTGCGTGAGGATCGGCTAATTTTATGCCTTTACTTTGTAAACTAACCAGTTTAGACTTTAGGTTAATTTCACCTTTATGGTCTGGCAATTCATCAACCACTATTGCGTCTAGATGATGAAATTTACCTCTGTGTTTGTATTGCAGTGCCACAACATTATATTCCCTAGAGGCCTGTTTCCCGGTAAATCCGTGAAGACATAACTCCTCAGTTCCTTTAGAAATGTAGGAAAGGGAGGATAGAACAGAAGACTTCACAAAGGTCCTCTGAGAACATTGGTCAAGTAGCGATCTGATTTTAACACAATTATTATCCTTACCCTTTACCGGCAGCTGTACGGTGGGCAAGATTACTGTATTTTTACCTGTGGCAACGGACATTGTAGTTGAAGTAGCAGCAGTATGCTCTCTCTTGGTGTTATCCTCCGCTGGTCTACTTTCTTTCCCTTGTTTTTGTGTACACAGGGAATGCAAGTGTTTGCCCTTACAAAACTTGCAGCTTCTTATGTTAGGATTAGTACAACCCGAATGGCCATGGTCTTTTGACAAGCACCCAGTGCAGAGACGTACTTGACGGGCTCTTTTAACTTTAAGAGGCCCTGTCTTATACTTCATACACTTGTACCATAAATGATTGGTGCCACTACACAGAACACAGTTGAATTTCCTGTACTCACTCTGGGCGGTAAATGTTGCCGTAGCCATGGGTGTACCCCCTACTCTGTCTTGACCCGCCATATTGTACACTTCAGCCTGGAGGCAATGAGTTAATTTCTTATAATCCAGGCTCGAGTCTCCCATTTCCCGTTTTATGGTTTCTTTTAGTGGTGATGGTAACTTATTGACAAGAGTCACCACACAAAATTCCTCCAGACAAATACCATGGCTAATGATTGACCTCATCACACTCTCTGTATTGGCATAGAAGTCCTTCAAGTCAGCTGTTTGGTGTTTGGGTGACACTAATTGATTGAATTTGGTAACATAAGCTGCCTTGATTCGATCTGGATGCCCATATGTCTCTTGCAGGAGCTCAATTGCTGGGGCATAGCTTGCACTTTCGATTATGAATCCTTCGACTAGCTTATGTGCATCACCCTGAAGCTGACCCTTTAGATAGGTGAAGCGTTGTATATCTGTGAGGTCGGGATTGTCATGGATGGCACACTTGAACATCTCCCAAAATCCCGACCACATGGTGGCATCACCTTCAAATTTTGAGAGAGTAAGATGGGGTAATTTGACTGCGGATTTCTTTGGCTCTTTCCTGACCTCCTTCTTGACCTCTGTAATCAGGATCCCCTTCAGTGTGGCAACGATTACTTGTATGCCCTCCATATATAGGGTATCCTCTCTGATCACCTCGATATACTCGGTGTCCTCGCAAGTGTCGGCCAGGTCCTCCTGAGTGACCTCATACTTATCAAGTTGCTTTTGAATACTGAGCAACCTGGCCTCCACCTCCACTCTAGACGCCGAATCAAGGAATTCGTCAATATCAGAGGTCAAGACCGTCAAAGAGCCCTTAAGTCCAGCCCGACGCTTTTGTACACCTTTAGCCATGATTATACAGGAAGGAATTCTAATTACGTTAAATCAAACTAATAATGCCAGACCGAATAAGTTGCGGCTAACAATACAGTACTCCGAGAAATCAAATTAAATCGTGAGCCGAAAATAAAACACCCTCACGAAATGCGGAATAAGAATTGTGCGCTATGTAGACAAGCAATCTGGAGCTTTTCAATTTAACTCCTTACGTAATAGTTATGAAATTATAGATTCATTACGCCATAAGTTAAGAAAAGTCGGGAGGGAAATTTAGTACAATACAGTATAGGCCAAAAGTCTCCAGATGTCAAAAAGAGCAGTACCGTTTAAAGTTATAATAAAGTAAAGAAGAGTGTGAGCCTATAGGGTAATTGAAACAAGCTAAACTCACTGGGTACCGCTAATTCTATATTATTAATTTAATAAATGTGAAAATTGTACACAAGAAAAATTCATCTCAAAAAGTCACAAGGAAAAAAAGTTTTGAGTTGGATTAACACACACTCAGCCTATCAGCTATCATAGTACCCCGCCTCCAGGGCACACGACGAGAGAATAAATTAGAATGACATGTGAATCTAATAAAGAAGTTATTGGACAGTATAAATTTGATATAGAATTGAATAACCTTACCTTTTGAAATTATTATACAATACAGTATGGATGATTTTAATCTTAGTGCCAATCAAGTGTTATAAAATTTGGGCCTAAAGGTTTTACAATCAAAATTTAATTAATATACTGTACCGATTTGAAGACTTACTAATCCAGGCTATACTGATTTTGTTGATCAACTCTAACGTCATGGTGGGCAAACATCTCGTCGTATGACCTGGCGACCATGGCAAATTCGTCTTGCATAAAGCACCGACGACAGGTGGCCAAGATCTCCGAATAGAGACGCTTTGATGCCTCGTGCGTGAGGTGTACCCCGTCGGGACTGAAGTCAGCCTCAGAGGTATTCATTGACTGATAGCGCTCCCGGGTGAAGGGGATATGGCGCTTTAGCCATCGGTTAACCGCATTTCTGATGCGGTTAAACTCGTCCGTAGAGACCCCTCGTGGAGCCTGTCGCTTCTCTACCCCAATCACCCGGACTTCTCCCCCCGAGAGCCGCACCACCTCCTCAGCTAGGACCTCAATCCCCTCCGCAATCCCTCTCGGACTGACCCCGCTCCTTATCTCATTTCCTCCTATCACCAAGAAGGTCAAGTCGGGCTTCAGCTCTAAAAACTGACCCCAGGCTACTGTTGATCTCAAGGTGCTGACGCGGGCACCTGGGGCGGCCAGAGGAGTCACGGAAAAGAAAGGCCTGTGGACGGCTTGGTCCACGTACAAATCCCTGACGTAGGAGTGGCCCAAAATTGCCACCTTCCTAATTGGGCCTGGGTACGCAGGCCTATCAACCACCGCAGGATAATCTTCCCCTACCCCACCACCCGCGGCACCATGACGCCAAAAGCCCTGGGCCATGAGGGATAGACGAAAATATGGCACAAAAAAAATATAACCACGTAGGCTAGGCCACCACCAACACAAAAAGGGGGGGGGGGGCAAACTAGTGAAAGGTCGAAGGACCAATTATATGGCTAATTTAGATAAGTGGACTGTATATTATTATTATTGAAGAAACATTAACCATATAGAATATATACTTACCCTTAGATGAACTCAGCTGGTGATTGGAGGATGGCGGAAAATAGGCTAAATGACTGGAAGTGGTTAGTATAGTAAACAAAGTATGAAAAGAGGCTACAATAGGCTAGGATAGGATAGATATTTACGTTAAGTTGTGCTAAGTAACAAAGATGATGATTTAGTGACTATATGGAGTATGAGATGAACGTGAAGCGAAAACACCTGATTATGAAACTATAGGAAGAAGGCTTAGCGTGTGTAGCTGGGACGAAGGTTGGTTGGAGAGTGGCGAGCGCGTTATGTTCGTCTCTGTCGTGACATACCGCGCATGCGCATAACATATGGAAAATGTATCCCATCTTCTTTACAATGAGATACTTATAAACAATCTTAAATAATACAAATATATATATATATATGGGAATTATAATCCTACAATACTTTCCCATATACAACTATAGAATAATATATTCTACCCAATCATGGAACGCTCGACCAAGGTTATGGAAGCGTCCAACTTAAGACTACGGAAAGATACGTAACGCTACATCAACCCAGATTACGTAACATCGAGACTGTTCATACTAGTTTGAGTACACTAAGTATGGACAATGACATTCAAACAGCACACCACAAACATTAAAAATAAACTGACACCCAGACTTAACGCCCTCAGGTCACTTGCTCACACAAAATTTGGACACAACAAAGAAACTACCACCACAATATATAAACAATACATAAGATCAGTGATGGAATATGCAAGCCCAGCCTGGGCTTCTAACCTAGCTGAAACACATCATAAGACCTTACAGACTATTCAAACAAAGCCCTGAAGATCATTACAGGCTGCACAGCTACTACACCCACAGATCACCTACATCAAGAAACCAAAATCCTCAAAGTCAAAGACCATCTGGACATGAGAGGCACTCAATTCCTGGCAGCAGCCTCCACGAACCAAGACCACCCACTAAACTACATGGCAACACACCCACAGACACCAAGAAATATCAAAACAACACCCAGCACACGGTATCACACACAATTATTGTCCTCTCTCCCTCCCTGCCCACCCCGAACCAACTTCCAGAAGCACATCCATACTCATATCTCTCACCGATCCATCCACTCACTTACAGACAACACGCAGCTGCATGCACGACCTCCCGAAATCCATCCTTCCGAATCCTCCCTTCCTCGCGAGGACAGAGTCCACCTGGCCAGGCTGAGATGCGGACACCATCCAGCTCTCCTGAGCTATTAGAAGAGACTGGATGACTCCGTTGCCGACGCCTGCCCGGGATGTAACACAGCACCCCATACCATTAAATACATCATAGAAGACTGCATTTCACACAACCACTTACGCCAACAACACAATCTACACTCAATGAGAGCTCTGTGGGAAAGCCCGATCGTGGCCATGGCCTTTCTCAGGGACTCGGGGTTGTTCAGCCAGGCAGCTTAGGGAACAACAACAACAAGATTTTCACTGGCCCAATCAGAAATAATAAAAATAAAGAAGATGGGCATTCTATGGCCTCGTTACGTGACTTTTGGAGTGATTGCATACTGGGTTGATGTGAAAAAATAGTTGTATAGTGTAGGGAAGAGTCATCAGAATTTAAGTGGATAGGACTAGAGGTGCAGTTAAGATCATTAATGAATATTTGAAAGAGAATTGGAGACAAGACAGAGCCCTGAGAAACACCAGAGTTGATAGGTTGAGGAAGTGAATGATGGCCGTCCACAACTGCAGCTATGAAACGGTCAGGAGACAAAATTAGAGAAAAAGGCACAGATAGAGGGATAGAAACTGAAAGAGGGTAGTTGGGAAATTAGAGATTGTGCCAGACTATCAAGGCTTTTGATATGTCTAGCGCAATATAACAAGTCTCACTGAAGTCCCGAAGGGAGGGTAACCAAGAATGAGTAAGATAAGCATGGAGATATCTAGTAAAGCGAACCTTGCGGAAGCCATACTGGCAATCTGAAAATTGATTATGGGAAGATATATGCTAAGAAATTTTGAATTTAGAATATATTAAAAAACTTTAGAGATGCAAGAAATTACAGCAATTGAATGATAGTTGGAGGGTTAAGGACGGGCACCCTTCTTTGGTACAGGTTGAATGAGGGCAAACTTCTAGCAAGAAGGAAAGACGTTAGAGGAAAGACAGAACAAATCAAAGTTTGCCTAGGCAGGGAGTCAACAGGGAAGCACAGTGTTTGAGTACAACAGGAGGAATACTATGCGGACGGTCCGGACAGTACGCCTTCTTAGTATTAAACCCAGAGAGTGCAGAAAGTACATCCTTAGAAGAGATTATGATCTTGGGCATAAGTAAGGATACATATTTACCTATGGTCCCGTTAAAATATCCTCAAGTAACCTATTAATAACTGTTCAGGTGACTGGTTAGAACTTGTAGGATGTTTAATTGAAGTGCGGAAATCAGTATTTACTGAGCAATAACAGTCTTAAAATGCGCTATGGGTATGGCAGTATATTGGGGTCACCCGCTCCACGGAGCCTACCTGCTTCCGCGGAGGGTCCGAGGTCCACGTACGTAATTTTAGAGATTGAGTATGAAATTTGAATATCTAAGTTAATTACTCGGTTTTAATACATAAACAAGTGTATAAAATTACATATTATTTTATCTTCATGCATAAACATAAAAAATCTTGGCTTTATTGATTTATTTGTATTTGTTTGCATTAACCTAACCAAAAAACCTAACCTAACCTAACCTAAATGTATTTGGGGGCTATTAGGTTAGGTTAGGTTAGGCTTTTTGGTTCGGTTAGGTTAGGTTTTTTGGTTAGGTTAATGCTAAAAAAAAAAAAAAAAAAAAAAAAAAAAAAAAAAAAAAATAAAAAAAAAAGAAAAAAAAAAAAAATATCCTGATGGATACAAATTTTATAGCAATGAAGCATAAAATGATAGGAACCCAAAACTACCATTATAAATGAGATCCCAGCTGTGGTGCGGCTCGTAAATATTGACCAAAGTTCCTTTGCACTAATATGGGAGGAGTATGTGTTTTAGATCATAATAAAGTCAATAAGTCATTGACCAAATCTTTTGTTTACTTGGCGAAGACTCGGCAGACGACGTACGCTAAACGCTATTTTCACCATTATAATATATATTATTTATTAGTAATTTGTTCTACTTTAATGCATGAAAATAAAATAATTTGTAATTTTATACACTTGTTTATGTATTAAAACCGAGTAATTAACTTAAATATTCAAATTTCATACTCCATCTCTAAAATTACGTGGACCTCGGACCCTCCGCGGAGGTAGCTAGGCTCCGTGGAGCAGGTGACCCCAATATACTGCCATAGGTGGGTGACTGACTCGCTGATAATTATCGATCGCGCCGATTTATTCTCATTGAAAACCACATTTAAAAAAATATTATATAGTTTTCAATACTATTACCGGCCCAGGAAAAGGTGTAGCTTCGTGTTGGATGTGTGGAAACCGAAAACAAATATGTACTTTACACCAGAAAAGGGTATGGCAGTACCGAAAACAAATATGTACTTTACACCAGAAAAGGGTGTAGCTTGGCGTTAGATGCGTGGATACCGAAAACAAATATGTATTAAATCCTTGGTGGTACTGTACCTGTCAAATGCGTGTCCTACAGGTAAAATCGTACGAAATATTCAAATGAAGTTGTACAAATATTAACCAATACAGTGCTTCTTTAGTCATAATGTTAATAGGGAGATTAAAGGATTCATTATGTAACTATTCAGTTATCCCAAACTTTGGCCTTCATTAACATTAACACCCAGACGACCATTCATATTTTTACCATTATCAGCTATAAACACAGATCACCGAGGACCTCAAAGATAAGAGATCAGTTTGTTCAAATGTCACAGTAACTCGAAGATCTTAAACCTTACAGTACAATGCAGCTTTAGGGTAACACATACAAAGTTAGTTAGAATTATACATCAGCTTTCACCTGTTCGTATCACCCACCTACAAAAAATTAAGGTAAACATTTATCTCCAACCCGATACGAGTTTTTCAGGTAATTTCTTTTTGTTTTTTTCTTTGGTATTCAGTATTGTTTAATACCGAGGACTGTCGCATTTTAGTATTTTCAACATTAACCTAGCCTAACCTAACCTAACCTAATCTAGTATTATTACCTGTCTCGCTGACGGTCTAAACCCAGCTCACGTTCCTTGTTTATTGGTGCGCGACGGTCTAAACCCAGCTCACGTTGCCTGTTTATGGGTTAACAATCCAACAGTTTCTCGTATTTCAATTATAGTGAATTTGCGACGGTAATTACATGTACACCAACAAAGTATCGTTCATGAAAGTGATAAAACACTGATAATTATCGATGGGGCCCGTATCTGGTTGGTCATAAACTAATACCAAAATTAATGTGATTCGAAAAAAATGTAAAGTTGGCTGAAAATATAGTTTTATATTATTATTTAAAATAAAATCACATACCTTCTTAATTTGTATACACTCTACCTCCCGGGCCACCGGCTTATTGAATGGCAAAGGTTCGCTGCCGCCGACACTCCCTCAAATACTGCATAATAATAAAGACGTGGACCGTAGGTTTTCCAATGCTATTCTTTTCCTTGTAAGGTTAGTGCATAATTCATTCAACAGATGGCAGTGAAATCGCTAAGGGATTAGAGTCCTATAATAAGATAATGACCTTCTTTTCTGTTGGTGCCATTTTGTTGCCGTAATTATCTAACTACAGACTGATTTTGTATTAGTTAAAATAGAACTTCAGAGACTATCAACCCTTCTGGATTATTAAGCAAGCACACTGTAAGTCAAGAATAGCGTCAGAACTCGAGCCCCTTTTCAAGAATTCCAGTCCCTCGTGATTGTGTATTTTTAGTCATGTGGTATTTATGTTGATAGGATAAACTATATTTCTTCTACCAGTAATGTTTAATGTCTGTTATGAATATGAACGTATATGAGTGTTAATCAAGACTAATGGTACACTCGGATACCATAGTCTCTAGCCCACTCCTCTCTGGCAAGAGGTGAGGCTAGGACCCTTACTGGACGGCGGCCCACAGTGATGGTTAGGGGTGGGGTTGGGGGGAGAGGGTAACGCACACACGAACACACTGTGAAGCATTTGTGTGAAGAAATCCAGGAAGCTATCTTTGTTGGTTACTTTCTTGTAGTTATTTGATATTTGTTCGCATCATTTAAAATCCTTTATTCCATACTATTGAGAAAAAACATATGCAATATTTTCTTTAGCATGGGTAAGTATAACTACAGGTGTGAACCATTAGTTATTAGGTAGTGCAGTTCCTATTAATAGCAAAATTGAAGTTCAGGGAAGCCTTCAAAATAGATCAGTATAGCTATGGAAGACTGGAACACACATACTCACACACTCAGAGAGAGGGATAGAGAGAGAGAAGGATAATGTGTGTGAGTGTGTGTGTGGGGGGTAACTATGGTAACAGACTGTGAGGCAGATAAACAGGGAGAGGGTGAGATGTGGTGGTGAGAGGCAAAGAGGGAGTGAGATAGAGTGAAAGGGAGGTGTTGGAAAGGAAATATGGAATAGGAATACGATATAACTTCATTAGAAACATTTGTGGGTGTGTGTGTGTGTGAATAACTAATCATAGTCATATATGTCATTGGTAACTTTCTGAATTATATCTTTCATATAGGGTAATTAGTATACCAATTTAAAGATTGTCCTTATCCTTACTGTTAGACAAGTTTCATTCCTACGCAGGTAAACCGATACCCATGAATACAACTTCAGTCTGAAGCATGTTGTGTGATTTGTAGGGTACCCTTTAGTTTAAACCTACAGTACGCGCATGGATTGTTTTCTTGATAGAAGCATATGTTTCCTCTATACATAATAATGTTAACATAATTGTGGGATGAAAAAGTCAAGTAATAAATACCAAGACAATAATTATATATTAACATATACATTTATATGAATATAAATAGTAAGACGTTAATATGAACTCAGAGAGAGAGAAAGTGAGAGAATGTATGGACAAATGAGTATATCAGTTAAATCTTGGCTATGACACTTGTATCTAAATAATAATAATAATTCATAATTGCAATGATAATAATCTACGATAAATGTCATACTTATTTGTGAGGAGGCTAAGGCAGGATTCAAAGACCTCAAATGCTTCACAGTGTGTTCGTGTGTGCGTTGCCCTCTCCCCTCAACCCCACCCCTAACTATCACTGTGGGCCGCCGTCCAGTAAGGGTCCTGGCATAACCTCTTGCCAGAGAGAAGTGGGCTACAGACTATGGTATCCGAGTGTACCTGTGGCAGCAATATGGCAGAAGATGACCCATACTTGCTACTATCGGATATCTGGATGGCATTGATGAACGAAAGGAATAAAGAATGGAAGAGGGAAACCATTTAAACATTACGAGCGATTCCTTGAAGCGAGTTTATGAATCACTTTCATTTACTTGTGTTGTCTGTATCATTGCAGTTCGAGGAGTAAGAAAGTGCCAATATTGTGTTCTTGAGCTTATAAATCTTTGATACTTTAAATACTGTAATGAATTATTGAATTTTGGTTCGATACCGAAAAGGTTGTTTATGTATTATGGCTATTAACTAAAGTATTAAGTGTATGCTCAAGAACTATATCCTGACACAATATGAGCCTTCGAACAGCACAAACAGACCTCCGTAATGTAAATATGATAATATTTTACGAAAATATTTAATTCAGCTCGAGACAGATTGGACACATATTAAGATCACGATTTATACTAGAGTGTACTGTACAGCTGGACACTTCGTAATAGGGTACAGTCTTGGGCACAAATACTAGTCTATAATTATGAACGGTCGAACCTCACATACTAACCTCCACAATGCAAGCAATAGGTAAAGAACTAATACGAACATTACATTAATTCCGAGACAGCTTCGAAACTACGAGGGTGGCATTAATGTCGTAGACTGTCTATTTCATAATTCTTTAAATCGTTTAACATACCAGAGATTGGACAACTTAACCAATATACCATTTCATGTAATAGCTTTCAACCAGCGCCAAATCAACCAAAAGTTAGGTCAAGTTAAATATAGCTAAATTTAGCTACATATTTTAACACAACACTTAAATGCTTCCCTAACACCATATCGAACGAAGATAATACAACTGAGTGTTAAATGGTTTTAAAGGGGATAAATACCATTCAGTTTAAGATAAATCGCTATTTGCTTTTTCGTTGACGAATGTATGTATTTCTGTATATTTATACTTGATATTGACAGATTACTTGAATTTAAAGGCGATAATAGGGTTGGGTGGTGGCTGATAACTACCGTGTTTGATGGAGGAACAATAATGGTTTGGTGGTTCTCACAGGTAAGCCACGGTAACCCTGTCCGTTTCTTAGTCATTTCTGTGCGACTTTAACCTCATGACTAAGGGACAAGTGGCTTATTTCTACACTTTTGGTAATGCACTATATTGACGAAAATTAGGGGACGGTGTGAAAAAAGCTGTCAAAATATCATACTGATCCAACTGTTTGTTAAGTTATTCCCGAAAAACGATGCCACACGGCCTCTGAAACCCACAGTAGTTTCGAGTAGATACCACTAATTATTTCTTCTTTCGTTCACTAAATCGTCGGGTCTCACTGTGGACAGGATTATGAAAATGGCCGTTAATCCTAAAATATTATACACTCTAGGACAAGAATATACTGATACAATAGGGATCGGAGCAAAACCCGAGTCAAATCCGTCACTAACAATAGTCCTGTATACAGGCATTCATTGAGCCTAGGTATATGTGTACTAACCTTTGCTGAACAGTCAAAACATAATACTTACCGGAGTGTTCTTACTCTCCTTGACGATGCTGTGATGAGCCAGATAATGACAGAAATTAGAGTTGCCAAAGGGTACTTCCTGGATGAAACCACATGATAATTTATCATTGATGACTTTTGCAGCTTTGTCTCAATAACTCTTGAACACTTTCTCAACTTAGCATGGCGTCTCGAAGATCTCAAAACCTGCACATGTTTTTTTATTTTTTATAAAAACGTTTTTTTCGGTCACTTATATATGTAAACACAGCAAAAATAAACTTTAATACATACTGTTTTCCTAAAACATACTCAAACACACACGCATGAACACTCACATGCATCACTGGCATTCATTAAATAATAATGTACATCTCAGAAAGCAGACACACTTTAAATGAATGAGGATCGTTGTCCTGTACTTTTTATGCAGAGTGCGTCTTATCCATCGTTCTCCTCAATTCCCCCCCCCCCCCGCTCTCTCTCTCTCTCTCTCTCTCTCTTCACCCTACTGTCTGGCTTTGTGTCATTGTGCTCCAATGCAAACCATATTATATGCAGTATAGACTCAGACTTTCTTCTATTCAACTGCTGAGCTCTGGAGCTCTCTCCCAGAATCGGTCTTTCCCTCTTCCTATGACTTAAATTGCTTCAAACTCTGTGTGTTCAGTCATTTTGGCTCGAACGTCCCTTGATTTTGGCCCTGTCACTCTTTCAACTCTGGGGGAGGCACTCGATACAGGCATTTCTGCCTTTTGACTCCCTCACTCACATAGAAAACAAATATGCAGTATACTGTATACGCTAATCTTATACACATTCAGGTCACTCGAACAGACAAAGAAACAAAGTGTATCAAACACACACACCTTTCACCTTAAATAACTGTTGCAACACAAATATCTTTCACTCCATACAATCACTTCTATATTATATTATTTCTATTCTCTTTCCTCACCTCCGTTTCAGAAATCCTTTTACAAATCTTTATATCAATGTGCCCTTGCTATTATAATCATTTGGCTCCTACGTTCTATCAAACCACTTCAATCCAAATATAATTTACAAAATGTTACTACTTGTATGGTTGTCATGTGAAGCTACAACAACCTTGATAATCCTTTCTTGCACAAGGATGTAGAATAAAAGTCCAGAGATAAGTTTATAGGTTCTTATTACCCAAAGATATACAGAGCTGGGGTGGCACTGCTATGCTGAGTGCCGACCGGATGTTACTGATGAAAACATGTGCAGCGGTGCCGGATATATTTGGTGCAACGCTGCCGATACTACAGAGTACGGTATATTATCATGGGATATTAAACAATGATAGTATTGCCCTGAAAGTACATGTGTGTATGTTGCAATATGATTAAGGCATGTGTACACTCTGTATATATGTTGTGTGTGCACTTAACCTATATCAACACCTCCCTCCCCCTTCAAGCTCGCAAGACGTTGTCGAGCTGACTCTTTTTCTAGGAGCCTTTCAGACCTACGTGGAGCCATGGGGGAAGTGAAGGACTCTCTTACTGGGTCCGTGCAAGACACAGGGATCTCAGGGTTATGGGGGAGGGGTTCAACACCAGGGGAATTCACTGGGCGGAGGAAGCGACGGTTCCGCCAATATATCTTACCACTGGGGAGACGAACCTCATAATCCCTGGACCTGCCGCAGCCCATGACGACCCCAACCTTGTCCCAGCGGTGAGAAGTCGGGTCTTGGACCCGCACTGTGGTGCCGACTCTCAACCTGGGAAGGGGGCGTGCGTGCTGGTCATAGTTTCTCTGCACCAGCGCAGTGTGGGCGGCTGCACGGCGGTCACAGTCCTCGGCCTTGGCTTGCCACTCTGCTGCAAAGGACTGGGGATGAGCAGGGACACAAGACCGTAGTGGGTGGCCATACAGGATTTGTGCCGGGGAGCGGCCTGTGAAGTTCGGGGTGTTGCGGAGCTCCAACAGTCCACGGTCAAAGTCCTCACAGTCGATGTTGCCTGAGGGAGCCGTCTTCAGTATGAGGTGTTTGACGGACTTGACGGCAGACTCGGCATGACCGTTGGATTGTGGGTAGTGTGGGGAAGAGACCAAGTGATTGACTCCCCAACGCTCCATGAAGTCCCGGAACTCACGGCTAGTAAACTGTGGGCCTCCATCTGTACGTAGGCGGAGGGGTACCCCAACTTCCCTGAAGTAGCGGCAGAAGATCCTGATGGTGTTTGAAGCGGTAGTATCTCCTTTGCAGGGTACGACAACGGGCCAGCCTGAGAGTCGGTCTGTTACGACGAGGAAGGATTTCCCCGCCACAGCGAAGAAGTCGGCTGAAACAGACTCGAAAGGCCTAGTTGGGTTGTCGTCGTTGATCATGGGTTCCTGCTGCTGACTAGGCTGTAAGACCTGACACGGCTCACAAGCTTGACCTGTATTGGCGATATCCGAGTTGATGCCAGGCCAAAAGACAGCCTGTCGCGCCCTACGCTTAGTGGCCTCCACGCCTCTGTGACTATCATGCAGGTGAGCCAAGGTGCAGCGGCGGAGGGTTTCAGGAACCACAACCCTCGCTCCGTACAGGACGAGTTCACCATCTGCTGACAGGTAGTCTCGGAGTTTCCAAAATGGGAGTAGAGAGTTGTGCAGGTCGTAGCGGTTGGTGGGGAAACCCGAAGTAACGCACTCACGCAGGCGGATGTACACAGGATCCGCTCTGGCTGCGTCTCGGAGTTCCTGGAGAATCCTGTCTGCGTCCTGTGAAGGAGAGTTGACGGCGGCGGCGGCGGCGTTGACAGTCACGAGGGATCTGAGGTGAACCGTGGCGTCGGCATATGGTAACTCATCCTCTGGCGTCGGGTGGCTGACAGGGGCCCGTGACAACGCATCAGGGATGCAGAGCAACCTGCCAGCGCGCCAGACGGCTGTGAAGAGGTAAGGTGCGACTTTCTCCTTCAGACGTTGGAGGCGGGGATTTTCAACCGCATCAAGGGTGTAGTTGTTGAAGATGTGGATGAGGGGGCGATGGTCCGTCATGAGGGTGAAGTGTTGCAGTCCGATGAGGTAGAACCTGCACTTGGACATGGTCCACACCACGGCTAGCATCTCCAGCTTAATGGTGGCATAGCGGGATTCGGGGTCGCTTAGGAACCTCGAGCCACACTGAACTAAGCGGAGACGGTTGTTGCCATGATCCTGTAGGAGGGCGTATCCAATACCGTTGAGGCGGGACGCATCAGTTTGTAGAATCACTGGTAGGGAAGGGGTCGAATGGGGCCAGGACGGGTGGACTGAGCAGGGCAGCCTTGACCCGGCGGAAAGCCTCATCATGGTCAGCGGTCCACATAATCGACCTCTTCGGGCTCATCAGGGGGCGCAGGGGCTGAGCGGCAGTGGCGATGTCGGGGGTGAACTCCGCCAGCTGGTTCACCAAACCCATGAAGGAGCGAAGGTCGGTGATGTTGGCTGGTGTCGGGAAGTCCTTGATCGCTCCGACTTTGCCAGGGTCAGCCGAGATGCCCTCACCTGAGAGCGTGTACCCACAGAAGTTCACACTGGGTGCGGCGACCACGAACTTGTCCTTGTTGAGTGTGATCCCACTGTCGCGGCACCGTATGAGCACTTCATGGATACGCTGAAGATGTGTGTTGAAGTCCTCGTCGTAGAGCAGCACGTCGTCGACAACCTTGGCACAATTTTGCACCCCTTGGAGGGCCCTATCACCGCGAAGGCAGAAGGCGTCACCTGTCGCAGCGAAACCCATTGGACCTCTACAGTGTTGGAAACGGCCATAAGGAGTGATGAAAGTTGTGAGATGCTGGTCCTCCTCCGCAAGTTCCATTTGCCAATATCCACTCAGGGCGTCTGCCGTCGTGAAGAATTTCGCCTGCGGGGCCACACTGCGGATCGCTTCGAAAGGCGTCGGTGAGGGGTGGGCTGGGCGGGAAACTTGGCAGTTGAGCTTGGTGAGGTCTACGGTGAGGCGAACTTCGGCGTTGGGCTTGGCGACGACGACGAGGGGGTGGCACCACTCTGAAGGTTCATCGCCAGCCGGTTTAATGATACCTTGTGCCACTAGCGAATCCAGCTCCTGCTTAACTTTGTCCCTGAAAGCAAAGGGGATCTGCCGCGGGGTGTAGATGGCAAAAGGCACGGCATCGTCCGACCCTTCATAGGCTTGAGTGGAGCTGTCTGGAGATCCTCCTTGGAGACCAAAACGTCCTTGAACTCTCGAAGAAAGAACTCCTTGGCTTGTGCAGGTGATGTGGTGGCTGTGAAGGGTAGCTCCTTACACCTGTAGATATGATTAACCTGTAGAATTGGCTTGGGGAATTCTGCTGAGATGATGGCCAATGCTTGACAGTGGCGTTTGGACAGAAGCGGCGTCTGAACACCCTCGCGGACTTGGATTGTGGCCGAACAGGAGCGTTTGCTGATGGTGAGTTGTGCATGAAACGTCCCCAAAGCAGGAGCCATTGCAGAGCCATCTGCGTTGAGCGTTGTTGTCGGAGGCGGAGGTCGTAGGCTGCTGAGAGGAATCCGAAGTATGTCGAGGTGTCGTCGGCCGATCACTGTGATGTCTGCACCTGTGTCAGGAAGCATGTGGAGTTTTCTAGTGGTGCCGCTGTAGGTGAGACTCACGGATGTCAGTGTGGGTGCCTGAACAGGTGATCCCACACATCGGCAACTTGTGGTCTTCTTTGCTGTAGACTTGTTGTGGGAGAAAGCGTCGTTGTCCTGTGTGGCGGGCGTCTTGGAAGATCTGCAGCATTTGTCGTAGTGGCCCATATGGTTGCAGCGATGACACTGGGCGGTGGCTGCAGGGCAAGCAGGAGTCCTAGGCTTATGACCACGACGGCCACAGTTAGTGCAGGTGTAGTCTTCAGCCGGGCACTTGTTCTTGTCGTGCCGGCGAGCACAACGTTGGCAGGCGGCGGCCGACGCCAAGGACTGTTGCGATGTGGAGAACTTGTCGCGTTGCATAACCTGCTTGTTCTGCATGTACGCTGTTACGATCCAGGTTCCCAAAGACACAGGGCTCTTCAACATTGGACTAGATAATGACAAAATGCAACAACAGTAACACTAGATCCAACCCCTGCCTTAAACACTGGAAAACAAAATACCATTACCGCCCTGAGTCATGCCTGGACAACGAGGTATCCTATGACTTTGTAACTGGTGCACACACACTAGGCTGACGCTCGATGAAACAGACTATTCTCAAACAGTAAAAGATTACTCGATTAGGTTACACAAAGAAAAGATAGTTAACGTGATTAATTAACGTTATGGTAGATACTCAAATAACTGGCACTCCTGTATTAAAGAAAGTGCAATGCTAGTCCTGCAACATCAACTGGAAACTTCTGAAATAAGTCTGATGCTGGGAAGATGTTCGTAAAGAATCTTGAACAATTATAATGCAGAATACGGGTCACAATAAATACTAGGACATATAGTAATAATAGGCAGGCGAATAATAAAGACTGCGCAACGATAGTAATGCTCGACAACTAAAGAAATGCTTCGTGACACAATGCAACATCCTACTAGGGTTGTGCAACTCAACAACAACCTCGGCTCAAAAGTGCAGTGAATAATAATGTTGCATACATATAATAATGGGGGCTTATCTCTAACCAGTGTCTGCTCAGTTAATAGAGTCTAGCTGGGGTATCAAGGCAGGGCAACAATGGGTGAGCAGGCGGCTCGTAGCCTAACGTTGTCCGAAGGTGGTATAATGAAGATTACGTTATATGACGGGGATGCCCTCTTGATAAATCTAGGTCTCTAGTACCTAGTTCTATCCTGGAGATCCCTCAGAAGTCAACACAAAGAGGCAGCACTATGTTGTGAGGGATAGGCTATGGCCCTCTCACACCACAGCGCTGTGCTCACAAAGTAAACCCACCCGAAGACAACTTAGGCTCCCACAGTACCTGTCGATGTCGTGCAGGGCTTAGCTAACACTGCACACATCGGAGACAATGACACAGTAACCCTACCCCTAGTCTAGCTTTAGATAACCAAGCAGAATCACTCAACACCTTGCCAGGGAGACATATACCGGTCTACAACCTTCCCGAGAGAGGACACATACGGAAAAGTCCGTCTCTCTAACCCTCAATAAAGCATAATACCTCCTTAATCTAATACATGGAAATATCTGAGAGCTTCGCGTACAATACGACTGGCCGACGGTGAACGTCTATGCTGAAACCAGAAGGGATGTTGAGTTTAATAAAGATTAGAGAATGAGAAAGGAGAAGTCGAGAGAGAGAAATAGTATGCAAAGTGGCGAGTATGGGGGACAGAATTGCAAAGGATGTAGGCGATACGTGTGTCAGGCAAGCTCTGAGCTGGTAAAGAACACGAGGCTGCGATGGGAAGGGACTAGTTGACCACCCGGCCACCAACGCCGTCAGCGCCCAAGCGAGCCGCGTCATAGCTCACCCCGCTGCCAGGTGTACTCCCTCACCCTCTCTCGCTCGCCTCCCACACAAGCAACATTTATATTATAGCGAATATAAATACAAGGCGCGGTCACAGACCAAAACAAAGATAATTTCTAGACTGTCTGTGGCAACACGACACTAGCAGATCATTCTAGGACAACTGTAGCCTATCCCCCCATCCTGGCGAGCGCTAGCGAGCTGCAATGCCCCACGCAACCATTCTGCTAACGCCGGGAGGCGTCACACCCCCCCAAGGTATGGGACACTCAACCATGAGCCCATATCTGAACAGGCAGAATGTCGCTAGAATCTGCCACTCCTAACCACTCCGCCTCTCATGGAATGCAAGCTCAGTTTCCTAAAAAAAAAAAAAATACAACAACATTTTATATATAAACAAATCTTATCACCCTTCCCAAATATAATACATTAATTCATAACATTGTGCTCCCAGAGCGAGCTTTAAGAAGCACAGCCTACTGAGGGAAAATCATCTGCACTCAGTACTCAGCTACAATATTATCTTAAAATTAATTATTAAAAGAAAGAGTTTTTATTTAATTTTTCATATTTTATTTTAATGTTGTTTTTGGCGGCTACTCTAGATGTAGCCTAATTTTCTTCTAATCAAAGCCAACAACTCCTGCCCTGCGACCCTACGCTGATGCTACACACGCGAGCCAACAAGCACCAGCGCAAAAATACACCGCGAGCCAAGACAGGAGGCTATACCAACATACTGTTGTAGCCTACCCCGGATCCTCCACCCACGACATACACTGACTGAACAGCGAGGGTTCTCCTGCAAACAAAGCCAAAACATTATCAGTGCCCTTAGTATGCCACACATCCAACTTGTGTTCCGGCAGCACAACAACACCTGACACTGATAAACTGCCCAGTACATCGCAAGACTGGCACTTCTCTTCGCTCTTTCCGGCAACGGGGCCTGCCAATAACCCTTCACTAGTTCTACCTTCGTGATGAGCGAGGCAGCCCCGAAGCGGTCTATGGTGTCGTCATCTCTGGGTAATGGATAGGCGTCTGTCAGGATAATGCTTCCACACTCTTGCAATCAACATACACACGGACTCTGCCACCAAACTCAGGTTGCAAAGCCACTGGCAACGACCACTCACGATATCCCTCATCCCTCAGAGCCCCTCTCCACACGCTGTCCAGCTCCGCCTTCACAACAGGCTGTCGAGCAGGATTCAGAGGGTAGGGAACCAACTCGGGCCTTGCACTGCCTTCAGCCTCCGTGTCGGATTCTACCCCGTACATCAGGCCTGGAGAAGCAACAAACATGCGGACGGACTGCCACAGCCTAGTAAACAACTCCTCTTGTCGCTCAGGAACAAGAGGTTGCAACTTATCTCACAGAACAATATGCCTAGTGCCCTCCCACATCTCCTTCACCATGTGGAGAGGGCCCCTCACCCGATGCCCGAAAACAAGCTCATTCGGACTGAAACCGAGACTCTCTCCAGGTACTTCTCTTGCCGCGAACAAAACATACGGCAGACCAAGGTCCCAATCCTTTCCATTCTCTGCGCAATAACATCGAAGCATGCTTTTCAGCGTGGCGTGCCACCTCTCCAACACCCCTTGACTCTCCGGGTGATACGCAGAAGAGACGACAGTGCTGATGCCATGCTGAATCATAGTTTGTTTGAACAGATTAGATGTAAAATTAGAGCCTTGGTCCGATTGCACCTCTTGCGGGTAACCATACCGCGAGCAATACAAGAGCAGGTTCCGGACAACAGTTTTCGCTGTGCCATTTCTCATTGGATATACATCAGGATAACGAGTGGCCACATCCATGATAGTTAATAGAAATTTATTACCGGCACTAGTAGGGGGTAGGGGTCCGACCATATCAATGATGACCTTACTGAAGGGCGGTCCACTGACAGGAATGGGGTGCAACGGGGCTCTCGGAATTGTTTGGTTAGGTTTTCCAACCCTCTGGCACGTATGACACCTTGCTATCCAGGTTACCACCTGCCCCTTCAACCCCGGCCACCAAAACAATTTTTCTAAAGCCGCCACCGTTTTTCTCACCCCTAGATGTCCTGCCAGTGGTATGTCATGCGCCAACCTCAGTAGGCTATCCCTGCACTCCCGTGGCACCACCAACTGGTCCACTACTCCGGACCCCTCTTGCCAACTACGTTTAGGGTCTTGAAAACGCCTATAGAGGATGCCTTCTAAATAAAAAAAATCTCCTGGCTGTGCATCGCCGTCCTCGTCGAGCTCTACAGCTCCATTAGCACACGTTTGGAGCTCAGGGTCCTCTAGTTGCAACCGACGTATATCTGAGGGTGCCAAGCGATCTAACTGCTCCCGGAGAAATGCATGACCTTCCCCGATACTGGGCTGCTCCCTCTGTCTCTCTCGATGTACATAACGTTGCTGTCGTCGAGACTCGTCATGCCCAGCCTCGTCACTCTCGATGACAGGCCCAGGGGCTACTCCAGAATTAAGTAATGGTGCTAATACTGAATCACCCAGGAGAGCCGCCGAGTCAAAACTCTTAAAACCAACTCCAGCTTTAGCCTCCTCCTGTTGATCGTTCCTCCGCTGGTCTGAAGACGGAGGACTAGGCTGTGACACTTTAGCTGCCCGAGCTCGGGTGACAACACACGCCATGGGTTGTGTCTGGCACCGCTCGACCCACTCTTGCTCTTCCCTACTCACGTCGGCCGGCCTCTCGGCAACGACTAAGGGTAGAACCTCAGAAGCGGGCATTGCAAAGTCGTTGCCGAGAAGAAGGTCGACGCCCTCCACTGGCAGTTTCTCCACAATCCCGACATCCAATTCACGTGCCACACCATCCACCTCCAACTCCAACCACACCAGCGGGTATGACCGAGTTGCATTAACCCTTAAAAAGCGGCTCACCACTTAAGTCGAGTTAAATAAAGCTGGACTATGTGGCGGCGCTCGACATAACTCGAGTGGCAATTTCAGCACGTAATGTGGCTGAGAGAGAGAGACAAGTGGTGGCAGGAGACTAGCGAGCGTATGACTGCTCCAGACCACCGCGGCGAACCTACTGACACAAATCTCAGCTCCCTCCTCCCTCTCTCACTCGCTACATACTCAATTATGTACCGAAAGTACCGAATTACCTGCTTTTTGCACTCGCGTTGCACGGTTATTGCAAGAAAACTATCCATCATACAAGGATCGTTATGGTGTCATTCGAAAGCTCTGTTTATGCCCTTTCAGGGATAGATACTTGTTTTACGTTCTGGGTCTTATTTAGGCATGAAAATGATCACGTAAACAGCCCTATTTTGGCTAAAAACACCCCGCTGGGCGGTACACATAAATAAACCGCATAGGCCGCTCGTAAGGTGTTAATACCTTGCACCACCACCACCCGAGCCGCGTTTATAGGGTAGCCAGTCAAGTTTTTCATCAGAGTCTGGGAAGCACCTGTATCACGCAAGACCTCTACTCCATGCTTGCGCCCCGCCCAAATCACGCAACCCCGCCCTCTATGGTCGCAAAAAACATCCTGAGCAGGGTTCGAGCCTCCCAGGTGCTTCTGCATTGCTGTGCCTCAGCCTCTGACGAACTGCCCCGGGCAAACTCAGATGACTTCGGAGACACACCAATGTTGCAGGCCAAAGACACAGCTGCTGTAGGTGGTTTGCTAGGACAGACTCTTGCAAAGTGCCCCTTTTTATGACAATGATAACACTCCAACTCCCCTTTGGCTTCCCATGGTACTGGGAAGGGCCCGGCCCCTTCTTAAATGGGACGGTGCTAGTCTTGTGGTCAGTCTTGGTATCATGGCTCTTGTACTTGTTTGCATAAGGTATATCACTAACTCGGGGGGGTTGGGCATCACGCCCCTTGTTACCTGCCTCACTACGCTGGGCAGACCCGCACCCACGAATTAGTGATAGCCGGAGGTCAGCCATCTCAGCTGCCTCCTGTAGAGTTTTTGGTTGCTTTTCTTTAAGGTTTAACGTCAGATCGCCGCCCGTGCATTTGAAAAACTGCTCTAAAAGCACCAACTGTTTAATGTCGTCAAACGTAGTAGCTTTCTCCGACCTCAGCCAATTCCCAAAAGCATCGGACAGCTCCCGGGCATCCTCCAAAAAGGTGCTCTCCCGACCCTTGGTAACACCCCGGAACTTCAACCTGTACGTCTCTGGTTGTAGTTCGTATGCTCTCAGGACAGCCTCCTTGAGTTCCTCATAGATAATACAAGACTCTATAGGCAACGCATCGTAGGCTTTAAGACCCTTGCCTATTAATCTAGAGGATACAAGTGCTGCCCATTTATTCTCTGGCCACTGGTGTTCCTGGCACTTCTTCTCAAAGCGTGCGAAAAATTCTGTAACACCACTCTCATCAAACACCGGAACCAGTTTCAATAAGTGCGAGAGAGATTGATCATGAGCACGGTTACCAGCCCCAAGTCGCTGTCCCGTTGTCTCTACTCGCGACTTCTCTACGTCCCTGTCGGCACAGTACCTAGTCGACTCAGCTTGGATTTTTGCTAGCTCTATTTGCTGCTCACCCGCCCTGATAGCCTTTCTCTCTTCGATCTTAGCTAATTCGAGCTGAAGAAATAATTCTGGAGATAACCCTTGAGGAGGTGAAGGTGCTACAATGTTTGAAACTACCGGTGGTCCCCCCAGGGGCAACCCACCCTGCCAGTCACCACCCAACTGCGGAAGCGTACCCGGGGTCGGCAAACTACTGGGATGGCTGGGAGTCGAGTGTAGGGGAAGCATGGCCGAAGGGCTCTGAGCACTCAACCCATCTCACTCACCAGTCACCCTGCCCAGTACACACGTTATCAAGTTATCCTTGGTCATGCTGCTAGTAACCGCATGACCGATAGCTGTGGCCAGGCATTGAAGACCGTACCGATCCATACCCTCCAACCGCTCGGCAGTAACAGGCCATTGCAAAAATATCCTAGCATCCTCCTCACAGTTCACCCGATTAACCCTTTCATCATGCTGCTGTTCCTCAGTTTCGACATTACGTACTGTGTCTCCATTCTCCTCTGACCCGGTATAAGACATGATGCTCACACAAATTTCTCACCACAATATTCAGAAAAGAAGTACCCCAAACTCTTATGTAGCACTATTCACTTGCCAAAAATGTCTGAAGACTCTCAAGTGCTATACTACTTTGCCAAAAAAACATTAACGTGCCCACTATATTCCTCAATAAAACAAATGACCACAACAATCCTGCAATTATCTCATAGTTCACAAGATCCTGAGCTAGGTCGCCATTTGTTACGATCCAGGTTCCCAAAGACACAGGGCTCTTCAACATTGGACTAGATAATGGCAAAATGCAACAACGGTAACACTAGATCCAACCCCTGCCTTAAACACTGGAAAACAAAACACCATTACCGCCCTGAGTCGTGCCTGGACAACGAGGTATCCTATGACTCGGTAACTGGTGCACACACACTAGGCTGACGCTCGATGAAACAGCCTATTCTCAAACAGTAAAAGATTACTCGATTAGGTTACACAAAGAAAAGATAGTTAACGTGATTAATTAACGTTACGGTAGATACTCAAATAACTGGCACTCCTGTATTAAAGAAAGTGCAATGCTAGTCCTGCAACATCAACTGGAAACTTCTGAAATAAGTCTGATGCTGGGAAGATGTTCGTAAAGAATCTTGAACAATTATAATGCAGAATACGGGTCACAATAAATACTAGGACATATAGTAATAATAGGCAGGCAAATAATAAAGACTGCGCAAAGATAGTAATGCTCGACAACTAAAGAAATGCTTCGTGACACAACGCAACAGCCTACTAGGGTTGTGCAACTCAACAACAACCTCGGCTCAAAAGTGCAGTGAATAATAATGTTGCATACATATAAAAATGGGGGCTTATCTCTAACCAGTGTCTGCTCAGTTAATACAGTCTAGCTGGGGTATCAAGGCAGGGCAACAATGGGTGAGCAGGCGGCTCGTAGCCTAACGTTGTCCGAAGGTGGTATAATGAAGATTACGTTATATGACGGGGATGCTCTCTTGATAAATCTAGGTCTCTAGTACCTAGTTCTATCCTGGCGATCCCTC
The DNA here is from genome assembly GCA_032716605.1 of Paralithodes platypus. Classification (NCBI taxonomy): domain Eukaryota; kingdom Metazoa; phylum Arthropoda; class Malacostraca; order Decapoda; family Lithodidae; genus Paralithodes; species Paralithodes platypus. Next base: position 41,291,596 of record CM064502.1, on the reverse strand, counting down.
AGAAGTCAACACAAAGAGGCAGCACTATGTTGTGAGGGATAGGTTATGGCCCTCTCACACCACAGCGCTGTGCTCGCAAAGTAAACCCACCCGAAGACAACTTAGGCTCCCACAGTACCTGTCGATGTCGTGCAGGGCTTAGCTAACACTGCACACATCGGAGACAACGACACAGTAACCCTACCCCTAGTCTAGCTTTAGATAACCAAGCAGAATCACTCAACACCTTGCCAGGGAGACATATACCAGTCTACAACCTTCCCGAGAGAGGACACATACGGAAAAGTCCGTCTCTCTAACCCTCAATAAAGCACCTCTGAAGTGCGCATGGGGGTAATTGGAAACGTCCCCCTGTGCTGACGTATTTGAGGTGTTTCCGTCACTAAAATATTCATTGTGCCATTAATAGCATTAATACTTATCCATATGCGCCTATTATGGGTTGATTATAAAGGTATTAACCTGAAACAACAATAAAACGAGTGAAAACAGCGTTTGGATGGTCAAAATCGGAGATATAGCCCGCGAGTTGTATAATGTATGGGTGAGGCAATCTGCTTTCCCGCCAATTTCCCCCAAGGCCACTGAGACACAGTCGATCGATACTCTCTCTCTCTCTCTTGCACTCGCTTGCTATCAGTGATGACCACACCCTCCAATCGGATTTCTAATGTTAGCACGAAAATATACCTCAGAATAAGGGAATAACAGGGAAAATAGGTGATAACTGAAGGAGAGGAGGAAAGTGGGGAACTCTTAAGAGTCTCCCCGCAGCTCCCGGGTTAATCTAATACATGGAAATATCTGAGAGCTTCGCGTACAATACGACTTGCCGACGGTGAACGTCTATGCTGAAACCAGAAGGGATGTTGAGTTTAATAAAGATTAGAGAATGAGAAAGGAGAAGTCGAGAGAGAGAAATAGTATGAAAAGTGGCGAGTATGGGGGACAGAATTGCAAAGGATGTAGGCGATACACGTGTCAGGCAAGCTCTGAGCTGGTAAAGAACACGAGCCGCGATGGGAAGGGACTAGTTGACCACCCGGCCGCCAACGCCGTCAGCGCCCCAGCGAGCCGCGTCATAGCTCATCCCGCTGCCAGGTGTACTCCCTCACCCTCTCTCGCTCGCCTCCCACACAAGCAACATTTATATTATAGCGAATATAAAATACAAGGCGCGGTCACAGACCAAAACAAAGATCATTTCTAGACTGTCTGTGGCAACACGACACTAATGAAATAAAGCAGATCATTCTAGGACAACTGTAGCCTATCCCCCCATCCTGGCGAGCGCTAGCGAGCTGCAATGCCCCACGCAACCATTCTGCTAACGCCGGGAGGCGTCACAATGCTGACACGGCGTTAACCTGGGACGGTGGGGCACGTATGGCTGATGTAGCGCTTCGAGTGGCCTCATAGGAACGGCAAGTGTTGACGATGTCCTGTAATGAAGGGGTGGCGTCGAGGGAAAGCAGCTTCTGTACAAGTTCTTTGTCATGTATGCCCATCAGAATGACCATCTTGAATTGGGTCTCCTTGCAGGCTGAAGAGTTCCCTGGGCAGACGTCAATTTCTTCGGCGATGTGGCAGAGGCGGACGTAGAAGTTGTTGAATGACTCGCCCTGTTTTTGCTTGCAGCTGAACAGGTCCCTGCGACGGAGAGCTTCATTGCGAGAATTCTTGATGTGCTCCTGAAGTGCATCGAGGACTGCGTCAACGGTCTTGTCGGTGTCAGGGGGTATGCTTAAGGTGTGCTCCAAAAGCCGCTCTGTCTCCAGGGTTAAGCACATCCGCATCTGGATCAGTTGTTTCTCCCTCGGTAGTTTAGATAAGTCTACCATAATAGAGTAATCGTCCCACCGACGCCTCCATTCTCTGAAAACCTGGAAGGTGGCATCAGCACGAAGGGGCGGCGGGTTCTGGTTGATAGCCTTCTGTGATGGAGGTGGAGCTGTAGGGGTGGAGGATGTTGTGGAATGGGGTGTTGTCCCCGGTGAGGTAGGTGTAGGTGCGGCGGCAGGTGGGGTCATTTGGGCCAGAGCCTGGACAAGGGCGGAGAACTTGGCATCGTCCATCTGTCTCCTGTAGTCCTCCTCAGTGCGTCGTCTTGTTTCCTCCTCCTGTCGTCGGTTTTCCTCTTCCCATCTTCTGCGGTCCTCCTCCTGTTGTCTGCGGTCCTCTTCCTGTCTTCTGCGGTCCTCCTCCTGTCTTCTGGTATAGTCGTCCCGTTGTCTGCATTGCTCCATATACTGTATGAGCTGAAGGAGGTCTGCACTTGTGGTAGGTTGTAGACTTGCAGGGTGTGGTGACAGGGGTGGCATTCCCCTATAGTGTAGGGGAGGTAAAGTGGGGGGAGGTTGGGGAGGTGGAGTAATATGAGGGGTGGTGAGAGGAGAGGTTGGAGTGGAATGAACTGACTGGTACCCCGTACCAGCAACTCCAACAGTATCTCCATCATTATCTCCACCAGTAGCTCCACCATTATCTCCCTCCCCAGTATGGTCGTGTGGGGTGTCTCTGGGCTCCCCATGAATCTGCTCATCTCCCTTCATAATTGGTTGATAGCTGACACACTGTAGTCTTGCAGGAACGATGAAAATGTGCAGTACAACTGGAACAGTTTATTTAATAGTGAGAGAAATTATCTGTGCTAGAGAGAGTGAGTGCGTGAGTGCGGTAGGCTTGGCAACACCGTGTTGACTTGGCAACGATGTGCATGTGTCCGTGCGCGCATGTGCCTGCACAGCTGGAAGGCACTGAGGGCCCAGTGAGGGGTGAGAGCTTTAGTGTTGCTGGAGATGTTAGAGGGGGAGGGTATGCTACTCCTCGCTCTTGTCCAGCAATGATTCGGCAGCTATAACCCTCACAGCAAGTCGGGAATGGGCACAAATGACATGGGACACATAATAAAGGCACTGCACTACACTCTTAAACACTTCACTGCACTATAATATATCCAGGGCTGGAGAGGCGAGGTCTTGCAAGATGGCTGGCTGATAATCCGGTCTTGGCTCGTATCTCCTGGCTTTAATACACTGACTGCGCCATGTATGGTTGTCATGTGAAGCTACAACAACCTTGATAATCCTTTCTTGCACTAGGATGTAGAATAAAAGTCCAGAGATAAGTTTATAGGTTCTTATTAGCCAAAGATATACAGAGCTGGGGTGGCACTGCTATGCTGAGTGCCGACCGGATGTTACTGATGAAAACATGTGCAGCGGTGCCGGATATATTTGGTGCAACGCTGCCGATACTACAGAGTACGGTATATTATCATGGGATATTAAACAATGATAGTATTGCCCTGAAAGTACATGTGTGTATGTTGCAATATGATTAAGGCATGTGTACACTCTGTATATATGTTGTGTGTGCACTTAACCTATATCAACACTACTAACAATTACATTCGCGTTTCGCTTTAGCAATTTAAATATTTATTTCGTACATTTCAATATATATTTTATCATGCCGTTTTTTATTTATATTTGTTTATAATATAAAAAACATTTTACCCAGGTCTCACTCAAGAAATACCCCAAACACATCAACACTATCTATCTATCTATATGCTCAGGCCCAATCCCCATTTTGGGGGTAGCCGACTCAAGACAGAACAAGAACAGGGAAAACACAAAAACAACATAAAACAACGAATAAACACAGATAAAAAGCACCAACTCACACACATCCAGGTCACCCAGGAGAAGACCCAGAGACCAGGGTCACCAAGGTCGCTCCAGCACTCCCCCGGCCCCCGACCACCCGGAGAGGTTCCGATCTCGGCAGGCAGACATGCAGCGAAGCCAAAGCCACACGCCCTCCCACCACACTTCCAGGCGCACCCTTCATATTAATCGTCTCCCCGGGCCAGGCGCCTGATGGACTATTATCTAGTCCAACTTGCGCCCGACCCCTTACTCCAAATGACCACGTGTTCACTCAACTATTCACAAGCATTCTCCATTCACTCCTGTCCACCACCACTTCCCCTGCCTGATCTATAGTCATTCCTCTATCATCCAAAGCCTTTTTTACACAGTCTCTCAATGGGGGTCTTCCTGCCCTTCTATCTCCCCTTGTACCTGACTCACATATTCTCTTTGTAAGACTTTCATCTCCCATTCGTTCAACATGACCATACCAGCTCAGCACCTTTCTGTCCACTCTGGCTGGCAAATGTTCCTGCTGCCCCACTCTCCTACGTATCTCTTCATTCCTCAATCTGTCTCTACGAGTAACTCCACACATACTCCTCAAGCAGCTCATCTCCATCACATCCAGCCCTCTTTTCTCCTTTTGTATATTATATTTGCAAAAAAACAAAAGATTATCTGAAAATGAGTATGGCATGACATCATAAACAACTAATAACTAGCCCTATAAGTGTTATGAATCTCACTACTTTATAACTTGCTATTGATCTAATAATGTGGTTCCCCAGCACAGACCAAACCACATACTACACTCCTAAGGGGGGGTCACCGGCTTTTTTTATCTTTATCTCCTTTTCTCTCTTTCTCTGGCTTGTATCCATTCGGCCACATTCAGCCAACTGTTTTAAGACGTTTATCCCCATCCAGGTGTCGATTTCTTCCTGGCGAGCGATAGCGAGCCAGCATTGTATGGAGAAATCCGGTTTCACCGGGGACATTTTTCTATCGAAAAATGTACAAATTTAGCTTGCTGTCAAAACAAAAAAATATTTATGTTGGCTCGCTACCGCTCGCCAGGAAAATATTGACACCTGGATGGGGGTAAACGTCTTAAAGTAGTAGGCTGAATGGGGACGAATGGATACAAGCGAAAGAGAGAGGGAGAGAAAGAGAAAAAAACGAGGTGGGCTACCATGAGGGACAATAGCAGGTCTGGTCAAAATAATCAGTTCGGGTGTCCTCAGTGATGTAATCAGAGTCACATAAACACTGCCGTTGCTACCTGAACACTTCTTTTATATTCTTACACGGTCATAGCCTTACCCGTGTTTAGAATGTTTTGCATGCATCTGGGTTCGAATAGGTTTATATCTGTTAAACAAATTTTACAATTGTTTTTTTTTTGTGTGTTTTTTTTTTGCATTGATCTGTTACATTATTGTTGACATGGTTTAAGTAGTAATTTATAATCGGTTAGATTCTGATAGGTCGAGCTTTTTCGAAAAATATTCGTGTTACTCAACAGTATGTACATTGTACAAGTTGCCCATTCTCGGATGCACGTAAAACCCTCGCTTCACCCTAGCTTTCTCCAACAAGCCGTTTTTAAGAACATACGAAGATTTGAACTATGGAAATCCACTACACTAAAAATATCTCCCACTACAACCTATTTCCGCTACCCTTCATATATTGTATATTAAATGTTGTTTGTTTTGTCTACGTTGTACGTGTTATGCCCATCGTCTATGTAGTCTAAGTCTTCGCTTCGTGTCATGTATGTATTAGATTTTGTTCTGCCAATTCTGCTAGGTGAAATTTCTCTTTGGTCAAACCTACTTCTATTATGTGACTCGATTCATGTTTAGGTTAAGCCAAGTGCACGAGAGAGAGAGAGGGAGAGATTTACATAGATACACTGGCCACACATAGCTTACGATCCCTGCGAGGTGGAGGAGAAATAGAAAAAGAGAGAGAGAGAGGGGGGGGGGGGGTGTAATTGTATTTTGGTGAGCCTCTGATATTGTTATAGTAATTACGGTTTGTGTGGAAGCCAGTAGTTGTAAAATGGTATACTCTCTCTCTCTCTCTCTCTCTCTCTCTCTTAGGTACGTACATAAACAACCAAATTGTATCTCTGTTGTATGATATTTTGCCTCCCAGTGGTTTATCCATAATCTTGGAGTACTATTTTAAGGGGACAGGTCGTTTTTCTGGTCCCCTTTCTTCCTCATATTTAACCCCTTTAGTTTTCGAATTTTATGACGTTCGGCCCATTAGTTTGGTGATTTTAAGACCTATCGCCCCATTTCTTTGACAATATTAATCTTTTCGTATCATTTAGGTGTTGATTTGTTTTGTAATTTAAGAGAACCGGCCTTCGGCCGGGAAACATTTCTATCGAAAAATTTAAACATTTATCTTGAAGGTGTTTTTTAAGCTTGGTGGAGGTCTAGGGAGGAAAAAAAATAAAAGATACATACAGGTAAATTAGCAACTATATAAGCCCACTTACTAAAATTAACTCAAGATAGGAGATCCGTACCTGTGGGTTGTGGGTAATTATGTGTTGGAAAGTTGTTGATTGTAGTTTCGGTAACACTGGAGATGTTGATTGTAGACTCGGTATCGCCGCCACCAGCCCCTACAGTCTAGGTAATAACCTTATACTATGGGATATAATATTATTTAAGGGGAGATGGGTCGTTTTTCTAGATCCCCTTCTCCCTCATGTTTAGCCCCATTAGTTTGTCAATTTTAAGTTCTTTCACCCCATTTTTGTGTCAATATTAATACCTTTCGTGCTATTTAAGTGTTGATTTTATTCCTGGCGAACGATAGTGAACCTTTATATTTTGGAAGAACCGGCCTTTGGCGGAAACTTTTTTCTACCGAAAAATTTACAAATTAATCTAGAAGTGGGATCTAATGGATGTTTGTTTAAGTTTGATGAAGGTCTAGCGAGGAAATTAAAACTATAATAAATACATGAAATAATCGACCTCAATATAAACACTTCCCGGCCCCTTAAAGGCACTTGTTGTAGAGATGACCACTTTATTCTTTAGGAACACAGGAAATCGTAGATAGAAATAGAAGTTAATTGTATTGTATATTGTCTAGAATGTTGCAGATCCAACCTCGGGTCTTACTTAACCCTTTCACGCACATATGACACAGAGGTTGCCAGATTAGCAATAAGAAATAGAGTTCTCTCACTCTTATAATTACCTCTCCAAAATTAGTTTTCTGCCCAGAGCTAACTCAAAGACAACTGCAGAGGTTGAAGTAACTAAACTAAAGGTTTCTAAATACCCCTGATGGTAACACAGGCTTTAAAGTATCCCCAATAGGCTCAAAATCACGTCATATGTCGGAGAGGGTTAAGTGTCGGGACCCAAGTGTGTCTCCTACCTACATACAGTAGATAAAATAGGACTTCAGAGGCTATTAATCCGTCTGAATTATTAAGCCAGCACACTGTAAGTCAAGAATATTGTCATAGATGATTGGTAAGTGAAATTATAAGTTGACCAATGTCGGAGTTACTGTCGAGAACGATAGTGTTGATTCAGCTCATATAATTGATGTTTTATGCGATGCAGTTCTCTGGTGCTAATTGCTTATTAGACAAATTTATATCACACCGTGATGTAGTGGTTTAAACTTTAAAGCATGGACACTTGTCCGGACTGTCGGTTGTTCGAGTCCGGCAGGGATAATAAAACTTTTAGTAGTCAACGTGTATTTGTCAGATATACTTTACACACACACACATATATATATATATATATATATATATATATATAATACAAATATAGTATGTAATTAGGCTACTGCATACTGGTTACACAATGAATATAAAACACAACATCCTTTGCCTTGGGGATAATAAATGTCTTAAAAACTGGTTCAGCTTAACACTATAATTTCGCTCGCTATCATTGTGCATGCATGACAGAACAGCCAGTAAGTGATGATGTCATGTGTGTGTGTGTGTGTGTGTGTGTGTGTGTGTCTCCTTAGAGGGGTAATAAGCTTATCTAGGTAATATGTTGTGCCATTTTGCAGCACCTAAACTGTGTTCACACAGTTTAGGTCCAAACATTCAAAAGTAGCTCAATTACTCTTCAGTAAAGAACACGGAAATAATGAGTGTTAATTATGATCGATATATAAATTACAATCTACCTTAGCAAATTATAAACACTAAATAATAACAATAACTATATATAGAAACAAATTAAATAAACACACACACACATAGATTGATCCAATTGATATGAAGTTAGTTTGGTTAATATAATCGTCAGTATATTGTCACTAGTCTACTAACTTATAAATAAAGTACTGTATTATATAGATAAGTGACTGAGAACAATATATTTAATGTTGCCGAGAAGGTCGGTCAGAGTGTATTGCGCCAGATCACTGAACGAGACAACATTCAGGTCGATCATTTGTGCCAATTGATCAATGGAATTTGGATCCATATCGCAAGACAATGGTAGCACCTGTCTGCCTGGCTACGTGAACTATTAGTGTAGATGCGATTAATTAGTTAGTTAGTTAGTTAAAATAGGACTTCAGAGGCTATCAATCCTTCTGGATTATTAATCTAGCACACTGTAAGTCAAGAAAGGCGTCAGGACTGGAGCCCCTTTTCGAGAACTCCAGTTCCTTGTTGTTCCAATGTAGTGGTTGGGATTATTCTAGTCTAATGATTAACCCCTTAAGTACCGGTGATATTTTTGTCATTATAATCTGGCAACTATTACATAATTGTATTCATCTTAGACTATCTCAATCCATCCTATTTTGCTACCATATATCCTTCCCAAGCTGCATGATGTCGCCTTAATATAGCTAGATTAAATACAAAAGACGTCGCCGGTACAGAAGGGATTAACAGGTCCATGATTCGCTCCCTCGGCGTTATACGAGTTTTTCACATTCAACTCTCCATGAGGTCACAGTTGTAGACTCTTTGTTGTGGTGTCTCTATTTTGACACAGTCTCTCTGGAGCAGAGATTACCTCACGTAGCAACACATCTTGTAAGTGCGGTCGTTATTATCCCCTTCTGTACCATCGACATCCTATTTATTTTATTCTGGCTACTGCTAATGGATTTTACTCAGTTTAGGAAGGATCTCTAGCAATCATGAGGCTTCAAACTATCTCAATTAACCCTTTTAACTACCACACCCACTTCTTAAGCTGCATAAAATCGTCTGAATATAGCTAGAATAAAATATAACAGACGTCTCTGGTACAGAAAGGGTTATGGACCGTATTATCAGTGGACGTACAATATGATCGGTAGGGAACGCCACCGTATGGGCCTCACGACCGACCAAATAACACCCGATCTTGATTCTACCAGCTCGTAAGCCTTGTAATTACGATGGATCGTAATGACTATCGGAACGAGTGTAGTATGGTGACTGAAAATACGGGACCATGATTATTCATCTTATCAGTAACCTATATCAATAAGGTTTATATAATATAAATATAAATACATATGTTGCATCTACCGTTCCCCAAATACTCCTCCAGAGCAAAGTCTTTTTGATTCTCTGTCCTCACAACTCAGTGTCCTCAACTTAAATGCTTCTTCTGAAATCACTGTGTTGGGTGATTTTAATGTCCATAATGTTGAATGGCTCACTCATTCAGCCAGGACTGATGATGCTGGTCTTGAATGTGAGCTATTTGCAGACTCATTTAATCTCACTCAACTAGTCAACCAACCCACCCGTGTACCAGATAATCCTCATCATAATTCCCACCTACTGGACTTATTTTTAACAACCAATTCAGAAAATTATGATGTTACAGTGAGGTCCCCGCTTGGATCTTCTGATCACTGTCTGATACATGCCACCTGTCTATCACCTACCACACCTTCCCACTCTGAACCTGTTTTGGTGACTAAATGGCATTACGATAGGGCAGACTGGGAGGGTCTTCAAGGTTTCTTTATTGATATTCCCTTGACCTCTTTTTTTTCTAATGATGCACACTCCACCTTGAGCCACATACAAGATTTTGTAAAAATTGGAATGGAAACTTTTATTCCTCATCAAAAGTACAGTAAAAGATCGAATTCACCTAAATGGTTTGACCATAATTGTGCTAGAGTAACTGAACAAAAAGCAATAGCCTACAATGCATACACAAGATCAAAAACACATGAAGCCTTTAATTACTTTAGAAACATCAGAAATCATGCCAAAACTGTATTAAACCTAACTAAATCAAACTTTCTCCACAAGCAGGCAAATAAACTTCTAAATAATCCAAATGATAACAAAATATTTTGGTCTACTCTTAACTCATTCAAATCCAACTTCACTACTGCTTCATCCATTCCACCATTAAAATCTCCGACTGGCAATCTTGTAAGTGACCCAAGAGGTAAAGCTAACCTTCTTGCTGATATTTTCTCCACCAACTCAACCTTAGATGAAATAAATCAAGATGTCCCTGTACTTAATTTTAATTCGCCTGAAATTCCCTCACTTATTAAGATCCACACCAGACATGTCAAAACTATTTTTCAGAATCTCTCAGTAGATAAGGCTCCTGGTCCAGATGAAATTCCTCCAATAGTACTTAAGAATTGCTCCTTGGTGCTCGCTCCTGTATTGGCAAATTTTTTCCGTCTGTGTACTCATACCTCATGCTTCCCAGTACCCTGGAAAGAAGCAAACATTCATCCAGTTCCTAAAAAAGGTGCCTCTTCAGATCCATCAAACTACAGACCAATAGCTATAACTTCCACTCTTGGTAAAGTCTTTGAAATTATATTAAATAATCACATAATTAAGCATCTTGAGAATAATCAATTAATCAGTGATAGGCAATATGGTTTTAGACGATGTCGATCAACTGCAGACATTCCTTGCCTTCTTACGCATCAAATCAACCAAGCTACAGACCAACATGGTGAAACACATACAATAGCACTGGATATATCAAAGGCATTTGATAGAGTCTGGCATCAATCCTTATTGTCGAAGATGTCACACTACGGCCTTGCATCATTAGTTCCACTAATTTCTTCTTATCTTCATAACAGAAAAATATGTGTAATGGTAGATGGCTTTTATTCTCAATTTCACTCAATAAATGCTGGTGTTCCCCAGGGATCAGTTTTGGCCCCAATTTTGTTCCTCATTCATATCAATGATCTCATATCTACCACTCATAATCCAATACATTCCTACGCAGATGACTCAACACTCCACAGTTCCTTCACATTTACCAATTCTTTCACCCAACCCGATCTTATAAATTCAAAAATAAACACTGCAATTTCTCTGAACCAGGACCTTTCTAGAATTAATGGATGGGGACAAAAGAATCTAGTTTCCTTTAATGCACAGAAAACCAAGTACATTCAATTTTCTAACCGACAGAATCTCACTGACTCCCATATATTTGTTAATGATGTAAAAATTCCCACTTCCCCTAGTATTGACATTCTCGGTGTAACATTAACTACTAACTTGAGCTGGACACATTATGTTAGAAGCATTGCTAAGAATGCCTCTAAAAAACTGGGACTCCTGTACAGAGTTCGAGAATTCTTCACTGACGAGCAGTTGGCCGTAATATATAAAAGTCATGTGCGTTCTCAGATGGATTACTGTTCACCTCTGGGGTGGAAGTGGAGTGGTTGCATTGAGGCAGTTGGACAAAATTCAAAATAAAGCTATTAGATTAATCAATAACCCTGCAATCACACAGGACCTTCCTACATTATCCATACGAAGAAACGTTGCATCCCTTGCATTATTCTACAGATATTTTCACAGCAATTGTTCCGAGGAACTTGCTTCAATTGTGCCGCCTCTCCACATCTTTCCCCGTAGAACTAGGGCAGCTGAGAGCGCCCATGAAATTACACTTTCTCCTCCACAATGCAGAACTTCTGCTTATCAGAATTCATTTATCCCCAGAGCTACTACTCTTTGGAATTCACTTCCCTCGAATTGCTTTCCACAAACTTACAATTTACAAATGTTTAAATCCAGTTGTTACAAAAAATTTATGAATGGAGGATGCCTTTAGGCACATGGACCTTTTTGTTGTATCTGTGTTTTTCCTTCCTCCGTTCATTGTCTCTTTAAAAAAAAAAAAAAAAAAAAAAAAAAACTATATAGCCTAATATCATTGCTTCCCGCTTCTTAGAACTGATTTGATTACAGCAACTGTGATTTAGGAAAAGTCATATATAAATAAGTATTATGAGAGGAGATTCTATCAATAGAATATCAAATGTATAATTAACAGTGTATATAGAATAATGACCATTAACGTTCATAATCAGAGAAAGCAAAATACTGTATATAACCCACAACAACAGGCGGGCAAGGAAATGGAGAGAGACATGAGTAAAGTCGACGGCAGTGCATGTTTAATTACCAACAACAATAATGACTATAATTACGAGGCGCCAGAGTGTATGACCCAGACACCCAGCCACCCTCCCTGAGAACCTACAGTCAGTATATATAGTATAGTTATGTTATACCTATATAGCTTCCAAGGTGGTTATGGTAGGCAATAAGAACATACGAAAATGGGAATCTGCAGAAAGCCGATTGGCCCACACAAAGCAGATCCCTCTCACACCTAATTATAAGGCCTAATTATAAGCCCAGCTCACTAACACCATTAGGACTAACCTCACCAAAACGGTCAGGGGTCAGAAAACGGGGGTCTGCAGAGCGCCGATTGGCCCACACCTGACAGATCCCCCTTACACCCAACCCATCTCGTCCATATACCTATCTAATTTTATCTTAAAGCTCCCTATCGTTCTTGATCCCACTATAGCACTTGGTAGCCTATTCCACCTATCTACAACTCTGTTACCAATATGTATGTATGTATATGTATACTCAGGCCCATACCCCATAGCTGGGGGTGGCCGATTCGATACAGAGCCAGAACAGAAACAACATTTAAAGTTCCAAATCTTAGAGTCCGGGACCACATTCGTCTAGTAGGTGAAATTTACAAGGTGAGAAGGATTCCTAGGTTCCCGTCCCCGAAGTAGGAAAATGGACAGGCATAAACGGCTAAGGCTGGGTAAAGGATGCCAAACCTCACTCCGGACAGGACGGCGAAAAAACAAAAAAACAACAACAAAACTTATTTACAGATGACCACGTTTTCCTCATGATTCAGTTGTAGGCTTTGGACTCATTTGACTTAAAATGTCAATGAGTCGTATCGATTTTTATTTCCAATTACTGTTTTTTATCTCTAAAAATACAACACAGAATCACCATGTTTTATTCATTGAGTATCTCTGATGAGCCCTATGAAGAAACACGGCAAAACAAATCATCCATTGGCTTTTCCGCGTTCCATCAAAAGCAACGAGGACTTTAATTGTGTTCTCGAAGGGAATAGGACTTTACTGTATACTGTATTGCTATACTAACGCCGCAGGAGAGAACAGTGCAAACATAAACTTGTACAGTACCGGTGACGTCCTTTTCATCATATTCTGGCAAACATTAGACGATTTCACTCAGCTTAAGGCCGCGTCATACAGAAGTCGAACGTATGCCGACTGGCGCCCGAAGTCGATGACTTGCATATTTTTCCCGAATTATGCCGAAACACCCGAAAATAACCCAGAGTCGAATATCCCTTGACGGGTACCAGAATGAACTACGAATATAACCCGATGAACCTGAATGAAAGTCGATAAAGAGCCGATGAATTCCCGTACTTAACTCCACCGTAACCCGATGTGGGTCGAAGAAGCCCCGATCATTCGCCCAATATAACCTGTATATGCCCCGAAGACGGGGAAATGACAAGAATAATAACTGATGCTCAGCTGAAGCTCAGTCGATCAACATCCGAAATAGAAGAAGTTAGGTCGAACGTCAGTCGAATAGGTCGAAGATCATAGTAAGTTAAATAATCGCTTATATTATCTTTCGTTAACCCTTTCTGTATCGGTGACGTCATATTTATTTGATTTCAGCAACATTTAGACGATTTTATGAAGCTTAGGATTGATTTATGGTAGCTAAAGGGATTAATTGATATTGTCTGAAGCATTTCAATGGGTAGACTCCCTTCCTGCGCTGAATAAAATCGTCTAATAGTTGCCAGAGTATAATGAGAGTATATTGAAGAAGGGTCTGTGGTGTTTAAAAGGATTAAGTAAAACAATTCGAAACCTGCTAATTGTTTTTTGAGCTGAATAATATCGTCTAATGGTAACCAGAGTAAAGTTAATAGGACATCACCGGTACTGAAAAGGTTCTTATAATAAATTTGTTCTATAATGAATTTCAGATTAGTGGCGTTTCCTTCAATGTGTTAAAAATACTATTCATAATTTGTAGACTAGTTTTGCAACAACCAACATATTCTACATTGCACACACGAAATCAACAATGTACTCAGCTTAGAATTTATATCTTGTAGTGTGTGTGTGTGTAACGAAGCTGTAACAAATTCGTGATCAATAAACTATCTACTTATCTTTCTGGGTATGTGTGTGTGTGTGTGTGTGTGTTGGGGAGGAAGAATACAAATCCCCCCAATAAAACAGTTCTGACCCAACATGAAGCAGCGTTCATGAACAATCAATATGCATGGAGGCGGATTACGTGCGGTTCTGCGTTACAAAAACCCCAGTAGTCTAGCGGTAATAATACGCTCGCTAAATGTATTCACTGTGGGCCCTCTAACCAAACGGAAACAGGACAACGGCATATAATTATTTGTATTTGAATGTATTTGTATTTAAACAGCCCCAAGGAGTGGAGTTAGAGGGTGAGTGCGGCTCCGTGCCATCCTGACATTTGTTTTTATTTGTATGTAAATAACCCCAAAGAGTGGAGTTAGAGGGTGAGTGCGGCTATGCGTCATCCCCTTGTAGTCCTCCTTTGATTGATTGATGTGCTTATACCCTGTTCTAAACAAACAGGTCAACATTTTTGAGGGGGGGGGGGGGGGGCACCAGATTTTGTTTTTATCTCTCTCTCCGTTTCTCTCTTTCCCTGGCTTGTATCCATTCAGCCCCATGGGTTAGAATTAAATGAAATCAATTTCGGCCCGAGTTGCGTCGGGACACTCAGAGATCCTTGTATGGTATTCTGGAATATGGATCCTACGACTAGGTATGAATTAAAATATATTCGCCTAGTGGGTTTCCCTTCTCCTTAACATAAATAGGATAGAGGGTTGAGTGTCTTTTAGACTGCCGTGGTGTAGTTGATTAAAGCGTCGGCTATCGTCCTGACGGTCGGCGGTTCGAACCCCACTGAGAGATTAGAAACATTTAGTGGCTCACGTGTATTTGTGATATATACTCTATATTTGTAACTCTCATGCTTGGTGGGTTAGAATTAAATTAAATCAATTTCGGCCCGAGTTGCGTCGGGACACTCAGAAATCCTTGTATGGTATTCTGAAATATGGATCCTACGACTAGGTTTGAATTGAAATATATTCGCCTAGTGGGTTTCCCTTCTCCTTAACATAAATAGGATAGAGGGTTGAGTGTCTTTTAGACTGCCGTGGTGTAGTTGATTAAAGCGTCGGCTATCATCCTGATGGTCGGCGGTTCGAACCCCACTGAGAGATTAGAAACATTTAGTGGCTCACGTGTATTTGTGCTATATACTCAATATACAATATATATATATATATACATATATATATATACAGTATATATGTATATATATAGCCTATATATATATATATATATATTTTTTTTTTAAGACATACGAGGTTAGAAGATGAAGCTGTTTCCGCATTCAACATTTTATTGTTCAGGTTTTCAACATTTCTAATCAATCATCTTTGAGGTTCAGTAAGAAGGTGAATAAGGTTGGTAATGTTCAAGGTTATAATCCGACGTTTCAATAGACACCTTGAATTTTCAAGGAATGATTAAACTTAACAAACTACAGGTATATATATATATTCGTAGATCTAGAGGGCGAGAGGTGGGCGCAGCTACTGTGCGTTCGGGCGCCTGCCATTGGTAGCGGGTAACCACCTTGCAAGTCGCTCGCTGTATCTTGTCGGTGGTTGGCTGGGAATAGATGAAGTTGTCGCTGGTTGGCTGCTGTTGGTATACGTACTGTTCGGCTGCGCTCTGGGCTGCGTAGGAGGGTGGTGGTGTGTGGGAGCCACTGCGGGGTAGTGGCGCTTCGCTGACGGTAACATTTGGAGGTCAAGGGTTTGGTTATTAATGTTAGGGCTTAACACTCCACGAGCGGCTAGGTTAATGACTTCTACTACCTGCCCAGCGGGCATATTTACCCTAAACGAGATTCATTCCATGCTCTTTTTTATGATAAAGAAGAGCCAGAGCATAGTACAATTAAGTATCCATGAAAGGGCATTAATTGAGCTTTCCAATAACACCTGAACCATCTTTCTACGATCACGGGTTGTCTTGCAACGATCGTGCAACAAGAAGGAAAAATCTGTAAAATACGGTAATTTCCTGACATATTTCCCTGTCTAGGGAGGCAGTAGGTGTGGATGTGTGTGGAGGTGGGGCCAATCGCGGCGCGGGAGCCGTGCCGAACGGTAAGAGCCAACCTACGCTCCTCCCACCGCTCGGACTCTCTCTCAGAGCCAATTATGTGCTCAACATCGCATACGACTTAAGGCGGGCCCCGCTCTTTAGGTAGGTGTTCTCTAGACCGCCTTAAGTCGGGCCCCGCCAAAGAGGGGTTAAGGCTTGAATATAAAGTGCTTCGAGTATTGAGAGTCTTTTAGGATAATTTTCTTTATCGATTATGGAGGTGTGTTTATTTGAGTCGGTGGGGGTTAAGGGAGGGTGGTGCGGGGTTTGGTAGTGAGTGGTCTTTTATTGCACCAGACCGGAATTGCGGTGTGCGTATCCTAGGTTCGAGTCCTTGGATTGCCACATGTATTTGTTGATTTCATTAATTGAGTTTAGAAGTAGAGTGTGTTGGTGAACAAATATAATTAAATGTACTTGTATGGGGGTCTATTATTAAAATAGCTATTATTATTGTAGATACATTACCCTATCAGGGAGTTAACTATTTACATTGTATTCTGGTGTTCATTGCATATTGTTTAGCAGTTAAGGAAGGATCTGTGGGATTCGGAGGGTTTAGTAAAATCGCTTATGATTATCCAGAATACAGTTTAACTAGCTCCATCATATACATTATACAGTATATAATAAGGGGGGTCACCGTTTGTTTTTTCTTTCTCTCCTTTTCTCTCTTTCCCTGACTTGTATCCATTCGGCCCCATTCAGCCAACTATTTTAAACCGTTTATCCCCATCCAGGTGTCGATTTCTTCCTTGCGAGCGATAGCGAGCCAGCATTGTATGAAGAAATCCGGCTTCGCCGGAGAAATTTTTCTATCGAAAAATGTACACATTTAGCTTGCTGTCAAAACAAAAAATATACAGTATATGCTGGCTCGCTACCGCTCTTTAGACAAATATTGACACCTGGATGGGGTTAAACATCTTAAAACAGTAGGCTGAATGGTGCTGAATGGTGCCGAATGGATACAAGCCAAAGAGAGAGGGAGAACAAGAGAAAACAAAGCGAGGTGGTCTCCCTTAAAGTAGTTCTTAGTCTATATATTATTATACATCTGCTCGTTTGGTCACAGTGTCGTGTTTTTGCTACTGGTGTATTGTTGCTTTAACCCATTAAGTTCCGGTGAAGTCCTTTGCAATATACTCTGGCAACTATTAGATGTTTTTAATAAGCTTAGGAAGAACCTCAAACAATTGTAAGGCTGCTGAATATCTAAATTAATCCTTTTAGCTAGCACCGATCCCTCCTATAAAGGCTGCGTCATATAGAAGTCGAACCCACCCGAAGATAATTAAAAATTCAAATTTCAGCCGGTTCAGGTCGATTCTGATTAATTCTGGTAACGCTTCGGCTGATTCTCGGGACGTTCTTGGGATGTTCTGGCCTTGAGTCGAATCATCAGGTGAATCGGCCAAAAGTTAGTGCATGCGTTAACTTTTGAGGATGAATTGGGTCAAAAAACCGTTACAAAACTATCGGGTTATGATCTAGTTACGTTCCAGTTACATGCGGATATATTAGAGTCATATTCGGGTTACATTCAACCTATTCGGGTCCTGCTCGATTGTATTTTGAATTGACGATGATGCCTCGAATGACCCGAAGAAGGGTCGAATGTAACTCGATGATAGTCGATAGTACCACGAAGGAAACTCGATGATAACCCGAGACTATTACGATCAATCTATCATAAAGTCGAATGAAACCCAACCGAGAGTCGAATAAAACCAGAATACCAAGATGAAAACCAGATATTGACCCGTATATTCCTGTCTGCTTGGCCGATGTATCGGGTTGAGACTCGATATTGACCCAACCATGACCAGAAATGGCAGAATAACAGACAATGGAAAGTCGATGCTCACTCGAATAACAGTCGAATATCACCCTATCCATCTGTTTTTTCATTGCCGACCGTCAAGACGATAGCCGACTCTCATGCTTGGTGGGTTAGAATGAAATGAAATCAATTTCGACCCGAGTTGTGTCGGGAAACTCAGAAATCCTTGTATGGTATTCTGGAATATGGATCCTACGACTAGGTATGAATTGAAATATATTCGCCTAGTGGGTTTCCCTTCTCCTTAACATAAATAGGATAGAGGGTTGAGTGTCTTTTAGACTGCCGTGGTGTACTTGATTAAAGCGTCGGCTATCGTCCTGACGGTCGGCGTTTCGAACCCCACTGAGAGATTAGAAACATATATATATATATATATATATATATATATATATATATATATATATATAAATTAGAAAAAAATCAGAAGAGAGCACTCAGAATAATGTTAGGGGCCAACTACACCACTTACCAAGATGCATGTAACCTAATTAACGTCCTCGCCATATCTAACCTCTACGAACAACACCTTCAGCAGTTCTCCAGCAAACTACTAAACAACCCCAGACACCGGCATCTACTACCGCCCGACGCCCCTCCTCCTCTACGCGCTGTTCGCCACTTCAACCGTATTGTCCCCGTAAGAGCACCACGGACTGACCGCTACAAGAACAGCGCCATTCCTTCAATAATTAAGGTCTTAAACAATCAATAAATTATATACATATTTTTCATTGTAAATTAGCCTGTTAGCTCTTGTGTCAATTTTAATTTTAATTTTAATTTTAATTTTAACTATGTATCAACTTCCTTGTATATTTTCAGCCTTCGGGCTGCTTTTGTGAATAAACCGTTAATTATTATTATTATTATTATTATACAGTATGTGTATCTATATTATTATATGTATTATGAGAAGGTGAGACTATTGTTAGTACTAATTCAACCGTATTGGCTATTTTCTAGTGATTTAATTAGTTAAAATAGGAATTTAGAAGCTATCAACCCCTCTGGATTATTCAGCCAACACACTGTAATTCAAGAATAGCGCCAGTACTGGAGCCCCTTTTCGGGAACTCCAGTCCCTTGTTTATTACTCAAATTAAGATCAGATACTGTAGTTGCATTTTATCTAGACCACGAACTTACGATTTATTTTGCAGTCGACGTATCATTTTGATTATTTCCTGGTATATGAGATGTATCTCCGTCTCTTAAGGGGGGTCAACGGCTGTTTTTTATCGTTCACTCCTTTTCTCTCTTTCCCTGGCTTCTATCCATTTGGCTCCATTCAGACAACTGTTTTTAAGACGTTTATCCCCATCCAGGTGTCGATTATTTACTGGCTAGCGATAACGAGCCGGCATTGTATTAAGAATTCCGGCTTCGCCGGAGAAATTTTTCTATAGAACAATGTACAAATTTAGCTTGCTGTAAAACAAAAATATATATATTCTGGCTCGCTACCGCTCGCCAGGAAAATATTGACACCTGGATCGAGGTAAACGTCTTAAACAGTAGGCTGAATGGGGCCGAATGGATACAAGCAAAAGAAAGAGGGAGAGAAAGAGAAAAAAAGCGAAGTAGGCTCCCTTAAGTGAACGGAATATATATGGATCCACAATTCACACTTGATCTTGTTTATTTGTTTGTTTTGCTCTGTCTCTTGTTCACTAAGCCAATTGAACTACAGTACTTCCTCGTGATGGTTTAAGGGGGGTGACCTGTCTTTTGTTATTTCTGTCCTTTTCTCTCTTTCTCTGGCTTGTATCCATTCAGCCAACTATTTTAAGACGTTTATCCCCATCTAGGTGTCGATTTCTTCCTGGCGAGCGATAGCGAGCCAGCATTATATGAAGAAATCCGGCTTTGCCGGAGAAATTTTTCTATCGAAAAATGTACAAATTTAGCCTGCTGTCAAACAAAATTAAAAATATGCTGGCTCGCTACCGCTCACCAGTAAAAAATTGACACCTGGATGGGGATAAACATCTTAAAACAGTAGGCTGAATGGGGCCAAATGGATACAAGGCAGAGAAAGATAGAAAAGGACAGAACAAAAACAGGTCACCCCGCTTAAATAGGCCGCTATCTTCAAAATAGGAGCTGGGCCAAACATCTTGCTCTGATCAAATTTTTCACTTTGCCAAGTTTAGACACTTGACGTAATTAAACCGCTTGAGCAATACTGAAATATTATGTTTGAAGACCCAAACAGTGCTCGATATCTTAAATGAGAGCGGGCAATATATATCAAATAATGTTAATTTTAGTTATATGTTACAATGATTTATCACGTTAGTCTTGTGTCACTTGTATTATCCATGCTCTCATTCAATAACTTGCATTTGCATAAAGGTTACCTATGTGATACAAATTGCAATTTTTTATTGCACTGAAAGGCATATTTGAAAGGCTTCAAATACACCTAAGGTTACTTCCAGCACATCATTATTATGACAACAGGAAAGTGAAAGAAGTTGCTAAAAATAATGGTACTCATTTATTTATACACTAGCCTAAATTAGGTCACATACATTATAGTTATTACCTACAATTTAACATAGCTTAGATCAAATATCATACCGGCCAATAGAACTCTTATTCCAGATAACTCTCATTAAGGGGAGGCAGACCGTTTTTCTGGACCCCCTTCTCCCTAATGTTTAGCCCCACTAGTTTGAGATTATAAGACGTTCGGCCCAATAGTTTGGCGATTTTAACACCTTTCGCCCCATTTCGTTGACAATTTTAAGACCTTTCGTGCCATTTAGGTGTCGATATTTTCCTGGCGAGCGATTGCGAGCCTGCAATTTTAAGAGGAACCGGCCTACCGAAAAATTTACAAATTTATCATGAAGGGGGGTCTAGGGGGTGTTTTTCTAAGCTTGATGGAGGTCTAGGGAGGAAACTAAAACAACATATATGAATAAATGAATTAATAGAGCAAACAAACGGCCAGTCTCCCCTTAAGTAGTTCCCTGTTGTTAATGCCATCACCTACAGTACATAGCACCACTGTTATGAGCCTACCTGATGACGGTAGTAAAAAACAAATATTAACCCCTTCTGTACCGGTGACGTCTGTTTAAATATATGTTGGCTATATGTAAACGATGTTGTGCAGCTTAAGATAGGTCCTTGTTACTAGAAAGGGTTAAGTTAGATAGTCTGAAGTATGTTAATTGTTGGGGTCCCATATATACTGAATAAAATCGTCAATAATATCTATAATAGAGTTAATAGGACGCACCAGTACTAAACGGGTTAATCATCTTAAATTCTTCAGTAACTTGGTGGGAAAAGAAGCACTGATGGGATTTATATAACATTTACATGCACAGTACATTTAGTTGTCCATGAATGTTCACACCAAAATATAATTTCATTACATTATAATGCAACAACGCTCACTATCGGACAGACAACTCATTGAAATAATGGAAAAAGCATAATTTTGTTGTTATTATAATAAACTAAATATATACAAATATCCAATAAAGCAGCTTTGAGAGAGACAGAAAAAGTGACCAACCAGAATAATGGGCTATATATTCTTTAAGGGGGGTCACCGGCTTTTGTTTTTTATCTTTCTCTTCTTTTCTCTCTTTCTCTGGCTTATATCCAATCGGCCCCATTCAGCCAACTGTTTTAAGACGTTTATCCCCATCCAGGTGTCGATTTCTTCCTGGCGAGCGATAGCGAGCCAGCATTGTATGGAGAAATCCGGCTTCGCCGGAGAAATTTTTCTATTGAAAAATGTACAAATTTAGCTTATTGTCAACAATATATACTGTATATATATGCTGGAAAATGTTGACACCTGGATGGAGGTAAACGTCTTAAAACAGTAGGCTGAATGGGGCCGAATGGATACAAGCCAAAGAGAGAGAGAGAGAGAGAAAGAGAAAAAAAGCGAGGTGGGCTCCCTTAAAGAATGAGTAGTTTAAGGGGGTCACAGGGTATTACTCTTGAAGGTGTCAGTGAAATTCATCCAATGTTAATGAGATTTGGCACACGTATAGAGGATTATAAACGATGAAGCTTGGCACCGTCCAATTGAACATGTTTTTTTTTTTAGTTTCTGAATTACGTAAACAATAGGTAACAATAAAACACCACTACGAAAAACAGATCTTGTGATACAAAATCTCCTGTATCATCTTGTTTTAGTGTATTTATGGTCATGCATTTATTGTGTATATACAGTAGCCTATATCATGTACCTCAATAACTAAATTATGGTTTCCTCTTTAGAAGGTAAAGGGCAAAGTATATAAATATAAGACATATGAACAACACAATTATGGTTGTTGTTGTTGTTGTTGTTCCCCAAGCTGCCTGGCCGAACAGCCCCAAGGCCCCGAGCCAGACCAAGGCCATAACCGAGCGCCCCCACAGAACCCTCCCAGCCGACCACAATAAAGCATGGGTGACCGAAGCCACTCCATGGCGGGGAGCTGAGGAGGGCGACAGAAACGCCCGGGAAACCAAAGCCTCACCCAGGGCCCTGTGCCCCTCAGCAATTATGAAGAGAAAGCTGAGGGGCAAAGTAAATCGATATTCCGGTTGTTGAGTATTTATCGCTATTTCATGTAAAATAAGGTTGAATTTCATGAAGATGTGACACGACGATGGAACATCAGTGAACCGGAAATTTCCAGTAAGTTATTATAGCATGTCGGTGGGATATTGGTAGTATAGGAAGACTTTGTACAACGCACTGGGGACTGTAACTATATATATAGTGATATGTAGAATTACGCAAGTTTTACACTTGCTTTGGAAGATATAGATGCCATAAAAAAAACATAAGTTGAATATATACACCCTGTGAGGAGAAGCACTTTATTGACGTTTCGCATATAACTTCATCAGGCCAATCTAGAAAAAGTTATCAATTGCTTGCTTAAACTTAACAATCAGCGACATTTTAATGTTTGCGAGGGAGGTATGGGGCAACCTATCGTCAATCAACACCTTGCTTTTATTTAGTGGCAGCAAAGAAAAACTATCTTCATCTGGGAGCTTCAAACCCATAGTTCTCGAATCAAACAATATGCATGTCCTTCGCAAGTAATAGACAAAACTAGGACACTTAGATTAAAACTGCATGTGCAATAGTTTGAAAATTAAGAAGGTAATGTAATGAACACAATTGTCTTTCAATAAATAATAATTATACCTAAACAAAGATATACAGCTTTTGATACAAGTCGGCTATCTTGCCTGTCATTTTAAAGCCAAATATTATATATACTGTAATATATATATATATATATATATATATATATATATATATATATATATATATATATATATATATATATATATATATGTGTGTGTGTGTATGTGTGTGTTGCTATCAGGAAATGTAGCCCATTATCCATATGCCTCCTGAGTTCATAACTGTCTACTATTATAATTAGGCTGTTTTTGTTCTTAATTGTGTGCGCAGGGTCGAAGGAGGATGCCTATACTATCATTCCGTACATCTAGTTCTCACCATGCCCCATTATCATTCTTTGGTGATTATCTAGCCCCTTACGTGCGGAAGACAATATACGTTCACATAAAGATGTAGCAAGCTAAATAACAGTTCAAAATGTCTTATAGCAGCCGAAATAATGATGTTAGTAATAAGCTACTTATTTGTTTTTCTAACTCCTTTCTTTAACCCGGGAATGGCGAGGAGACTCTTAAGAGGTCTTGGTGGTGAAAGGCGACGTGACTCTTAACCCCTACTGTACAGTAATAAAAGTCCCCCCCAGTCCCAAGCAATGTGGCCAAAATGGCAAGATAGAACAACCTTCCACCTCAAGAGATGAAGGAAGACTGGCTCTCTCAGCCTTCAGAGAATTGGATATTAGCTGAGAAGTATTTGCCATATCGAAAGCAGTGCTCAAATGGTCGTGGTACCAGGCACAGCCTGATTCAGGCAGTTACGAGGCAAGTACATTACTGACGGCTTCCAGCCGCCGCTGGGACTGGGGAGTGACTTATCTACTGACGGCTGGTAGCCGTCGCTGGGATTGGATGGGTTAAGATCCAAGACCTACAAAAATGTTTTTTTTTAAAAGACCCCAGTAGCACTAAACACAAAAGTATATGTGATCAAGTGAGATAATTCCCGTCCATACCTCCTACCACTCCTCCACATGTGTTGTGCAAAACCCCCTCCTTCCCCCCTTCCCCACCCTCCCTTCAATTATCACCTATTTTTCCTCTTATTCCCTTGTTTATCGGTTTATTTATCGTGCCAATATCTCCAACCTGGTTCCAAGGTCATCTACTGCGCATATAGAGAGCGTGGGAAGAGAAAGAAAGTGAGAGAGAGACTTCAGTCTGCCTTCAGGCCTCGAAGAGAGAGGATATACGTCTAGTTCGTCTCTCACCTCATGACCGGAGAGTCGGCAATAATTTGTCTTTTTCACCCACTAAATACTATTCCCAGTTGTTTTATTGCTATTACATGTTAATATCTTCATATTAAACGTAATATAGGCGCATATGAATAAGTAATAACGATATTTATGGTAAAACAACAATTTAAGGCGGGAATGAACCAAAATATGCTCGCATGGCGGGATGGTTTGAACTACCAATAGCGCGCCACTCTCGGGTTAAAGAAAATATAAGGGCAAAGATGACAACAACAAAAAATGCCCAAGGTAAGTAGATAAATAAAGGTAATGCACGATGTCTTAGAAAATGCAATGTTGACCATTATATATTAAACAGAACTCTCTCTATGTGGTGGGACCAATCTAACAGCTTCCTCTCTCCCTAAGCTGTCTGGGTATCTGCTCAAACAGTTTATATTTCCATTGATATGACAGTTACAGTTGTTGGATTGCCACACTTGGTCTCTGGCTATACTTGAAGTATTCACTGGAAGGCAATCCCCATTTCTGTGTAAACAATAGAAAGCGTTTTTTAAACTGTGTGGATTAATTGCTAGTTTGCCTGGATTGTTGAAGATAAAATCTGGTTGTATTTCTTTGTAATCCTTCTGTTGTTTATCTGATTCCATCGCCAAATAATCTGGATTCCTAGCTAAATAATCCGGATTAAGTGCCACAGTGGCCGAAGAGGAGGAAGTGTTGGTGGTGGAGGTTGAGCATCGTCCCAGGGAGTCAAAGGAGGCCAGGGAGGCACAGGGGCACTCCTTCAGCAGCACGTCTGTCTCCTGGGCTGCCAACACTCTGCATTTCTTTAAACATACACAATATCCTTTATATATATATATATTATATATATATATATATATATATATATATATATATATATATATATAGAGAGAGAGAGAGAGAGAGAGAGAGAGTGAGTGAGTGATTTAATGTTGTACATGGTAATCCAAAGAAGGAATTAGAAGAAATATACTGTAGATCAGAGTAAAGAAAAACAAAGCACATATTATTAGTAAGAGTATATCTAAAGATCAAGTCATCAAGCTACATTCCTTAATATATATTCATTAAATACGTGCAATAGATCAAATTAATGAACACGTAATATATAATTGATAGTAATATAAACTAAAAGAAATAATTAATAACAATGCTCATCTCCAAAAAATTACTGAACTGGCATAATGACATGTCAGGGAGTACATCCTTTTGTGGAATAACCAGCATAACTTGCAAATTAATTATTTCTCAGAGCAATTTTATTAGCTTGACTTTATGTAGCAGCATTGTGAGCTAAGGTTTATAATACACTCTTGATTTATCCTGTGGCGAACTATGTATGCCATATGTTCCGAACATTACCACCAAAGATTAACTACTACTGTATACAAGATGCATATTTTCATAGTAGTGACAGAATAATTATATCCCTAGCTCGTACATCACTAAATATAGTTCTAATGGTGTAGTTCATCAAGGTCAATGGATTACTTGTTGTGTCCTTGTTTGTTTGCTTTATATCATTTACATTTCCTCTTATCGAAAAGAAAGAACAAAAATCCTACCACAGGCGTACGTATTAAGTATCTATTACCTATCCATTAATAAAGTCATTTTGGGGTCGACAAATCAAAAGTTATATACCGGTATATATATATATATATATATATATATATATATATATATATATATATATATATATATATATATATTATATACTTTATAATATATACATATATATATATATATATATACCGTATACACAGTATATATACAGTATATATAATTATATATACACCGTATATACACTATATTTGATATATATCTAATATATATATATATATATATATATATATATATATATATATATATATATATATATATATATATATATATATATATATATATATATATATATATATATATATATATATATATATATATATATATATATATATATATACTGTATATATATATATATATATATACGGTATATGTGTGTGTGTGTGTATATACAATGCTATCATACACTTTTTTTACACTTTGACTTCGACGTTTTATCAACTGAATATGACAGGGTGTTGCATTTTACGACACCTTGCAATTGATTTTAATACGTTTCATGTGGAGCCGAAACGGCGTTGTAAACACTATAGGCTAGTATTCCAACATCGGTTCAATATGATTACAAACATCAAAATAATAAGAAGTGCATCGTCATATTAAATGTTTATAGGGAAAACGTTGATTCACATTGCAAAAAGAAGGTTTAATAACGGAGTTAACTGTAAACTGTATATCTTAACCTTTTAAAGCCAGAATACACCCTAAAACAACACTTTTACTTTGTTTTTCTTTCGTTTTATGACAACTGGAGTGGATAGTCATACCTACACAGATTTAGTGTGGGTTATTATCAAAGTCGAGGGAAGTATCCTGTGTCAACCTCTTGTGACTTTTACCATTACTTGATTACCTTGAACTCAATGAAAATCACAAAACTGTATATTCTGCTCATTGCCACGGGAAGATGCAGAAAGCTACAGTGTTATTTGTGTTTGCTTGAAGTATGGATGACGCATTATACCACAAAGTAACTTGAATGATGTCAGAAACCTTTTAGATATACAAGTATCACTTGAGTCACAACAGCTAAGATTTACCATATAATTATAATATCTTGCAAACATTTATTATGGCAACTTAATAGGAGATTTCCACTCGGGAGATCTTTTCGGGACCCCTTTCACTCTCATGTTTAGACCCATTGCTTTTGATATTTTAAGACATTCGCCCCATTAGTTGGGCAATTTTGAAAACTTTCACCCCATTTCTGTAAATTTTAAGACGTTTCCGGCCATTTAGGTATAGATCTGGGGGAGGCACTCGCTGCAGGCAGTTATGCCTTTTGTCTCCCTCATTCACATAGAAAAAAAAAACTTGGCGAGCGATAGCGAGCTTGTATTTTAAAAGGAACTATCTTTTTACCGAAAAAATTTATATTTTTATCTTGAAAGGGGGTCTAGGGGATGTAATTTTTAGTTTGATGGAGATCTAGGGAAAACACTAAAAACCTCCCCTTTAAGAACAATGAAGACAATCTAAAAATATTCAAGAAAAATCTTTATCAAAATATGCTTGATATGAATCTTTTTTCAGTGTACAGTGACAAGAACTGGTTCCTTATTCAGAGGAGTGAGGTGATATATTACTCCTGTAACTTTACTTATAGCGTCAAGGTCAATTTCCTTAGTGTACGATGTTTTGATAAAACGTCGTTAATAGTGAGTGAGACTTTTTAATAACTTTACTCATATGTATTAACTATTTACGATAGGAAGCTGGACTTAGCCCTTCACTGTAATTTTTCCAGGTTTAGGTCTTCAAAACTGTAGACTCACGCTAATGATTTGGGTGCGGCTTACACAATGTATATACTAGTCTCCGTTTAATAATAATTTAAAGGCTATATAAACACTGTCAGTAATGCATGAATTATAGGCTCAGTATCAAGAATTTGTTTATCCTTGTATATAAGGAAAACAACTTTAAGTAAATTTTGTGGTGGGATTGGAGAATTCAAGACAGACTCTATGCATCAGTAACTCACATGATTTAGAAGTTCCGAAGGTGTGACATAGAGGTTGCTGACCACACCAGAGGGCGTGTGGCTTTTAATGGCTTTCTCTCTCTCTGATTCTGTCGATGATATAAAGAATGATGTGAGAAGAAGGAAGAAACAACAGAGACAATAAAGACAAAAACAAATATTAGCTTACCTTCTTCAGTGTAGAGCTGACTAATTTTCCTTGTTTTCCGTGTGCCACTAAACGAATAACATTGGATTTGGAATGAACATTTAACTTCCATATTTCTTTCTTAACCCTTTCGCTGCAGCCGACGTATACAGTATTATGTCCTATGTGCAAAAAAACCTACACTGCAGCTGATGTACACATACACATTGGCATTACCGGCTGGGTTGGTTGCATCAATCCGCTCTGCTTGTTGCCAGATGCTTCTCAGAGGTTCTAAGTTTGCCAATCATACTCATATTAGTATGCTTTGTGCATTGGTAGAGGAAGGGTCTGTGTACAATGAACAGGTGTTTTAGAAACTGAAAATCAACAAAAACAGCTCCAGGTAACTGCGACAGCAATATACCAGGTATGAATATGAGGTTCATTCTATCTTCATTTCAACATCCCATCCTGTCTTGTAAAAAAAAATTATGATATAGTAACTGTATATATTATCCAGCTATAGTAAGTGGAAGTGTAGGAGAAAATTGTATATTTTTGCTAGTGAGTGTAGGGGGGGGGGGGGGGTCAGCGACGAAACAAGCGAAGTATTGATTAATTTTCCTGGGTGGTGTGAAGAGGTAAGGAGGGGATGGTGACTGTTGGAGGGGGATTTCAACACAATTTTTTCCTGGGAGCTCCTTTCAAGTAAACAAAAATGTTTAGTTTGAGAGTGACCGTTAAGTTTGAGCCAGAGTTAAGAATTCAGAAGAATCTATGTCGGGAACATGAGAGCTGGCGAGTTTGTTGTGCAAATGAACACAACATCAACCTTTTGCTCTATGACTAGGACACAGTTAGTAGGAAGTGACAGAGAAGGGGCTCCTGGCAGTTGCTTCAGATACCCCTGTCTCGATGAGAACAAGGAGATCAGGATCTTGGAGGAAAGGTAGTGTTCAATGGAGGCAAAGTAAGATAAAGGGCCAAGATAAGTTGATAACAATATTAACAGCCCGTGGTCCGAGACATATTAAAGAGGCGTTTACAAAGGGCCAATGTATGGAGGCAATTAGGCTCGCACTCCCGAACCCCTTACCTGCCCCTCCCACCCTAAGAACTAAAAGACTGGGTTTTTAATTGCTATATTATTTTTGCAATATTTGGTGTATTGTAAACAAATACAGTGTACTTGTGTTATATAGTGGAGAAATGTTTGTGAGAGCTAGGTTAGATCATCTTTGAGTAGGTGAGGCACAAATCATATCAGTAAGGTAAGAGAGGCCATACAAATGAAATACAAGTGATAACAACTCCTTATCACATGCCATTAAGTCTCTGCCATGTTCAATAGGCACTTTTAATCTCCCTTTTTATATTGCATGTATATACAGTATATATATATATACCGGTATATATATATATATATATATATATATATATATATATATATATATATATATATATATATAGTATACAGTATATATATATATATATATATATATATATATATATATATATATATATATATATATATATATATATACACATTTCATCAACATTAATTATATTTCAATCAACTATGTGAATAATATAAGTTTCATGATTCACTTAATCTTGACTCCTACCTTTAACACAAACGATGGTGTGAATATCATTGTTCTCGAGATTGTCTTTGAGGGAGTCCATGTAAAGAATCTTGGGTGATGGTTTAAGTCTGCGGCCCCTGTGTTGTCTGAACACTACCACCCCAACACTGACACAGGCCGTCACTGTCACCACCCCAGCAGCCAACAACAAGAGGGGCGTGAGGCTGAGCAGCGTGTGGGTGCTGGCTTGAGAAGAGACCACCTTGTCCGCAGAGGCAGATGTAGCGGTGTACCTCATGGTCACCGGTGGACTGGACCCTCGAGCGTTGGCAGCAGTCACAGTCAACAGGTACTCAACATCTAACTTAAGGCTGTGAGGAAAGTGTCAAATATTGATACAGGCATTTAAAGGAGGTGAACATTTTGAATGAAGGCAAGAGTATGAAATAATATAAATATATGAACAAGGAACAAGAAAGCAAATATTTTGTAATAATGCATTTATGGTCTGTGAGAAACACTAAATTGTATTTAAATATATAACTAACCCTGTGATAATGAAATGAGGTTTAACTGCATGTCTAAAAGCCTCGAGCACCTCCTCCCTGGCTGCCTGCCGCACCTCGAGCGTGAAGGTTTGGTTGAGGCCACCGTCCCAGCCAGCAGTACATGTCAGCACCACGTAGCTCACAGGCATGGTGGCGTTCCTCTCACCTCCACACCTGGACACTGACTCAGGTTTTGCTGGGTCATACGGAACAAGAGAAAATTAAATGAGAATAATTATATTGTGTTGAAAATAACCTAGTGTAGAGAAAAAAAAGGTTTTAAATTATTTAACTCTTTTTCGAAAGAGAAAACTTCAATAAGGTTTACATTTCATGAAGCACACAACGTAACTCACATATTATACTGTAGTTCTTTCCGACTCGAAAAGCTTTTCCTTGTCACAAGCTGTATATAAATTGCGCTATAAAACAAGTTTTTCAACAACATATTGCAACCCAAAACATAAAGTTCAAGAAATGTGGGCATTATATTATTTACCTTCCCTCAAATCAAATATTTTATGAACAATAAAAAACACTAACAATAAAAATAAAATTAGTGGGAAGGATTCATCCCACATGGTCAGAACCGTCCTGGAAACCCCTTCCTACCTTATCCCTGCCTATTCCCCTCTCTTCCTTGGTCCTGGGTAAGATATTGCTCAGTAATAATTCTGACCTGGAAGAGACAGGATGTTCAGTCATTCTCCCTACCACACCTGCCTCCCTTTGCTCAAATGATTGTTAATCTGAACAGCATCAGATATGTAAATTCTATGTACCTCAGGTTTTGTGCATTGAGCGTCAGGTACATACAAATTACGCACCTAGCTTCGCATGCAAATTAATTCAGTTTGGTGCCAAATCTGGGCCACGGGGATGGTACAGTGTGTGTTGCCATATATGTAGATGCTACAGCCAGCGTTTTAGACCTGACAATGAGTCTTCGTATCTACACGGCAATACTGCGAGCCTGTTACCATTATTGTCTTCATATATTTGTATTGTACAACTTTACTAACAAGGGTGAACAGATTAATTATATAATTTAATTTTTGGAGGTAATAATTTGTAAAACAAAACAAAAACAATCTTTGTAATCTGTAAAACCTCCACTATACCTGCTGGCACGACCTTGAAGACACATGGTTGGTGCTGGAGTCCGAGGTCGTTGACGGCCCAACATAGTAGTTCACCAAAGTCATGATAGGTCTGTGGTGTGTAGCGGACCATAGACCTGCCCTCGCTCTCCATGGACAGGTTCAGTGGCACGTCCACCATCCCTGTTGTTGTGTTCACTGCCCATCTACGAATACAGAGAACACAACCTTTTTATTGATTCATTGTTAACTCAACCAGTATATAATATCAACTTACTATATGCCTTACAACGCAAATTAAACTATAGGACCAACAAAAGCATTACAAGCATACAAGCACAACCTAATTTAACCTAACCTATTGTTTCACTGGCTCTGACTTGTTTGTCCAATCTCCTTTTCTATCGCTATATACACTTTATACCTGCATTACATCACCATATATTTTTAAATATATTGATTTATGCATTACGCTAACCTGTGCTTACATACATCCACTCTCTCTCTCTTTTGTTATCCATCCTCATTCTCCATATGCTCCTCAGATAGTCTTTAGTACATTCCATCCTTATGTCCCCTTGCTCTGCACCATCCAGACCCAAGATGTGCGCCACTCTCATGTCCTCATTTATCTTCACTCTCTGCCATTCCTCATCCCTTATACTCTCACACATTTTTCTTTCCACAAGCTCTCTCTTCCTCTCATACGCCTCACACTATCAGCAAATGCTTTATAATTTCTTTAACTCCTTCACCCCCCACTCAACATTCTTCACATTTTTAACTCCTTTGCTGCTGGTGTACCCCGAGGGAGGGTGGAGGGTGAGCCAGAACACAGCAGGTGGTGGACTTACCTGAAGGACGAGGGTGGAGGGTGAGCCAGCACACAGCAGGTGGTGGACTTACCTGAAGGAGGAGGGTGGAGGGTGAGCCAGTACACAGCAGGTGGTGTACTTACCTGAAGGAGGAGGGCGGAGGGTGAGCCAGTACACAGCAGGTGGTGGACTTACCTGAAGGAGGAGGGTGGAGGGTGAGCCAGTACACAGCAGGTGGTGGACTTACATGAAGGAGGAGGGTGGAGGGTGAGCCAGTACACAGCAGGTGGTGGACTTACCTGAAGGAGGAGGGTGGAGGGTGAGCCAGTACACAGCAGGTGGTGGACTCACCTGAAGGAGGAGGGTGGAGGGTGAGCCAGTACACAGCAGGTGGTGGACTTACCTGAAGGAGGAGGGTGGAGGGTGAGCCAGTACACAGCAGGTGGTGGACTCACCTGAAGGAGGAGGGTGGAGGGTGAGCCAGTACACAGTAGGTGGTGGACTCACCTGAAGGAGGAAGGTGGAGGGTGAGCCAGTACACAGTAGGTGGTGGACTCACCTGAAGGAGGAGGGTGGAGGGTGAGCCAGTATACAGTAGGTGGTGGACTCACTTGAAGGTGGAGGGTGGTTGGTGAGCCAGTACACAGTAGGTGGTGGACTTACCTGAAGGAGGAGGGTGGAGGGTGGTTGGTGAGCCAGTACACAGTAGGTGGTGGACTTACCTGAAGGACGAGGGTGGAGGGTGAGCTAGTACGGAGCAGGGTATGTGAAGCTCCTCGTGTCTGGCAGCACCGTACACTGCAGGCTGGTCATCTACACATGTAGGGGGAACTGTTGGTAGAGGACAGAACGGTAACATTTTATTAGTAACTCATTGTATGATGTTATTGTATATTATGTATTGTGTATTAATTGCAGGTTCTTAAATACACTGGGACAGGTTTAATAGTTTAATATACAGGTTTCTTGTTAAACACAGAACACAATAATGTAGTACACTTATGTGGACGGTATCCCACCACAGATATCTGAAGGCGGCTGGTGTGCTGGAATTAATTTGTTCAGCTGGATCAATGCTTCACTTTTTGTTTCAGCCCTCTTGAAGTTCTGGTTAATGTATGGTGCAACGGAGTGACACCTGTTGATGCCCTGAATGTCCTCTTGTTTTGTTCTGGTGGTTCTTGGGTATGCAAGCTGGTTGGGTATAGCTGCTGCGCAGAGCTGCTGAATGATGGGTGAGTTGAGGTAGTGTTCACCTTTGTGGCAGCACCAGATGAGTCTTGAGAGTTGGAATCACTGGAACAGGTTGTGTGGGAGTGCAGCATGTATATTTTGTCTTAGGGTGGGTGGAAACTATTTCCCAAGGCATATCTATTTAGTCTTGATATAGGTAGAAACTTTTCCATACGATACCAATGATTATCTGTGCGGTTTCTGTGATGGGGTCGAATTGTCCATGGTGATGCATTTCTCTTTTCCATGATTCCTGTACGCTCTCTATGTTTGCTGTTGTTATGAGGCATAACACAGCTCTCTTGCTTTAAGGCAGGATTTGGTAAGTTGTAGCTTCCACAGTGTTGACGGTATGGTGTAAGGGTTAAATGGTAGGGGTTACTGGAGAGCACAATGAGTACAAAGGAGTACAAAGGAAATCAAGCAACAACAGATCTAGTGACCCTTCTAGGTTGCTTGTCCTCCAAAACACTGAGGATCAAGTGTCCAAACAGTGGTTTAGAGTGGGTAAGGGAACATTGGAAAGGGAATTACTGCCCTGGAACTAATGTCCGTGGCAGGATAAGGAAGTTAGTAGGGGACAGATGGGTTAGTAACTGAGGGGGGGATAAAATAAAGTTATTCATTTACAAACGCAGTCAGTCGCGGGTTTGATGGGAGATATTTGTCTACGCGGAGTTTAAATGAATCAACGGTGATGCAGTCTATAACGTTTCGGGGAAGCCCATTCCACAAGTTGACAACTCGATTGAAGAAGAAATTCTTAGATTCGTGCGAGTTAAAAGATTTACCAATAATTTTGCAACCGTTTCCCCGCGTGTAATTAGATTGGTCGATAGTGAAGTACTTACTACAGTCCATATTGTCGATGCCTTTGATGATTTTGAACACTTGAATTAAGTCACCTCTTAATCTGTGCTGGGTTAAAGGAAATAGATTTAATTCTCTAAGACACTCTTCGTATGGTTTGCTATCATTTTGGTAACTCTACGTTGAACTCGTTCTATCTTGTTTATATCTTTTTGGTAATAAGGGCACCAGGAATGAATGCAGTATTCCAGAAGAGGGCGGACTAAGGAATTGTAAAGGGTTAGGATAACTTCTTTGGATTTATGCTCAAATGACCTGCCTATAAAGCCAATTATTTTGTTTGTATTCTTAACAACTTCTGAACATTGTTGACTCGGTTTTAGGTTACTCGATATTGTTACTCCCAGATCGGTTTCTCTGTTTACATTCTTAAGCTGAGTGCCATTTATCGAATAGTTTGCTTTCTCATTTAGGTATCCGATATGTAGTACTTTACATTTATCCGCATTGAAACTCATTTGCCAAATTTGGGCCCAACATGACAATTTATCTAGATTGTGTTGCATATCGTCAACTTGTTCTTTTGAGAGTACGCTATTTGCAATTTTTGTATCGTCAGCAAATTTTGAGATTGTACAGGTGAGACCCTCATCTATGTCGTTGATGTAAATTAGAAAGAGAATTGGACCTAGTACCGATCCCTGGGGTACCCCGCTACTTACATTGGTCCATTTAGATGCCTTACCGTTTATGACTACTCTTTGCTTTCTGTCGCTGAGCCAATTTTCTATCCATTTCAACACACCGTCTTGTATTCCATGTGCTTTTAGTTTTAGCAGTAAACGTTTGTGGGGAACTTTGTCAAAGGTCTTTTGAAAATCAAGGTATATAATATCTACAGCTTTACTCTCATCATAGAGGTTGAGGATATCGTGGAAGAAGTCTAAGAGGTTTGTTAAACAGGAACGTTTTTTACGAAAGCCGTGTTGAGTATCTTTAAGTATGTTATTTTCCTCTAAGTGATTTACGAGTCTGTCTCGTATGACCGTTTCTAGCATTTTACATACAACTGAGGTTAAGCTAATTGGACGATAGTTACTGGGTAGGGATTTGCTGCCTTTTTTTAATATCGGTGTTACGTTGGCTAGTTTCAACTGATCAGGCATAGTTCCAGACTGCAAGGATTTATTGAATAGTAATGTCAGTGGTTTGGAGAGCTCATCCTTAGCTTCCTTTAGAACTCTAGGCGAGATTGTATCAGGTCCAGGCGTTTTATTTACCTTGAGTTTATCTAAACAATTCAATACTTCTCTCTCTGTAACGGTGATATTGCTTAGAACATCTGAATTATCAATCTGAATCGGCGATGGTGTAGGGATATCACTAAGGTCTTCTGTTGTAAAAACTGATGCAAAGAAGGTATTGAGGGCATTACTCATTTGTACTTCGTCGTTGGTGTATTCTCCATTTTCATCGACTAACGGTCCAACAGTTGAAGTAACTACTTTTTTCTTTCTGATATAACTATAGAATTCTTTCGGGTTTGTTTTACTTTGATTCGCAATATGTAACTCTAAGGTCTTTTTACTTTGCTTAATTAACTTTTTGGCTTTGCGTCGTAGCTCTACAAATTTCACCCGTTCTTCGACATTTTGTGAGGATTTTAATCTATCATTAGCAAATTTTTTAGCAAGCAGGCAGTTTGAAATATCTGTATTCCACCATTTGGGCTTATTATTATGGCCTGGACGCCGTATTTTCGATGGTATGCAGTCTTGCACTGCTTTTAGGTAAGTGGTTTCGAATAACTTCCAAGATGTATTTATGTAATTATTGTTAATTAAAAAGCTCCAGTCAGTTTCTTTAAACATAGCTCTAAGTTTATGAAAGTTTGCTTTCTTGAAATTAGGGACTTTTTCGATGCTACTATTTGGTTCGTTACTAGTAAACTTTAAAGTGAAAGTTATCGTACGATGGTCGCTGTTATTGAATTCATCACCAACATTCAAATTCTCTATTAATTCTTCTTTTGTTGTAAGTACAATGTGGATGAGGACAGCAGGAATATCGGGAGGGATATGGAGGAACTTGCGTAATATGATACTTTTCCTTGTGATTGTAATCGTATATAATTATTTCCTCTGTAGTCACCTTGAGGTATGATTCTTATACTTTCTTGATTACAACAGTTCCTAGGAAAGTTTCAGCCTAAATTTATTGACTGTAAGGTCAGTATAGATATATGGTATATTCGGAGAACATTTTTATGAAGGAATACCTTTCTCCTCCTTGATTGGCAGTTTTTTTTCACCACTGGCGATACGGATAGCAAAGTCAAATAGAAACTATGTGAAACTATTGTACTTACACTTGACAGCGAGGGTGAGTGTGTTGGAGGTGCGGGCTCCCTCAGAGTTGGCGGCAGCACAGGTGTAGTTCCCCGAGGCACCCCTGGTCACGTCCCTCAGCACCAGTTGCTTCAGTATTGTCCCGGCCACAGTGGAGAGAGGTACGCCCTGGCCAACAACACGAGAGAATGTGATGGTCAACACATACATACATAAATGCATGCATAAAGGACAGAGAGAAATACAAACATTTACACTGGAAAACTCTTCACAAAAGGTGACTGCACTGATCAACTGTCTCAACCTGCCTATTCTTCTCATCCTTCACACCACGAATGATCAAGTCAAATAATAGAAGTGCTATATTCCGCATTAGTTTCTTTCTTTGATATACGATTTTCGAACGTTACAGTCACCTTAACATTTAGTGTAGCCTGTGAACTCAGCCCTTGGCGTACAGAGGTTACAGAGTATTATCCAGGTTACATAAGTTTCCCCCACCAAATGAATAATCTGGTAACGTGAGGTAAACATATGGATAACTGTGTTGGTCAATTGTTCATGCACCTATTGAATTTGGGTAGAGAGTTTTAACCCTCATAATCAGGAGTCTTTCGGAATTCCACAGCAAGGAATCTCTAGAAATGAGGCCTAACACTTTCCTCCACCCATAAACAGGATCATAAGGAATAAAAGGAATATTAGGAATATAATGTTTGTGAAGCTAACACTCTCTAGCCTCATTCTCTTGGTCATGTGAAGATAACTGATTATGTTGTATCCAAGTACCCTCCCTTATAATTGGTGCTACAAAGTGAACTGGTAATGGATTTATAAAAGATGTCTAACTTCTTTTGATTAAAAGTACATAACTAAATTAATAAATGCCCAATTCATTCAAGATTTCAATCCTTGATAACATATAAAACCATAGAGGTATACAACCTGTGATACAACCCCCTGAGGCGCAGAACGTGAATCGTGTGATTTGTAGCATATTATAAGCTTTGAAATATTCCATATGCACCTTGAAAATGTGAATTTAGTTACCCCCAACCTCTTCAGATTTTCTTCAATGATGGTTTTAAAGAAACGGTTTTTAGAAGACTAACTTCATTACATTTTCCTAAATGCCCATATATAAAACTATATATTTATGGTGCCTCAGAGAGTTAATACCTTTTTCCTTTTTGAAGATTTGACCTAAAATATTTGTTATATTTTTTTATAATGGAGGAAAATTAAAGGTTACCCACCTGGTGGGACCACTGGACGCTGGTGACGGGAGGATGGGCGTCAATATGACAGACAAAGGTAACATCCTCCCCCTCCTCTACCTCCCTCAGGTCCCTGTGAGGCTCCGCCCGTAGGTCCAGGCGGGGCTTGTCTATAACAACCAACAGGGGAGACGAGGGGCTAGGGTAAATGGCTTGTACATTAATAATATTAATACACACACACATACATACATTTACAGTATATAAACTGTATATATGTATATATATATATGCATATATATATATATATATATATATATATATATATATATATATATAGTGAGTAGAACATCAGCAGGCGACCTAGGACACCGTAATTTCCATAGCGTATTGTTTAATTTATATTTACCTCATTTGCATAGATAAGTTCCTAATTTGTAAACTCAATTGTTTTAAATATTCATTGATTAGTTTCACTATACACTTCGAGTGTTCGTTTTCTTTATATATAAATATTATATTTTTTTAGAACCCGTTCTTTTGTATGAATCTAGAGTGTATACTCTACTTTAGGTTCTGTATTGCTTCTGAAGATGGCTCCGTGAGGTGCCGAAAATTCGAAAATAAAGTTCAAGATGTTTCCAGGCGTCTTTTCCATCCTTATCCTATATATATATATATATATATATATATATATATATATATATATATATATATATATATATATATACCTGTAATATATATATATATATACTGTATACTGTATGTGTAGGCGAGTTATTGTACTGTGGCAGATGAATGATTGCCATCACCAAGTAACTTACTAAAATTTACCAAAAAGAATGCTCTCACTGAGTTTATCAAAAAGTATATTTTAGAGTGAGCTTAAGGTCCTTGATAAACCCCACCAAAACTAGCCGCCGCCGGGATCGCATACTATGTGTTTCCAAGGCACTATGACAGGCTTGATAGTGATAGGATAGCTTACTGGCGGGCTACCACCAGTTTGGGCCCTTCTACTAATAACCAGAAAGTGCCCGTCAGGATAAACACAATACCCTGAACCCTCTTATTCTTATTGGTCACGCACACCCTGAGGAGCTAGACCGGTAATAATTGCATGTACAGTTGCCCAAATAAATTTTAAACCTTGTCGAAATCTTATGTATGAAAGTAAAATAGTATGAATTAATTACGAGTGTGGTTTCTTTTCATTATCAGTTGACTAATCATATTAATGAACCACTGGATAAGAAGCAATACTCGTAGTTCAATCATGCAATATATTTCAATGTATAATCTCTCAGCGCGGAACATAAATTGTATGGGAACTGTACATGTTTTTAATGGAAAGATCACATTCTTTATCATCACTTCATTATGATATGATTTGACACTGAGAATCAAACACACATCTCGCCCATGAAGCATTCAATTAATAATCAATTATAATTATTTCGTATTATATATTATACCCCATATGTCACACAGGTTTGTATGTTCTATGGAAATAATTTAACCATATACACTAGAAATTAAATGTTTATATGGTATTACACATGTATTATCAATAATAATTGTATTTGTACACTGTTTACTATTGTTTCACATACAAAATAACCGATGTTAAACATTAAAAACAACAAAATACTGTTTTTCCAAGCGATTAAAACTAA
Organism: Paralithodes platypus; assembly: GCA_032716605.1. Lineage (NCBI taxonomy): Eukaryota > Metazoa > Arthropoda > Malacostraca > Decapoda > Lithodidae > Paralithodes > Paralithodes platypus. The sequence continues at coordinate 41,252,026 of CM064502.1, read as the reverse complement.
TACTCTCATTGAATATATATATATACAGTATATCCAAATAGATACAAAATATGTAAAAGTAGTAAATGTCAAAAGATGTGCTTTCGTTACATATAAAATCTTAGATACAAAACATGAATACTTAATAATCTATAAGATGATATGATGATGATGATGGAGTTTTTACCACCATACACTCCCTGCTGAATAGCAAGGCTAGGGTGGGTGCCCCGATGAATCAGGGACTTAGTGAATAGTTGCCACAGATTGCTAGACCGCACCGTTCACCAACAGCACTGGCATCTGCCAATAACTCACTGGCTGGCCCGAGGCTCGAACCGTCAACCTCACGGTTGGCAGGCGAACGCTCTACCAATCGAGCTACGGCCTGTGGCCTTATAATAAAGTTCACACACACGTGTTCACACATCAGCACATGTGATAAGATACACACACACACACCCTAAATAGTTTGGTTTGCTTCTAGAAAACTATTTTAAAACAATAATTGTAAAACACAAAATATATTAAATATTACTTGAATGACGTACTTACAGCGTGTCAAATAGAATACGAAGGACTAGGTATGTATATGTGATTTTAATAACGTAACCTATACACTACACTGACGAAGGAAATATATGATGCTTTTAAACTCATATACTAGGCCTAATACTCATCTCAATTCAACTGTTTCCAAACATATTTTTGGCACTACAATTTGATCTTTCTGTATGCATGAAACTGGACCGCTCTAATGTTCAGTATTATATACGTAACACAATCATGTATCCTAGATTCAACACATATATTGGTGAAAGTCATTATAATCTTGGGTGACGCATTTTCAATAACACATGGCGCAGTTCAAATATAATGTGTGTGCTTTGTTACCTCCAAAGGCTGTGACAGAGGTAGCATCCTAATGTATATGAAGGATCTCTTAGATCAATCTCCCACTGGGTAAAGGCTTACTTGACACTCATCCCCCGTGGTCTCCCAAACAATCTCTGCAATAGCGGACATCAGAGGTACAGTAGACTTAAGTCACATCCACAGTGATTACTAGCACCTGCGTAGCATGATTGCACTAATTACACTGGTTTCAGAGAACATTCACAACAGCAGCCACTCCAACAGTACAGTAATATTCAACATGCACTTCTCACACACAGCTAACTTGATTATTATATATGGGGTCATGGACTGAATAAGCTTCTAGGTCAGTTAGTTATAATAGGACTTCAGAGGATATCAACCCTTCTGGATTATTAAGCCAGCGCACTGTAAGTCAAGAACAGTTTCGGGACTAGAGTACCTATTCAAGAACTCCAGTCCCTTGCTCTTCTAGGGATCTTCTGTGAGAAATAAAGTCAAATAACCCACATAATACTTGTAGAGGGACGGCTGATGTGATGGTGAGGTGAGGGAAGGTGGTGGAGGAGGCACGACAGGTGAGGAAGGGTGGTGGAGGAGGCACGACAGGTGAGGGAGGGTGGTGGAGGAGGCATGACAGATGAGGGAGGGTGGTGGAGGAGGCACGACAGATGAGGGAGGTTGGTGGAGGAGGCACGACAGATGAGGGAGGGTGGTGGAGGAGGCACGACAGGTGAGGGAAGGTGGTGGAGGAGGCACGACAGATGAGGGAGGGTGGTGGAGGAAGCACGACAGGTGAGGGAGGGTGGTGGAGGAGGCACGACAGGTGAGGGAGGGTGGTGGAGGAGGCACGACTGATGAGGGAGGGTGGTGAAGGAAGCACGACAGGTGAGGGAGGGTGGTGGAGGAGGCACGACAGACGAGGGAGGGTGGTGGAGGAGGCACGACAGATGAGGGAGGGTGGTGGAGGAGGCACGACAGATGAGTGAGGTGGTGGAGGAGGCACGACAGGTGAGGGAGGGTGGTGGAAGAGGCACGACAGATGAGGGAGGGTGGTGGAGGAGGCACGACAGGTGAGGGAGGGTGGTGGAGGAGGCACGACAGGTGAGGGAGGTGGTCGTGGAGGCACGACAGGTGAGGGAAGGTGGTGGAGGAGGCACGACAGGTGAGGGAGGGTGGTGGAGGAGGAACGACAGGTGAGGGAAGTGGTCGTGGAGGCACGACAGGTGAGGGAGGGTTGTGGAGGAGGCACGACAGGTGAGGGAGGGGGTGTAGGAGGCATGACAGGTGAGAATAATGTCAAATAACTCACATAATACTTGTAGTGGGACCGCTGCAGTGATGGTGAGGTGAGGGAGGGTGGTAGAGGAGGCACGACAGGTGAGGGACTGACCGTGGTGATGAGGCTCCGGTACCAGGGTCACGGTTGACACAGAAACCTCACCAGTTACTGAGTCCTACAATGGGGCACAAGGGAAAAAGAAGGCCATAGGTCGAAAGTCAATACATATACATATTCCTCCTCCCCATCATATCACTCGTTCTTGATTAAGCAAACTCAATAAGGTCAGAGAGAAGGTAGCGGTAGACGCAGATGCACGCAGTCAGTCAGTGTTAGAAAGTTCAAGTAAAGCATAAAAGGGGTTATCTAAACCCCTGATATGCTTAATCCGACCTCATCATAAAACAAATATATATTACTCTAAAAAGTAAAATGTAATGGATAGTTCATGCTGCAGAATAGGACTTTCAGTGTTCTATGGGTTGTTATCTGACTAAATATATATAATATCAGTGTTGCTCTTAGTACACTTGATAATCCTAATCATCACAAAATAAGAACAGCTCCTTACAAATTTGTCTGTACAGTGAACATAAAATATTAAACAAAAACTACAATTGTGCAGGTGTTATTGTTGCACGGACCTGAGTATGATGTGAGAGTTGTTGTCCGTCCATGGACCAGGTGAGTCTGGCAGGGGGCCTCGCTCCCCGCGCCTCACATCTAACAGTCCGCGCCACACCCTCCTCCATCACCAACCGGCCCCCCGCACCCTGGGTCACACCCACCCACGTTGGAGGGTCTAACATCAGGGAGATCACAGGTTATAGTGATATCGATGGTCACCAGACAACTTATTCAATATTGACTACAACCTGAAGATCTCATTTCATGTCAACTCATCCAACAATGATATAAGAGGAGTGGATGAATTGTGATAACACTAGACTGCTAAGTTTCTGGATTTAGACTCGGATTCCCTTATATATGTGGACGAGATTATTGGACATGATTTTATGCCGCACTTTATCTCAGTATTGTATCATGATTCCAAAAATCTTCCTACAAAAGCCTTTGTTCAGACTGAATGACTATACCTTACATTTTAGCAGCTCATGGTAAATTGAATCCCTTACTAGCTGATTTGTCAATAGTTGATGTAGAAATACGAAAATACTTTGCCTCTACGTCATAATAAAACCAAATTCTTATGAATAGCAACATATTTAATTACATAATATTCATAATACACAAATATGTCATATAGGGACTTGTCAATTTACTATCAGCTGGAAAATAACAGACTATAGTACTGCATTGGGGTCTTCAATCTCAGGGTATACAGTCAGGCATCAATACCAGCTAGACGCTCCTGGCATATTGAGTGTATGTGCTCGAGACAGACTGACATTGTGTTCTTCCAATCGGCCAAAGTTTGTGCCAGCTATGTTTGAAATTAATGTGACACTGGTTCTGATGGCCATGGTTACGTTGGAGCTGGCTGAGACTACTGGTTGAATTTGTCTACCGTGACTATATAGGAACTGATATATTTTTGTTTTCTATGTGAGTGAGGGAGGCAAAAGGCAGAACAGCCTGTAGCGAGTGCCTCCCCCATAGTTGAAAGAGTGACAGGGCCAAAATCAAGGGACGTTCGAGCCAAAATGCCTGGACACACAGAGTTTGAAGCAATTTAAGTCATAGATATACAGAACACTTACACTTTTGTTGATATAGATGAAGTATTACAAGATCATCATAACAATTTGGGTAAAATAAAAAAGACAACATTGAGACATATAGTCAAATTATCTGCTGAAATTGCGGGTACTATAATATTTTAGTTGTGAATCGCATTGAACAGTGCATATACTGTATATATAATAACATGCATGTATTAACATATCAATAATCATCCTAATTTAATGGTAACCATTCACCTAACAGATATAATAGTCTCCAACATAATCTTAATAATTCATGTAATGTGTGTAGCATCAATGCAAACAAAAACAATAATAATACATTCAGACAAATTAGCAGCACGTTAAGAACAATCAGGATATAAGCCAGTGACGTGAGGAAGCAAGTAGCAAAATATTGTTCACTACACAAATCAGAAACTGATTATTGTGATACAATATACAAACAGGTTATATCTATGGTAACAGTAACATGACCAGGTACTAACAGGTCATATATATGGTAACAGTAACATACCCAGGTACTAACAGGTCATAACTATGGTAACAGTGACATGACCAGGTACTAATAGGTCATAACTATGGTAACAATAACATAACCAGGTACTAACAGGTCATATATATGGTAACAGTAACATAACCAGGTACTAACAGGTCATATGGTAACAGTAACATACCCAGGTACTAACAGGTCATAACTATGGTAACAGTGACATGACCAGGTACTAACAGGTCATAACTATGGTAACAATAACATAACCAGGTACTAACAGGTCATATATATGGTAACAGTAACATCACCAGGTACTAACAGGTCATATATATATGGTAACAGTAACATACCCAGGTACTAAAAAGTCATATCTATGGTAACAGTAACATAACCAGGTACTAACAGGTCATATAATTATAATGGTAACAGCAATATAACCAGGTACTCACAGGTCATATCTATGGTAACAGTGTGAGAGAGTGGTACCATCAGGTCAGAGTTGGAGGCTTGACAGGTGAGGGTCTTGTTGAGGTCAGAGCGGGTGAGGGGAGGGAGGGTGAGAGCGTTGCGGGTGACCTGACCTGTCATTACCTCACTCGTATTATCCAGCAGTGACCCTTCCTGCCACCAGCTCACTCCAGGGCGAGGATGACCTACACAGTAATATAGAGAAAGATACATATATAATATTTTGTTCAGCAGGATGACGCCAAGATTTTTTTTACTCAACTGTAGTTACCCCATGCTATTTCATTTATCTTACGAAAATCAATCGGAGTCACGATGTTGATATAATATATGACGAGGGTGACCTCCACCAACAATGTTTAATTGATAAATGTATAATAATCTTGTTTTAAATTTAATTATTGCTCCACTCTGCCTCTTTTATTCATCTTATGCCCCTTTCCAACTGATGCGATTTCATACGATTTTCGTCGCCGAGGACGTAGTCTTGTCAATTCGCAACGAATTTGTGCGACGTCAACGATTTTGACTGTTAAAAACCGTTGACAAGTTTACACTCTGGGTAAGACTTAATCGCGACATTATGCGGGCAAATTGAGCGATGGTTCGCCGATGTCCTCGGCGAGAACTGTCACATTTGAATAAAATATTGCAAAATAATGCGAAGGATGAACGAATCCTCGCGTATGTTCTGCGACGTCTTCGGCGAATTAAGCGATGGTTCGGCGAATACCTCGGCGGGATTATCCGAAAACTTTTTGCATATATTTCATGGCACAAACATAAGAACATAAGAAAACGGGAGTCTGCAGAAAGCCGATCGGCCCACACAAGGCAGATCCCTGTCACACCCAACTCCAATTACAAGGCCTAATTATAGACCCAACTCACTAATGCCTTGAGGACTGACCTCACCAAAACGGTCAGAGATCGACACAAGATTACGGGGTCTGTAGAGCGCCGATTGGCCCACACCAAGCAGATCCCCCCTCATACCCAACCTAACTCGTCGAAAATGTACAAATTTATCTTAAAATCGCCAAACTAATGGGCCGAACCGCATAAAATATGAAAACTAATGGGGTTAACCATGAGGAAGAAAGGGGACCAGAAATACGACCCATCTCCCCTTCATTCGGAGATTGGCAATGTCCAGCTTCGCCGGAGAAATTTTTCTATCAAATAATGTACAAATTTAGCTTGATCTCAAAACAAAAAATATATATGTTGGCTCGCTACCGCTCACCAGGAAAATATTGAAACCTGGATGGGGGTAAACGTCTTAAAACAGTAGGCTGAACGGGGCCGAACGGATACAAGGCAAAGAGAGAGGGAGAGAGATAAAAAAACAAAAAAAACACGAGGAGAGATGGAGAGAAAGAGAAAACAAAAAACAGCGAGGTGGGCTCAATGTTTGCGTTACGGCTTAAAAATTGAGCCCACCTAGCCTTTTTTTGTTTTCTCTTTCTCTCCCTCTCTCCTCGTTTTTTGTTTGTTTTCTATTTCTCTCCCTCTCTCTTTGCCTTGTATCCGTTCGGCCTCGTTCAGCCTACTGTTTTAAGACGTTTACCCCCATCCAGGTTTCAATATTTTCCTGGTGAGCGGTAGCGAGCCAACATATACATATTTTTGTTTTGAGAGCAAGCTAAATTTTTACATTTTTCGATGGAAAAATTTCTCCGGCGAAGCCGGATTTCTCCATATAATGCTAGTTCGCTATCGCAGGAAGATATCGATACTTGGATGGGGATAAACGTCTTAAAACAGTTGGCTGAATGGGGCTGAATGGATACAAACCAGAGATAGAGAGAAAAGGAGAGAAAGAGAAAAAAAACAGGTGAACCCCCCAGGAGAGGTGCATAGAAAAAAGGGTTGACAGGTTCACTATAGGCCTAATAATGTTTTTTTACCCACCTCGCCGAAGGTGCTCTTTGGCCTCGGCAGGTGTGTCTTGAGCATTCCGCGATGTCGCAAGGCCCTTCGCATGCCTCGTGCGGAGCATACCCCTGGCGGGTATACTCTCGGCGAGTACTCGTGCGCACGTCGACGACTAATCGATGAGGAAATCGCCGATGACTCTTGTGCATCGTCGATGTTATCAGAACATCTGAGAGCATCGACGAGCCGCTGTGCAACGTTGCAAAGTTTTTTTTGTGCCAAGTGTCTCGCCGATGCCGCCGATGTTCTCCGAGGGCCTCGCAGATCCCTCTGCGATGTTTGATTATGCTTGCGAGGGCTATGAACCCTCGTGAGTCCTCGTCCAAAATGTTGAACAATCCGAAAATTTGCGAGGGCCCTTGCGAGGCCTTGCGAGTCAAACGATTGTCATGCGAGGGTTTAAGATTTTGTTGCGACATGTCACGAATGTGCCAATTTATTGGTGTCGGCGATGAAAATCGTGAGAAGTCGCATCAGTGGGAAAGTGGCATCAGAAGTAACTTATGGGAGTGAAAGGCTTTTTTATAAGTTTTACCCATTTTACCTTCAAAGGTCAATTGTAAACTAAACAATATAGTTGTCTTAGCCAAAAGAACATTAAAATTACACTATAGGATTTTGCGAATTATGAAATATTCTGATATAGACCTTTGGATATACATAATTCACAGCTCAATATGATATATTTCTAATCATAAATACATATAAGATAGTTATCTAATTTATCTGATAACCCCATTATATTGTCATCAATGGATACCTACTGATTATGGAATGTGTTTTTATGTATCAGTAACACAAAGAAAAAAAATCAATTTGAAACATCAGCTCTTCACACTTTAGTTTTACTAAAGGATGTCTTAATTGTTTTGGCCATAAGATAATAATGTGAATGTTTGCTCAAACAAAACCAGTGTATTTTGCTTTCGAGGTATTAATACTGAGATAATCATGCATTTTATAAAAGTAAATATGTATTATAACTTGGCTGTATTTTATGTAATATTTATTACCCTATAGCCCACCGATTTATAGAAATAATCCTAATCATTTTTCATTCCTAATATCTATCACTTAAGAGGGGAAGTTAAATGCCAGTAGGTTTAAAAGCACAGTACATTTCATTGTAGTGTATCATATTACTTTGTACTAGAATCAATAATTCAGATATTGCTCTTCCAAGGGCAGGAAGATGAAAATATGATCGCTTTATACTTTATCCTAAGAGAACAGGCTTATTATAACAATCATATATAGACTACTCTCTGGTTCACCAAAAACTTCAACAAAATATACTTCATTACATAGTACAGTACACCTATTACATTGGCGTAAAGGGATAAGTAACTATATATCTGTTTATGTTAAAAATACGACAGCGAGCATTCACAGGAGAATCCAAGTAATTTTATTGTTGGTGTTTAAGATAATTTGCTCCACTAAATAATACATCGACATTGTGGGCTCCAACTGTACAAATGGCAAACGAAGAGGAAAGTAATGGTCAACTGTGTGTGATGCCGATAATGATTCCCACTTTATTCAACGACTATCAGGCGTAAAATGTCTCATGACAACATTAACCACTGCTTCCAGTAACACACAGCATAAACAAAGTAGGATACACATAACAGCAGTAAATTAACTTTGATAACATCGCCTCGAATTTCGGAAAATTGTCTCATAGCAGTTTTCCAAGGGATGTGGTTTGGGGTTAACTTCATCCCCACCACCATACAATTCTTCCCATATACAATCACTACACTATAATTGGTACTAACCTTGATAGTAATTCCCACACACAAACTCAGAACATTTAGCCTGGACCAAGTGATTTACAGAAGAACCCACTTTTACCCCACACTGACTCAAAAGTGCTATTGCATACATATATCTGGTTGCTATGGGTTGCTAATTTAGCAACAACAGATATGTTGCACTACATAGTACTTTTACCAGTTAAGGTTCTGAATTTACCCTAGTCAGTAGATGTTGAAATTGTCCCTGATTCTTTTTCAACTTGTGAACAAACACACACATACGTGTATCAATCAACCAAATTGAACGCTCGTCCCAGTGATCAACAGCATAGACTGCCGAATAGTAAGTAACCACTGTTGTATTGTCAGTGTGTCAACCGACTGGGCAGAAATTGTATATTATAATGCAAATCACTACCTTCGGTCAGTGTGGTGTAGTGGTTTGAACGTTACGATCATGACATGATGGGCCATGGTCTCTTTTAATGTGAATATTTAGCTATGAAACCTTGTACAAGTTCTAATTCTGCCTACTGAATTATCTGAATGAAGCTTCGGAGGGCTAACATAGCACATTCTACTGATCTGATTAATGGCTATTGATAACTCTCATTGTCCAGTTTACTGTGAATAATATCTTCAGATTTGGAATCATGCATTCACTTTTCCAGGCAACTAATTCGAGCAACACTAGTCTGACAGCTTCTTAATTTTATTTCTATGATATGTATAATTTTTGACTAAATTGCCAATTATAAAGCATAAGATCCCAAAAGAACTTCAGAATAAAACTGCTAATCAAACGTAACCAAAAGGTCCATCCAGCGATTCCAGGTTCGCGATGCTACTGACCTCCGAGAACTTGGCAGGACAGAGTGACCTCGGCCCCCTCGGGGAAGGGACCTGCCACAAGGGCCACTCTGGAGTCCGGGGCATAGTTGGTCGTCACCGTCAGGCTTTTGGGAGGGGCTGAGGGAGATACAGTGGAGATGATCAGAAATGTTCAGCTCGTTTGCTTCTATCTCAAAACAACATCTTGAATAGAATGTAACCTACTATATTCATCATTTATTATATTCAAAAGGACACTTTTGAAATGTCATATTAAAGGTATATGGGTGGTTTACTTTCCAAACCAATCATAAATACTAAATGATATTACAAATATATCGTTATATTTTGTGTTCAGTTCTGAGATGAGACAAAAATGATACCTTCCACAGAAGATCTGGCTGGTTCAAAGAAATGTAATTACTTACATTATAACATATCCTACTTAAACGTATATTATTTATACATTTCAGTTTATCTATAATTATTCCTCAATCTTCACTCTAGCTTATGATATAATTATAATAGGTGTAGGAGAATTTTTTTAATATTGAGCAAAAACAAAACTAAAATAAGAACGAGGTTGGTGATCACCGAAGAGTTTGGTTGCATGCCATGTCATTATCGTGTATCCTTATAGAAAATGAACGCTTACAAGCCTCTTCAAACGCCTGTGCTCCAAGTGAACAAAATATATTGGTGAGAAGGGTACTAAATCAGTTATTTCCTGCGTAATAATCAAGTCGACGTATAACTTGAAATACAATCTTGAAGAGAATCTTGTCAATGACATAAATTTGTATTCTGAGAAATATGAGTAGGGAAGGTGACTGAAAATGGTTTAGTGTGATGATTAATATATTAACAAAGTTTTGCTCAATATTTTTTTTTTCTTTCAAGTATAAGTTGCAAAACGAAATATTATCTTATAAATGCTCAATCTCACATGCTGTTTCTCTTACCATTGTGACACTACAACTAAACAAGACAAAGGCTATTAAGCTTTATAGTGATCTATCTTTAAGTAGTAACTCACCAATAACCTTAAGTTGTATCCTGAGATTCCTAGTTGGTGACTCAAAGAAGTCCACTCTACATCGGTAGTGTCCCTCATCCCTGAGCTGCACCTCCTCCAGCACCAACCCCTGGAGGCCCCTGTCCAGTTTCATGTAGGCCCGACCTCCCAATCCCGCCTCGGCCCACTGGCTGCCCTGTTTCAAACCTACACTGCGAGCATCAACACTGCCGGAGACAAGTCATAACGAAAAGTCAATCACATTAGTGCCTAGAGTGGCGAAATTTCTCAGGATGCAAAAATATGCTGTAATATAATACACCATCAATAATTTGTACCTCATTTGTGACAGTTCCCTGCAGAAGTGGCCCTGTTTTTGATGATCATCAGCTTATAAAACACATCTTCATTGTACACACATCCTTCATCAACCAAGCCACAGAGCACACTCATCTGAGTATGTGTGGCAAGCTTAGAATCTCCAGTAAGAGTCTGGCAACAAGCATGGCAAGCTGGTGCAACTAACTCGGGCGGTACTACCAAAATGTATATGTACGTCACCCGCAGTAGATGCCTTTATTACACAGGACTTATATGTACGTCGGCCACAGTAAAAGTTTTAATGATTAACCTTTTTGTCTTGCAGGAAAATATATACATATAAGCTTTTTGGATTTTTTTTATTCGTATAAGTTATCGTATCGACTTCAAGCAAATTTAGGAAAATTAATGTTCATAAGATATATTAAAACATATATTCCGAAACCCATTCAGTACCAGCAACGGGCTCGCTGCCATCAGTAGATAAATCACTCCCCAGTCCCAGCAATGGCAGGGAGCCGTCAGTAATATAATTTCCTTGTAACTGCCAGTATCAGCCAGTGCCTGGTACCACGATCGTTTGCGCACTGCTCTAGAGTTGGTAACACTTCTCAGCTTATTTGCAAGCCTCTACAGGCTGGGAGAGCCAGTATTCCTCCATCTATTGAGGTGGGAGGTTGTTATATCTTGCCATTTTGACCACATTGCTTGGGACTGGGGGGGACTTTCATTACTGTACCCTATGGTACAGTAGGGGTTATTATAATTATAAGTGCATGCATGCCATACATTCCTGTGTACAGTATGCCTACACTTAACCTGTTTTTTTCTTTTAACTTTGTTTCTAAAGATTTTATACTTTCATAATCTGAAAGGCAAAAGTCAAGATTACACATTCAGAATTATTTCTTTTTTGTGATAAGAACGGCGTTAGCAATAGATGATATCTGCCGTATTATGCACGAGAAGGAGCTAGTTACGGACTCGGGGCGAAAATCAACCTCAGAACCCAAGCGATATCGAACAGTTGTAACGTTCTTATGGGTTAACACACAACATGAACACAGGATTATGAATTTGTACATACAATGCTTAGAAGAAGTGTCAATGCACTTCCATGAACATAACATACCATCTAATTAATATGTGTGCTAGTATATTGTACAAAATTGTGAAGAAAATAACACTATTGGGTAATAATAACAAGTCTGAGTTGAGAATTTTCTGGCAATTTAGAAGTCCAGTGCATGTTTTACGATGGTTTTATGATAACTAATATAGAGTTTAATTATTGCTTGAACAAAAATGTATATAGGTTTTATTCATATATTTGACATTGCAACTATATAATGTAGATATAAAATGACGCTACACGGAGAGATAAAACACTATAACATACAAATATATATTATGTATTACTGCCCAGATTCCTTATACTATTTATACCGCCCAGATATTGGGTAACATGCCACCCTTCTTGAGAAAAAATAGTTGGTTTTCGTGAGCTGATCAACTTTACTATCTTTATAATAGTAGACAGGCTTGTTGCGGTGAGGAAAGGTTTCTATTGTATCATAACTCCTGCATTCATTGATTTTTTTTTTTGTTTTTCTTTTTTTTTTTAAGAGACAATGAACGGAGGAAGAAAAAACACAGATAAAACAAAAAGGTCCATGTGCCTAAAGGCATCCTCCATTTATAAAATGTTTGTAACAACTAGATATAAACTTTTGTAGATTGTAAGTTTGTGGAAAGCAACTCGAGGGAAGTGAATTCCAAAGAGTAGTAGTTCTAGGGATAAATGAATTTTGATAAGCAGAAGTTCTGCATTTTGGAGGAGAAAGTGTAAATTCATGGGCGCTCTCAGCTGCCCTAATTCTACGGGGAAAGATGTGGAGAGGCGGCACAATTGAAGCAAGTTCCTCGGAACAATTGCTGTGAAAATATCTGTAGAATAATGCAAGGGATGCAACGTTTCTTCGTATGGATAATGTAGGAAGGTCCTGTGTGATTGCAGGGTTATTGATTAATCTAATAGCTTTATTTTGAATTTTGTCCAACTGCCTCAATGCAACCACTCCACTTCCACTCCACAGAGGTGAACAGTAATCCATCTGAGAACGCACATGACTTTTATATATTACGGCCAACTGCTCGTCAGTGAAGAATTCTGGAACTCTGTACAGGAGTCCCAGTTTTTTAGAGGCATTCTTAGCAATGCTTCTAACATAATGTGTCCAGCTCAAGTTAGTAGTTAATGTTACACCGAGAATGTCAATACTAGGGGAAGTGGGAATATTTACATCATTAACAAATATATGGGAGTCAGTGAGATTCTGTCGGTTAGAAAATTGAATGTACTTGGTTTTCTGTGCATTAAAGGAAACTAGATTCTTTTGTCCCCATTCATTACTGAATCTATGCACAGTTTGAAATTACTCCAATTATTATCAACCATTTGATACTGTACAGTACATCGAAAGTTTATCGCAAGTAAGCAGGTTAACAAGATAATTGCAGTGACATCATAATTCACATCTTTAAAATGTAGATAGATAGATAGATACGGGTTTTCCAATTATTGGTGGCACTGTCAAAAATAACAGAGTATATCAAGCCATAAGGGAGACAGGGAGAGTTAAGCCTGTATCACACTAGGGATGTTATACAAAGCCTCACAGCCATTGTACAGACTTTAGTGAACCATTCGTGTGTGTGTCGACGGGGGAGGGGGGTCGTTTTATTGAGTATACCATGGAGGAAAAGAAAACAAGTTCGATGAAAGTGTATCCTAGGAAGATGAATACCCTGTGCACTGCTGTCATTGATAAGATTACTGAGTATAACCCGTATATCCATCAGCTTCTAGCCAATTTTGATCTGAAGTTTAGTTTCCGTTTCATAGGCTCGAATGAGTTTGAAACGGAGGACTGGGAGGCTAGACAATGAGAGATAATAAAGGCCTGTTCACACGGTTATGTTTCCATCCGTCCTGGGAATTGGAAGGGTAAATCTCGCTGTGGTGTCATATTTCACTGGGAAACAGAGGGAACCAACATGTTGGTTTCTTTGCTATTCGCCGCTCCCAGTTCTCGGCGTATATCCGATGAAGGGCAACCTCACTAACCTAACATCAACCAAGTCGTGTATACCACTATATCCCAAGCACCAGCAGACGCATTAGGTTTATCTTCGGCTCTTCTTAAGTATGTCTGCCAAAACAAAATGCATCCAATCTTGTGAGTTGTTACAATATCCATTGTTAATATTTGACTATAGTTTGCCATCGCCCGTTTTCTTTTAAGTGCTTCCATTATTGTATTGCATTCAAGGACTTGCCAATAATAACAACTAGAGCTTACCTAATGTATTTATCTCACCCCTGCTCATTATAACCATCACCCTGCACCCCTGAGGCCCTCTATAAACATGAGTGACACAAAGATGCACTGATATCACTATGTAAATTGATACATGTGCTTTCTGCTTGGTCATTCTCCGTCCAGTCCATAACCTTTGACTCGCTCTCTCGTGGGAACACTTTTTGATTCTCGCCGGAAAATTTACGGCAACTATTCCCCGATCTTCCCGCGGAATGGTAACTGAAAATGACATGTGTGAACCGGCCTTAATAGTGACAAACATTCAACCAAATGTTCTTGCGATCTTAACCCCTTCTGTATCGTCGACATCCTTTTTACTTTATTCCGGCTACTACTAATAGTTTTTAATCAGATTAGAAAGGATCTTGAGCACTTGTAAGGCTTCGAGATATATTAATAAACCCTTTTAACTAACACAGATCTTTCCTAAGCTGCATACAAAATCGTCTAATTATAGTTAGAATAAAATATAACAGACGTCGCTGGTATAGAGAGGGATATTGATGACACTGACCAAGATTTTGTAACTCCCGTGCAAGCGTGATTTGGAAACCTTGTGAGTAGACATATAATCGTAGACAAACACATCACACCTTATATTATGTCTGTCTCGTAATTAGTATTATAGTCCATTTAATATAAGTAGAACAATAATCGTGATCTTTAACCTCTGTAACTCAAAAAGCGCACGAGCAAATGGGCTATACATTTGCACACTTATTCCCTGGCTGACTCTTTCCATATGGTAGAAATAACAGCTCAATTATTCGTTTCCTTTTTGAGTTATGAGAGGTTGGAGTTGGGATATCTGGCCTCTCTATAATAAACAGGGTATAGTGATTCGCAAGCAACTGATGACAGTTTGCTCTCATTCAACCTGTCCCAAAGAAAAGTGACCGCTCTCAACCCTCCAACTTTCGTCCAATTGCTCTCATCTCTTGTATTTTTAAAGTTTTTGAAACTATTCTTGCTTCCAAATTTCGTAAGCATTTCTCTTCTCATAATCTGCGCTCAGATCGCCAGTATGGCTTCCTTAAGGGTCGCTCTACTGGTGATCTTCTTTTATATCTTACTAACTCTTGGTCATCCTGCTTTCGGGACTTCGGTGAGACTTTTTCTATTGCACTAGACATATCGAAAGCCTTCGATACAGTTTGGCACAAATCTTTAATTTCTAAACTACCCTCCTTCGGTTTCTATCCCTCCATCTGTGCCTTTGTCTCTAATTTCCTCTCCGGCCGTTCCATAGCTGCGGTTGTGGATGGCCATCGCTCACTTCCTCACCCTATAAACTCCGGTGTTCCTCAGGGATCTGTCCTATCTCCTATTCTCTTTCTAATTTTTATAAATTATCTTCTCAACTGTACCTCAATTCCCATCCATTCATACGCAGGCAGACGACTCAACCTTACCCTACTCCATTAGTTTTTCAGAACGCCCAAGCCAGCAATTCCTCAACGAAAAACGGAATGAAGCGATAGAACACTTAAATTCTGATCTAACTACTATCTCCAATTGGGGCAGAGAAAACCTCGTTACCTTTAATGCTTCCAAAATCCAATTTCTCCATCTATCTACCCGTCAGGAACTCCCTGCGGACTATCCCTTATTCTTCAACAATACAAAAATCAATCCTTCATCTTCTCTCAATATTCTTGGTGTCTCTTTTTCTTCTGCTCTCAGTTGGAAGGACCATATTACCAGTCTTGCTAAGGCAGCCTCCCAAAAGGTGGGTGTGCTCAACCGCCTTAGGTTTTTTTTTTACCCCTGCACGGCTTCTTGCTCTGTACAGGGGCATAGTGCGTCCTTGTATTGAGTATTGTTCACATGTGTGGGGAAGTTCCTCTCACACCGCTCTCCTAGACAAAATTGAAAGGAAGGCCTTTTGTATCATTAACTCTCGTCCACTCACCAACTCTCTGCAATCTCTCTCTGTTTGCCGCAATGTTGCATCTTTCTCGCTATTCTATCGCTACTATAATAATCAGTGTTCCTCAGAGCTGTCCCAGTGTATATCACCTCCTTTACGTAGGGCACGTGGTACCCGTCTTGCAACACAATCCCACCCCTACTATGTGCAACTCTCCAACCCAAGAGTGAAACGTTACTCTCAGACTTCCTTCTATTCAACAGCTTAGCTCTGGAACTCTCTCCCAGAATCAGTCTTTCCCTCTTACTATGACTTAAATTGCTTTAAACTCCGTGTGTCCAGGCATTTTGGCTCGAACGTCCCTTGATGTTGGCCCTGTCACTCTTTCAACTACTATGGGGAGGCACTCGCTATAGGCAGTTCTGCCTTTTGCCTCCCTCACTCACATAGAAAAAACAAAAATATAAAGTAAATGATCCTACCTCCTTTTGGCTTTATACACTTCACCTTAAGGAGGTTCACCTGTTATTTTTATGTCTCTCCTTTTCTCTCTTTCTCTGGCTTGTATCCATTCGGCCCCATTCAGCCAACTGTTTTAAGACGTTTATCCCCATCCAGGTGTCGATTTCATCCTGGCGAGCGATAGCGATCCAGCATTGTATGGAGAAATCTGGCTTCGCCTGAGAAATTTTTCTATCGAAAAATGTACAAATTTAGTTTGCTGTCAAAACAAAAAAATATATATATGCTGGCTCGCCACCGCTCACCAGGAAAATATTGACACCTAGATGGGGTAAACGTTTTAAAACAGTAGAGCTTGGTTCACGCATGCACGCATTAACGTCCCGTCCGTCCCCAACCAAGAAAATAGGCAGGACGGCATCAATCTAGAGGCCCCATGTGGCAACGATGGCCACAATGGCCGTTCCAACACTTTTTTTGCCGCCGTTCTCATCCCGCTAGTCGGCATCTAGTGCGTCTAGACGACGACTGCTCCCATGTGTGTCCGTGTGTGTCCCGTGGCTGTTCCGACATAACACGTTTTCTGGCATTTGGCCCGACACACGCGGACCATTTTTTGAATGCCCAAAAAGGACGCCGCCTAGGTGCGGCGAATTAATGGGTCGGGGACGGATGGGACGTTAATTCGTGCATGTGTGAACCAAGCATAGTCTGAATGGGGCTGAATGGATACAAGCCAAAGAGAGTGGGAGAGAAAGCGAAAACAAGTAAGTTGAGCTCCCTTAAGGGAAAGGAAGTGGCTTTTTCTGGACCGCCTTCTCCCTCACGCTTATCATCATACTTTTGACATTTTAAGATGTTCGTTCCATTAGTTTGGCGATTTTGAGACCTTTCGCCTCATTTCTTTGTCAATATTAAGACCTATCGAGACATATAGGCGTCGATTTTTGTTTCCTGGCGAGCGATAGCGTTTACGGATTTTAGAAGGGATCGACCCTCGGCCGGTATAATATGTTTCTACTAAACATGTACAAATTTATCTTGAAACGGTGTCAAGGGGATATTTGTTTAAAGCTTAATGGAAGTCAAGCGAGGAAACTCAAAAATGTATTAATTAATATATATATATATACAGTATATACTGTATATATAGACCAAATAATAAGCACTATCCCCTTAATGTGCAAGTATATTCAATGTTAGTCAGGAAATAGTATTTATCACATCAAGAGTATGGAGAAGAATTATTTTCATGGTCATAATATGGTGGGAGTACAACATTGATCGATGAATTATTGTATCAATCTGCACTGGCATAAATTGTCTGTGAGTAACATAATAATATATCTCTGAAAAAGAAAACAAATATATGTATATATTGGGATAAAACGTGTTGATGTGTATATACAGTATAACTATAGTAGTATTAAAATTCTGGGATCAACTAGACTCCTCCATTGTGTACCGTTGATATACAGTATAAGTAAATTAATAGTAATAGTGCTCATAACCCATAGGTCGGAATCGTCGATGACAAAACAATGGGAGGTGAAAAGTAATGTTTGTGAAATAAAGCAAACCATGTCTGCAATTGATCGATCACGCCGCGGAAAAGATGGATTGACTTGGCAACTATTAGTTTGTTGTTCAGGAAAGTGTTTTTCAATTTCATTAGTGTGGATAACATAATATAATTAGCGGAAAACATAAAATGCTGAGATTGGTCGATCTACCTGCGAGATCATCATTGATTGATTCTACTTCACGTATTTACGTACACAAATGTTATACAAGTTCTGGATTTTAGTTAGGAGAAACACTTGTCTACCAGACAAGGCAGAACAAGCAAGACACTCACATCCTTAGCCAGCCTCTAGTCCCAAACATAAACGACTTACACTTCGACACCCCATACTGATAACCTGTTCCTGTAATCTGAGTATCGCTTATAGTCATCCACATGTATTCTACGTTGCTGTATTACTATCTGATCCTGATATCTTATTTCTCATTACCTACAATTTTTGTTCTTCTATGTGAGTGAGGGAGGCAAAAGGCAGAACTGCCTATAGCGAGTGCCTCCCCCATAGTTGAAAGAGTGACAGGGCCAAAATCAAGGGACGTTCGAGCCAAAATAGGATCGAGTGGTGACGGTGATACATGTAACTAGGCATATATCTACAAGATGATGATCTCTCTCTCTCTCTCTCTCTCTATATATATATATATATATATATATATATATATATATATATATATATATAGAGAGAGAGAGAGAGAGAGAGAGAGAGAGACCCCGTACATATAAAAAAGAAACAAAACTATAAATGATCTAAATCTTAATAGTAAGGTAACATTAATTAGTCTTAGTAACGTATAATGGGAATTAACCTAACAAACCTAACTAATTGCTAACCTTAAATTACATGCAAGGTACAAACTAAAGAACAAGTAATCCTGTTTACGTACCATTATAAGCACAACAATGTCACAGATGATTCCTGTGTACCCAGCGTTGGTTTATGGCACTGGTTTAAGGGGACATGGGCCGTTTTTCTGGACCCCTTTCTCCCTCGGGTTTAGCCCCATTAGTTTTCAGATGTTAAGATGTTTGCCCCATTAGTTAGTCGATTTTAAGACCTTGAGCCCCATTTCTTCGTCAATATTTAGACCTTTCCTGCTATTTAATTGTCAATTTTTTCCCTGGCGAACGATAGTGAGCCTGTAATGTTGGAAGAACCGGCCTTCGGCCGGGACATTTTTCTACCGAAAAATGTACAAATTAATCTAGAAGGGGGATCTAATGGATGTTATTTTTAAATTTGATGGAGATCTAGGAAGGAAACTAGAAAAATAATAAATACATTCAAAAATCGCCCAAAAAGTGAACCATCGCCCCTTAACCCATTCTGTACCGGTGACGTCCTTTAAACTTTATTCAGGCTACTATTAGAAGATTTGTTTTCAGTTTCAAAAGGGCCTCCAGAAAATAACAGGCTTCGAACTATCTCATTTAACTCTTTTAACTACCACAGTCCTTCTTAAACTGCACATAATCTTCTACATACCGGTATAGCTAAAATAAAATGTATAGGATATCACTGGTACAAAAGGAATTAAAGGTGACTCTGTTAGGTGGCGTGCAACATCGTCAGAGGTTGTATTAATAACATTGTCAGCTGGTTCAGAGTGGTCCCGCATAGCCGAGTAAAACAGTTTCGTGGGTGGTAAACCTATCCTAAACGACCTACCCTCATGCTCAGCAATCCTGGTTGAAAGATAGGTCGCTAGTTAGTTAGTTAAAATAGGACTTCAGAGGATATCAACCCTTCAGGATTACTATGCCAGCGCACTGTAAGACTAGAAAAGCGTCAGGACCGGAGACCCCTTTCGAAAACCCCAGTCCCTTGATAGGTCGCAATACAGCTACCGCACTTATATTGGTAAACCACCGAGGATTACAGAGAGTCAGGTATTCGGTACTTGAACCTGAAGCAGCAAGACAGTGAATGCAGGCTTAAATGCAATTCTTTAATAAATTTGGGGTAGAAGTCATGGCTTAACCCTTTAAGTACTGTACCAGCGAAGCCTGTTTCACTTTATTCAAGCTACATTTAGACGACTTAATTTAGTTTAGGAAGGATATATGGTAGCTAAAAGGATTATTTGAGATAGTCGGTAGCCTTTTAAATAGTAGTTGTCCTTCCGAAGCTGAATAAAATCATCTCATAGTTACCAGCATATAATGAAAAAGACGTCGCCGGTACAGAAGGGTAAATATACTTATTTTATCAAGAATTGCATATGATTTGTTACCATAAAAAGGAATATACAAATATATAATAGCTCTTTGGACTGATTGCACGGGAGATGATGAGCGCAATTTAGACAGTTGCCTGCCAATATACTGTTGGTGTCGGTTATCTGAACAAGCAAACAGCTGAATCTCAAAATATTTCTCAGGTATTCTAAATTGGTATGCAAGGTAAAATATGAAAAAAGCATAGTCAGTATGCTCGGGTCACCAGAGTCAAAATGTGAGGGTCCTTAAATCGACTGGAAGCTAGGACTACACAGAATACGCAGGATTGCGTATTGATAATTGACATATACAATAGTATTTAGCTAAATTGGGCTTAAGCAAAGTTATAAAGGTGGTCTTGAGGGCACCTTCGTTTCATTATTATTTCAACGCTAAGGGCCAAGCAACAAGACACTACAGAGACAAATATTATATATGTACTGTACATAATCTATTTACAATATATATATCCAAAAGGGATAAAAAGGGAATTAGAGAAAGAGGTAGGCCAATCGGATAATTGTTCTACTTAAAAGATTTAAAATATCGCCATAAAAATGGCAGCACTGTTCTAGGATGCCAACAATGAATTTCCTGACTTTGTTTATATTCCGCGAGTTTTCTAAAATCTGTTAGTCTCTCTGAATATGGGTACATAACATAACCCGAAACGTTAGATAATAAAGATTCATAGCTCTTCCCTGTGTTTTCTCCTCCACCCAATCCATCTACCTGTCAGTATGGAACATTCATATATATATATATATATATATATATATATATATATATATATATATATATATAACTCTTTATCAAAGATAGGGATAGCCGTGAATATTTGTTTTCCTCTTCTTGAGGTCCCTAGAGAAGAGTCTCTGGAAGACAGAAAAAGTTGAAGCTAGCTTATGTGTACGTCTGGGATGGTCCTGCGGAGTCGTTAGGGGTATGGGTGATCTTCCCCTGTGGGGCGTCTGGGGCAACAGGGATATTCGGTGCCAGTATTTGGTTGCTTCTGCTAGCAATTTGGTGAGGTTGACCTACACTGCATACTCTTTCTCTTCGGATCGTTGGGCGCTCTCTCTCTTAGCAGATCTCTGATAAGTTGATTGGGCCTGAGTTTCTCACGTGCCTGAAATCATTGCTTGGATTATCCAAGGTGAGTTTCTCAAGCGAGGTGCTAATAAGTTCCTCAATAGGCTGGCCGGACTTCCCAGGCTGTGTTTAGCTGGTTTTCCAAGCTTGTCAGATTGTCCAGGCTTTGGGTGACTGGAATGTCCAGGTATGCTTTGGCCAGATTACCCAGGCTATTGGTTACTGGATTTTCAATATGCAGGGAAGAGAACTGAGCTACTCAAAGTTGATCGTCTCAAGTTTCTCAGAGAGGAGAGCTGGGCCTGTATCAGTTGAACAGGTGTCTCAGATTCTCGCTCATGTGGGGCTTTCCGGCTATGAGCAGCATGGTCATTTACCTGCCCCTCAGGAGAGACAGACTTATGCCCATTTCCCCCGGATGTCATCGGAAGCGAGGAAATAAAGGGTAGCTGGACAAATATCACAGCTGCTGAGCTCTGTGGAACCGTGGCTATTGATGTCACGGCTGGGAGTGGCACTTTGTCCTCTTGCTAGTTTACAGAGCATGGTAGTGCTAGGAGGTATTGTGCGACTTTTGTGGAGGTATTGTTCTTAGGTACTTGTATATCATTAAACAAGGTAAATACAAGTGATGCCAACATCATGCACTCTCATTGAATATCTGTTTTTTGTGGAAATTTATGGCTGAAAGTGTCCCTTAAAAACCATATAAATAACACTTACGTATAAATGGGAGTGCCAGAACCGGCGTGGTAGAAAAGGATGAGGTGAGTAGAGTCATTGGTCACGGGAGGGTCTAGGTCACAGGGCAGCAACACCCGTCCCCCCACCACGCCTCGCACCTCCGTCAGTGGACCTGAGACACCAACACACTAGTGAGATGCTGTCACATGAAATGCTTTTGAGGTTATCTGTGTCAGGGTTGTATCTGTTTGAAAGAGAGCATGTTATTATTGGAGCCGCTGTTGAGTAAATGATAGCTTTCGAAAGTTGTGTGTGGGAGGCCTGGGATCGATCCTCTAAGAAGCGAGTTGTCATTTGACACTCACCCCCATGGCCTTCCAACCCCTCTCTGAAATGACCGACATCATAGGTGCAGTAACCCAATGTTGCATTTACCATGTGAATGCTAGCCCTGATTAGCATGGTCGAGCTACTTACACTGGTTACAGGCTAAATTCACATCTAAAGGCATTCCAAAAGTACAGTATGATAACACTTCACATGCACCTCACACATTATTCACAATAATGGGCGGGTGGGACAGCAACCCTGCTTTGAAGGAAGATAGAAAATTTAACGAATTACCCGGTACCTCAATGATCCTGCCCCATCTACCTTTGCCAGCCCATCCACCTGTGCCTTATTCACCTACATCGATGATGATGATGAGGGAGGGATAGGACCCCCCCTATTGTTCCTTAGCCTCGGAGAGGACATAGGGCACATCGTCCTCCAGCCTCGAGGAGGACAGTGGGTATTCTTGACTCGACACTATAGTATAAGGTACAGTACTGTACTGAAACCACTTTTATTGCGTGTTTTTTTGCTTTTATTTATACAATTATGTACGCATAGTGTGTTTATATTATCTTATTAACTAATTTCTAACCTGTCTAGTACATAAAACCTATGTTATATGGCAAATTGTGGGTGTTTGGGTAACTTAGAAGTGGTCGGGAAATGCATCCATATTTATCTCATTAGTTTATAAGATCGCTATACAATCGAGTTTTCAAGAACGTAACCCAGTCGTATAGTGGGGGAGACCTGTATAATCTAATTTATTAATTTAACTCCCAACACCAAACACCTCCGAATGAAATTAATGAAAGCATGTGATCCTATATAACCAGCCATCAATCGAGTTAAAAATGGAATCATTTATCTTTCTTAAGTAGGCTAGTATAATATTAACAATAATATATGTGAGCAAATTGTAGGTCACCTCCTGCTCCTACAATATCCAGAGCGGCACGGCGACCCTAACTGTTATATACTGCCAGAACCTGCTTACTGCCCATAAGCACATATTTAAACATTCAACGCTCTATCTTGAATTATGAACGCAGGCAGTGAGGAGGACAACATTACAGTACCTAGCTGCCTACCTAAAGAGTGAAGCAGTTTGGTAGAAGTATTGTTCATTTCTTGATAAAAGTATCAAAATTGTCACACGCAATCAAAAACGCAATACAATCAAAATTAGATATGGAACCATCATAGGTTTAGCCTATGTTGGCTTTGGCAGTCCCTGTTCAATTAATTTCCATTAAAGTTTTGAAACACTGATATTTGCATCAAACTGTATACCGTGGTAGAGATGTCAAACTAGTCTCAAATTACTCGTCTGGGCAAGGGAAACAACTTATATTCAGACAATGTTTGGCTAATGTTGACCATTTGACTTGTACTGTCCCCTTAGTCTATCATCATGCTACAAATTAGTAAGAACTGTTGTCAATTGCCACTAATTTGTTGAACTACAGGGACCAGTACAAGTAAAATGGTCAACTTTCACCAAACATTGTCTGAATATTTATTGTTTCCCTTATCCAGACAAGTAATTTCAAACTAGTTTGACATCTCTACCACAGTATACAGTTTGGGGTAATAATCCGTGTTTCAGTACCGCTACTCTAATGGAGATTAATTGAAAAGGGGATGCCAAAGCCAACATAAGCTAAACATATGATGGTTCCATATCTAATTTTGATTGTATTGCGTTTTTGGTTGTGTGTGACAATTTTATCAATAAACGAACTATTCCCACAAATTCTCTCACTTGGCTGCCCCACTAAAAGCTAGGAAGAGATTTCACAACACACTCAAGAACATTATAGCTTCAATACAATATAAACATAAAACACAGTAAACTTCTTGCCCTATGATGTAGTATTGCGTGACATGATAGTATAACGGGTTTTCCCATATTAATTATTATGTTCTCTCCACTAACCAACTTTACTCCTAAACTCGATTAATGAAATCAACAAACACATGTGGCAGTCCGGGGATTCGAACCCAGGACGCTCACACCGAAAATCAACATACTTATGCATTGCTCCTCGAAGACAGTTACACTGTACATATATAGAAGAAGGAAACGCTATATTTGCGGCACTCATAGAAACTCACATTAAAGATCAAGAGGATAGTGAAGTATGGATTTCTGGTTATAACCTACATTGGGTGGACAGAACGCATAGAACACGTGGAGGTGTAGCCTTGTACATTCACGACTCACTAATATGTACTGAATTCCTAAATAACTAATGAAGTGGTGGAAATACTGGGAGTTAAAATAGAATTCATAAATCTAGCAGTTATTGTAACATATAGGCCTCCGGACTCATCCCTAGAATAATTCAAAACCCAGCTCAACAAAATAAAATCAGAAATAGAAACCCTGGGGAACCCAACACCAAATATTATGTGGTTAGGATACTTTAATATAAGGTACCAAACATTAAATGGAGACCACTAGAAAACCAGGTAGTGGCAAATAACACCAGAGAAGCAAATACGAGAGAGTTTTTTAAACTTTGCGACTATTTTAGTCTTACCCAGCATATTGCCGAATCTACACAGGAAAATAATATCCTAGACCTTGTCTTCACTAACAACGACTCTCTAGTACACAGCATTAACATTTCGGATACAACATACTCAGATCATAAATTAATTGAGATCAAAACAACCTTAGCAAATTAACAGACAACCTCAGAATCGAGACCAAATACCGGCCCTTTCAGTAAAAATAACACAAATATTAGGTGGGAAGAGGTAAATCAAGAAATGGAGGAAATAGACTGGGAAGATTTAATGAATAATCTGACACCATCAGAATGTCTAGTTGTAATAACAGAAACCATGACCCAAATCTGTAGCCACCACATGAAAGACAAACAAGACGAATAAGCAAACAAGATTGGGAAAGAAGGAAGCTTTACAGAAGAAGAAAATTACTCACACAACGATGCACACATCAAAATCTACAGGATAGGCAAAAGGCCAAAATAGATAAGAGAAATTGTGGAAATTGAACAAAGACTAAGAATCTCATATGAACTACAACATGTGGAAGAGGAGAGGAAAGCTATTGCAGGTATAAAGGAAAATGCCAAATACTTCTTTTCATATGCCAAACAAAAGGCTAAATCAGCATCAAACATAGGCCCACTAAGCAAAGGGGATGGGTCATTCACAGGGGGCAAAAAGGAAATGAGCGAACTCTTACGCCGGCAGTATGAAATGGCCTTCAGTGAGCCTGATGAAACAAAAGCCATCAGATACCAAAATATATTTGTCATGGAATCCTCCCCTATGGAAACCTCCCAGATGCTGGATATTGATTGTGGTCCATAAGACATAGAAGAGTCCATTTCCAACATGCCATCCCACTCGGCACCAGGCCCGGACTCATGGAATTTTATGATAATGAAAAAATGTAAGGAAAACCTCAAAACCTCTGGCTATAATGTGGAGAAGGAGTCTAGACACTGGTGACATACCAGATAGCTTGAAAAACGCAATAATTGCCCCAATGCATAAAGGAGGGAGTAAACCACTAACAACAAATTACCGCCTGGTAGCTCTAACTTCCCACATCATTAAGGTTTTCGAGCGAGTCCTGCGAAGCAAAATCTCAGTATTCATGGAGGCAAATGAACTATACAACACCGGTCAACATGGATTCAAAGTGGGAAGATCATGTCTCTCACAACTTTTGGAACATTATGACAAAATTCTTAAATCGCAAGAAGAAAAGAAAAACGTGGATGTCATTTACACCGATTTTGCTAAGGCATTTGATAAATGTGACCATGGTATAATAGCCCACAAACTAAAAGCAAAAGGTATAACTGGGAAAATCGGATGGTGGATATACAATTTCCTCGTAACCCGGAAACAATCAATAGCAGTAAACCAAGTCACATCTGAGCCTTCGGATGTCAAAAGCTCAGTTTCCCAAGAAACAGTGCTAGGGCCCCTTCTTTTCCTCATTCTAATTAATGACATAGATGCCAACACAACACACAGTACGGTGTCTTCTTTTGCTGATGACACAAAACTAAACATGATAATAAACACACAAGAGGACACGGGCCGGCTGCAGAAAGACATAATCGTTGTGTTTCAGTGGACCAGGGAAAACAATATGCAATTCAATGAAGGAAAATTCGAATTAATATGTTACAGAAATAATAATGTCGTTAAAGAGAATACAAACTATGTAACAGAATCCAACCACATAATAGAGCGGAAAGACAGTGTGAAAGACCTTGGGGTGTTAATGTCTGAAAATATGGGTTTCAAAGAACATAACCAGGTCAAAGTTGCGGCTACAAAATGTCCAACGGGTTGGATTCTGCGTAGGCTACATATAAAACACGCAGTGAATTACCTATGATAACGCTCTTCAAATCTCTAATGCTGCCGCGGCTTGAATACTGTAGCGTATTAACAACCCCATACAAAACATGTGAAATAAATGACTTAAGAGAATGTACAAAGGAATTTCACTTCGCATATACATTCGGTAAAACAGCTACACTATTGGGAGCTGTTACGCTGGCCAGCTCGCCAGAATGCACTCGTAACTCGCTAGCGCTCACCAGGGCAGTGAAACAGGCTATAATAATCGTAGAACGATGTTCTTTCTTTCATAGTGTTCATGTTGTCACAGACAGATCAGTGGTGGTCTTTATTCTTGTCTGTGACACTTGGAAGTATTTTATATCATTGATAGAATATAAGATATGTTGTGTGAAGTTCTAGGGAGAAAGAGAGCGAGCAGTGAGGTGGTATTATGTGCGTCTGTATGTACGTGTGCCTCCCTCGCTCGGAGGAGTTTCCCACGCTCGTGATTGGCCGGCGGGCCTGGCGCGTCATATGACGCCTGCTCCTCATGACGTAGTCGTCTGTGATTGGGTGCCGCTGCCTTTGTTAGTGCTGGGGGACTCCTGCCCGTGTTTCTCCTGCAGAGCTTGGCATAGCGTGCTTGGTCCTACATGTCCTTTGCAATCTGTCCCCCAATATAACCCCCTATACTACTGTTTCTCTCTCTGAACTTCTTCTTTTCCAATACTTCCTCTCTTTATTCAATTACTTATCCCTTCTGGTTTTGCATACGACTTCCATAGTCGGCCAGTCGTATTACCAGCACCAGCTCTCACATTTATGTTTTGCACTAGCTTTAGGGATTAGTAGAGTCATAGTCATATGGTAGCCTAGTGTTGGGGTGCTTCTAATTATTGAGCTGTTCTTTCCCATTATTTAATGCTAGACAGTGGAAGGTATCTTTGGTCGTTGTCTGAGTTATGTATGTGGCAAGTCAGAGCCTGTACAACATCGACGAAGCTAGGTAGCCTGTAACCCTTGTGCATATTTTCCTTTGCGAGTGTAGCAGTATACAGATGAAGAGTTTTTGCCTACACTTACCTGTATGCTTGCTACCTCATTGTGTTGACCTTTGTGGAGCACCAGGGTAAGACCAGATACTTGAGATCTGGACTTACCAAGAGAGCCTCCAAGTCACTTAACGTAACATAAGGGAAATCTGTTCAAGGGGAGACAGTAGGCTACGAGCATGCTTGCGCTCTGCCTAGTTTCCTAGTACCTTTTATGCCACTGCTAGACTTTATTAGTGAGAAAGACAGCATTGTGTTTATTAACTTTAATTGTGTATGCTTTAGGAATTATTCACGCCTTATTTTAGCCTAGGTTGATGCATAGTGCACAACCCAGTTTGGCTGTTACGTTGGCTAAGGAAGTACTGTTTTGAGTGGCGATTATTAGTGCTGTCACAGAGTTGTTGCACTCCCTTGTTATACATATGTATCCTACTTTTTGGTGTATTTAAGATACATGCTTTAGTGTCCTGCCCCTGCATTATTTCTGTTCCATATTAACGAGCATCTTAGAGCATCAGACGTTTTCAGAAGATTCTTTATCTGATTGCTGTAGGACTAGACTTCCAGTGTTTTCATAGAGCATTGTAGAGTTTAGTGTTGAGTACAGACTCACACTAAAGTTAACGTAAGCACATACTCCTTTATTAAATCTTGTTATAGTTTATTCAAGCATTGTTATTACTTAAGAGCATTTTATTAACGTAAAGTACTCCTGTTGTGAGTAGGCTTTGCCGTCATCGGAAAGCCTTTGTAGAAGTGCACTAAAACCCAGTTAATTGATACCCCGCTATCCAGTAGATTAACTCTGGAGGGTTTTAAGTGTTTTTGTTCACCGGCGTAATACTTCGAGGGTTTGGAATTAGCGTACCGTTGTTGCAGATATAGTCTATCATCTAGTCCATTCTTAAGTGCCCTTGTTTATTTCGTAGTGCCGGTCGTAACAGAGCGTTTAAGAACACTGAAACTGTACTCGTTGAAGCGTAGAAGAGAACGTTACCTAATAATATATTTGTGGAAAATCACAGAGGGTTTAGTACCAAACCTACTTACCCAGGTAGTCATGAAATTCAGTGATAGGAGAGGCTGGGAATGCAGTATCACCCGGATGAATAACAGGGGTGCTATGGGCTCTCTGCGAGAGGGCTGGTTATCACACAGAGGCTCACGTTTCTTCAACAAACTCCCACGGCGAGTAAGAGACATGAGGGGCGTCTCGTTAGACAACTTCAAGAGAGCCCTCGATGTCGAACTGCAAAAAAGTGCCCGACGAGCCCATCTTCGCATGGGAGCGTGCTGCCCCTTCGAACAGTCTGCTGCACCAAATCACCATCCAGAACGAGGGGTTGCGCACTCCTCGGTGCCACTAGATAAGTGGCGAGCACAACCTTAGGTATAATATTATACTCTTTTAGTCACTCAGTAGCCAAACCTGCACTCCCTTAAAGAGATAGGAAGGACCAGCAAGATGTGCTGGGCCACTGGCAGGCAAAGGACCCAGGTCCGAGGTTTGCTTATTCATCAGTGGTAGTAAATTCTGGAGATGGGATTTCCAATCCCAATCTTCAGGGGTTATCTGTGCCACGAAAGTGACGAACGATGGGGTCGCCACATCCTTATACGCCTAACCACATCCTTATGCCTAATAATATAATGTTATTAAATTCGGTACGATAGAGCAATCCAATATGAGGCACAAAATAGGGCATAATATTTTAGTAAGATATCCATAGTAAACACCCGATTACCTAGGCCTATAAATATCGATGAACGAATAAAATTGGCCGGTTTATATGAGAGAGAGAGAGAGAGAGAGAGAGAGAGAGAGAGAGAGAGAGAGAGAGAGAGAGAGAGAGAGAGAGAGAGACAGCACCACTATTAAGCCCCACGGAAAGTTAGAGAAGAAAAACCCTCTGATGTAAGGTATCCCGCACGGTTTTGAGACACCTGGTCCTTGATTATTTACCACAGGTAGGTGTTTCCCGGTCAGGTCAGATGAGGGCTGTCCTGATAAAGGTAGATGGGTCATTTTTCTGGTGCTCTTTCTTCCTCAAATTTAGCCGCATTAATTATCAGATTATAAGACGTTCGACCCATTAGTTTGGCGATTTTAAGACTTTTCCCTCATTTCTTTATAAATTTTAAGATTTGTCACCCCATGTTCTTCGTGCCATAGACTATAGGTGTCGATGATATCCTGGCGAGCGATAGCGAGCCTGTATTTTAGTGGGAATCGGCCTTCGGCAGGGACATAATTCTACCTAAAAATTTACAATTTTATCTTGAAGGGGGGTCTTGGGGGAGTTTTTTTTAAGCTTGATAGATGTTTAGGGAGCAAACTACAAGAAAATAGAAAATAATAAGAAAATAAATACCGGTGTATAAATAGAATACCGGTACCGGTAACCCCTTAAGACTACCGGTACTGTAAACCCACAAGCTATGACCTGAGTATATAAATAGATAGATAGATAGATAGATAGATAAATACTTAGCCGATGTTATGCAGTTATGCAGTTATGCTGGTATCAGTGCATTACCACAAGCCCACCGAAACGTCAATAAAATACCCTCATTGTTCCCTGATTAAATAGCACTGTATGAATATGCCCATATTCAAAATATGCTATAGGGGTGCAATGCCTGGTGAGTTATCTGCTCAACAGGTGGCGTTGTGTTTGTGTAAGTGTGAGAGTCCGAGTGTAGGGGGTGAGACAGTGAAGCACGGGAACGAGGTGGCTTCAGAGATGGGGTCGTTTCGGGCCATGAGTGAGCACCGTGCCTCATGTGAAGGCAAGATGGCAGGTGCTCGTTGTACTCTACGTGCTTCACATGTCTCACTCCCTAGACTGGAACAAGACCTCACGGGCTTCACTGTTCATTGTAAAGCGGTGAATGTTAAGGCTCTCAGCCTATGCCCGAGAGGTAGTAAGTTGGAATATAGAAAAAAAAAAAAAAAAAAAAAGTTAATGAAGGGTCTGTGCGCAGGGTATCAAACGAAAGCCGAATAATTTCATAGCCCACCCAGTACCAGGGGCGTCCTCTTTATCATATACTGGCAACTATTGGACGATTCTACTCAGCTTAGGAAGGACCTCTAGCAATAATAAGCCTTCCAACTATCTCGACCAACTCTTTTAGCTACCACAGATCCTTCCTAAGGTGC
Organism: Paralithodes platypus; assembly: GCA_032716605.1. NCBI lineage: Eukaryota > Metazoa > Arthropoda > Malacostraca > Decapoda > Lithodidae > Paralithodes > Paralithodes platypus. The sequence continues at coordinate 41,221,172 of CM064502.1, read as the reverse complement.
ATAATATCGACTAAATCTAGCTATAATACAATATATCACACGTCGCTGGTACTCAAAGGGTTAATTAGCTTGATTATTGTACGATATAATTATGCGCAGATCACATTGGGGTTTATAGTTCAAATAAATGTCTTTGAGGGCTAAAACAATGCTATTTCATGTTAATTGTCTTGTATTCCTTTTCATCTCCATTAAGGGGACTGAACCGCTTTGTTTCTCTCCTTTTCTCTCTTTCGCTGGCTTGTATCCATTCGGCCCCATTCAGCATAATGTTTTAAGACGTTTACCCCCATCCAGGTGTCAATGTTTTCCTGGTGAGGTGTAGCGAGCCAGCATATATATATTTTTGTTTTGACAGTAAGCTAAATTTTTAAATTTTTCGATAGAAAAATTTCGAAGCCGGATTTCTCCATACAATGCTGGCTCGCTATCGCTCGCCAGGAAGAAATCGACACCTGGATGGGGATAAATATCTTAAAACAGTTGGCTGAATGGATACAAGCCAGAGAAAGTGAGAAATAAGCAGGTGACCCCCCTTAAATTGTTCAAACAAAATTGCTCCGGTTTGACACCCTTGTCTGTGAAAGTAAAAATGGATATGGTAAGTGAGTTGGATCGAAGCCCGTTAAAAGCCTGTTAAACTGAATACAGTCGTCTAAAAATAGCCAGAATGAAGTTAAAAGGACGTCATCGGTACTGATAGGGTTAAACGAATTAATTGGTGTTCTACGGTATGCCTTTCTAATTAATGCCTCGAATAGGTAACTTGATCTCCCAGTTGTCTTGACGTGTTATGTTCGCCTATAAACCAGTTAAGGGGGGTCACCGGCTTTGATTTATCTTTCTCTCCTTATCTCTCTTTCCCTGGCTTGTATCCATTTGGCCCCATTCAGCCAACTGTTTCAAGACGCTTATCCCCATCCAGGTGTTGATTTCTTCCTGGTGAGCGATAGCGAACCAGCATTGTATAGAGAAATCCGGCTTCGCCTGAGAAATTTTTCTATCGAAAAATGTACAAATTTAGCTTGCTGTCAAAACAAAACAATATATATAACACAATGACACCTGGATGGGGGCAAACGTCTTAAAACAGTAGGCTGAATGGGTCCGAATGGATACAAGCCAAAGAGAGAGGGAGAGAAATAGAAAAAAAAGCGAGGTGGGCTCCCTTAAGGGGGGAAGGGCTTATATATTTGTTTTTAATTTATGTATATTATTATATATATATATATATATATTTTTTTTTTTTTTTTTTTTTTTATTACATTTTTTTTTATTAGTTACCGGTACGGTACGCCGCTAGACTCCCATCAAGCTTAAGGGAGCCCACCTCGCTTGTTTTTTTTCTTTCTCTCCCTCTCTCTTTGGCTTGTATCCATTCGGCCCCATTCAGCCTACTGTTTTAAGACGTTGACCCCCATCCAGGTGTCAATATTTTCCTGGCGAGCGGTAGCGAGCCAGCTTATATATATTTTTGTTTTGACAGGGAAGCCGGATTTCTCCATACAATGCTGGATCGCTATCGCTCGCCAGGAAGAAATCGACACCTGGATGGGGATAAACGACTTAAAACAGTTGGCTGAATGGGGCCGAATGGAGACAAGCCAGGGAAAAAGAGAAAAGGAGACAAAGATTAAAAAAACGGTGACCCCCCTTAAAAAAAAAACACACACCTCCAAGATTTGTTCATTTTTCGGTAGAGACAAGTCCTGGCCAAAGTCCTCCTAAAATTACAGGCTCGTTTTCGCTCGCCAGGAACAAAATGACACCTAAATGGCACGAAAAGTCTTATTATTGACAGATAAATGGGATGAAAGGTCTTACAATGGCCAAACTAATGTAACGAACATCTTGAGTTAAACTTAGAAAACTAATGGGCTTTAACGTCAAGAATATTGAGAGAATATGATGGGTTGATTTTTGTTAAGTTGAAGTGTAAGGGATAGTCCGCTGGGAGTTCACGACGTGTAGATAGATGGAGAAATTGGGTTTTGGAAGCAACAAGGTTTTCTCTGCCCCAGTTGGAAATGGTAGTTAAATCAGAAGATAAGTATTGTATGGCTTCATTGCGTTTATGACATGACAGGGCGAAAGGAAGAGGAACCCAACACCTTAAATAACCCATCCACACCTACAGAAGAACCCCCAACCTCAACCTGTAGGATTGCATTCATAACCAACAGGAGAAGAACAAAGCATCACTCTACCCTCAAAACTAGGCATCACCTGCAACAGTCACACCTACAACAAGCAGATAGAAAACGAGAGTCACCTGGATCCTTAACCCTTTGGCTGCGGGCTGTTTTGGGCTATTTAGGGGCAATTCAGGCACTCCTGAATGATAAATCAAGCATTTGCATTAAATGAAGTGTATTCTGCCGAAAACTAGGCGAAAATAGCTTCAAAATGACACCAGAACGGACCGTGTACGTGGTCTGGTTCACCCGCAGTGATCCCAGTGAAACGCGGGAACCCCGCTATTATGTAACACTCGCTCGCTTGGCTGCACTTATGAGAGAGACAGAGAGAGACTCGCCCGCCACACAGCCTTGCTCAGTGAGCCGCTCGGTGCTCTGAGGGTCGGAGGTGGGCCCCTCACGCTCCCACCCACTGACACTCGATTCTTACGTTTTTTACAGGCATTTAAAGCCTGGAAATTGCTGTAACTTGCCAAACATTCCAGAACGTCACCCGCAGCGAATGGGGTAAGATACTTATCCTACTACTGCCCGTCCCCCCTCGTTAATGACCCCCGGGAGCTATATAAAAAAAATCCGCCCTCCTCAAAGGGTCAGAATTCACAGCAAGAACCGGATTTGGATTACGACGAAGCATATTTTATGGAATTACAACACCAGCCGCCTCCATTTCCGTCTAGTTACCCAGACGGAAATAACTACCTTTACCGCTACGAAGAGAGGCAACAATTACAACCAGAAGATTCCATCTAACAACCAGAGCATTACATAGAAGCCTCCAAATATCAAGAACCTGTGGAAACTGTAAATAATTTATCATGTACCTATACAAGCCTCCTAAGACCTACTTCTAAAATAAATAAATAAAAGATACCATTCCCCATATAACCATGTACCGGTATGTATTGTATTTTTAAGACTTTATATAACCGAGCAATAATTAAAAAAAAATAATTCTCATGCCTCTAATGTTCCGAAACCCATCAGCCATGTCACTATCTGAAATGTGTAATACTACCTGACCAAAAAAAAGGATAAAGTTAGGCAAAGTTGATTCACTGTCTAGTATGGATCCATCTGTACTTGGATTATACGTGACCCAGTCAACTCGGAGAATACTTCCGTAGGGGCTAGCCTATCTCCCTTTAAAAATTATCTACAAGCTGCGAGTTGTGTTGGAGGAACGAGAGAGTTGTGTTAGCTGACCTAGGAAGAAAGTACCCTAGCTATACCGTGTGAAGGTATCGTCTCTTCCCCTGGTGTAAACAGGCAGACGGACACCTCACCTAGTCGCCACGTGTGACCAGATCTCTCAAGGCTGTTTCCTCCTATACTCCAACCCAAATTAAGTGCTTCTTGTTCGATATTATGAGTTTGTTAATTACCTGAACTATTCTCGTCTTCTAGCAATCGTTGCTCGTATTGAGAGAACATACAAACTCTGTCTTGGGATTGATGTATCTATATACTTTGTAATATATATTCCTATATTACATTTAAGGTTTATAGATATATCCGTTTGGAAATATACACGCATCTTACACGTACCGTAAATACCAGTGAACGCCTAGCAGATCTTATTCTATGTTTAAGTATTATTAGCTGGGTACGTAATTGCGTATAAGTGTTCACAGAGAGTGTTAATTTATTTTGTCTCTTAGGCAGACCGAATTAAATTCATGCTTCCTGACTTCAACCTCAGATTAAGCGTTATTTGAATTCCTTATTAAATTCTATTTATATCACATCGCGTTAATATTTATAAGACGAGAGCTCAGCCTCTCACACGGGCTAATATTAATTATTCTCAGTTCCCTGAACTAATATTCATAATTGTGACTGTATAGGTTAATAGCGATTTATATCTTCTATACATTGTGCTAGCTTTCAAGTTATTTATACCTCAGCTGATATTTTAAATTATATATCTTACCCTCACCGAATACGTGTGACCTCAGTAATATTTACCTACCTCGTTCACGGGTTACCTCGCGTTATTTTATCTAAGGATATCAGCTTTTGTTTGAGACTAACCTCTCTGTGTCTATTTGTACTTATCATTATATTCATCATATTGCTTTTCTTATTCTTATTGTTTATTAACCCACTGAGCCCCAGCGACGCAAACAGTGCGTCGGTAATGTATGTAACGCTAAACCCCAGCGACACCTCGTCGAAGAGAAAACACAGCAGGTGACACCCCTTAAAGGAGTAGTGCATATTTTTCGGTCTATGTATTTAATATGTATTTAATATAGTGTCATCGCTAATCATCTATCAAGCCTAAAATAACACCTCCTAGACCCCCTTCCAAGACAAATTTGCACATTTGTCGGTAGAAAAATGTCCCGACCGAAGACCGGTTCCTCCTAAAATTACAGGCTCTCTATTGCTCGACATCTAAATGGCACGAAAGGTCGCCAAGCTAATGGAGCGTACGTCTAAAAATGTCAAAACTAATGGGACTAATCATGAGGGAGAAAGGATGGTGAGAATAAACAAACCATTCTCCCTTAAAAAGCTTCCTGATCAGAGTTGCCTAATCCACCTTAACCCTTTGAGTACCAGCGACGTGTTTTATATTTTGTTTTAGCTTTATTTAGACGATATTATGCAGCTTAGGAAGGATCTGTGGTAGTTGAAAGGGTCGGTTTAGATAGTTTGAAGCCTTATTATTGCTAGAGGTCCTTCCCAAGCTGAATAAAATCGTCTAATAATTTCCAGAATATGACGAAGAGGACGTCTCTGGTACTGAATGGGTTAAGGGGAGGTGGTTGTTTTTTCTGGAACCCCTTCTCCCTCATAGTTTTCAGATTTTAAGATATTCGTTCCATTACTTTGGCGATTTTAACACCTTTCATCCCATTTATTTGTCAATATTAGGACGTTTCGTGCCATATACTGTAGATGTCTATTTTTGTTTCCTGGCGAGCATTAGCGATCCTCTTATTTTAGGAGAAATCGGGCTTCGGCCGGAACATTATTTTTACCGAAAAATTTACAAATTTACCTCGGAGGGGGGTCTAGGGGGTGTTGTTTTCAGCTTGATGGAGGTCTAGCGAGGAACTAACAATAAATAGATAACTAAATTAATAAGCCACAAATTAAACCCTACCACCTCTCTTTTTTCTCATTCTCTCTCTCTCTCTCTTTGACTTGTATCCATTCGGCCCCATTCAGCCTACTGTTTTAAGACGTTTACCCCCATCCAGGTGTCAATATTTTCCTGGCGAGCGGTAGCGAGCCAGCATATGTATATTTTTATTTTGACAGCAAGCAAAATTTGTAAATTTTCGATAGAAAAATTTCTCTGGCAAAGCCGGATTTCTCCATACAATGCTGGCTCGCTATCGATCGCCAGGAAGAAATCGACACCTGGATGGGGATAAACGTCTTAAGACAGTTGGCTGAATTGGGCCGATTGGATACAAGCCAGAGAAATACAGAAAATGAGAGAAAGATACAAAAAAGCCGGTGACCCCCCTTAAACCGCATCAACATGTTGACGTTTTATGTTATTGGGGCCATCACTACACGACGATATTGTTTACCTGAACCAGGGTGTCGAACCAAAGCCGACACCATTATTTGTAATCTGTATTATCCCATTGAGTACCAGGGACGTCCTTTTCATCATATTCTGGACACTAATAGACGATTTTATTCAGCTTAGGAAAGACCTCTACCAGAAATAAAGTTCCAAAGTATCTCAACCTACACTTTTAACGACCACAGATCCTTTCTAAGCTGCATAATATCGTTTAAATATAACCAGAATAAACAACAACACACGTCGCTGGTACCGGTACTCAAAGGGTTACTGTATAATTATGTAAAGACAACATTAGGGTTTATAGTCCAAGTTATGTCTTTGGAAGTGATAACGTGGCCAAAACAATGCTAATTTACGTTAATTTTCTTGTATTCCTTCTGATATTCATATGTCAAACCGAACCAATTTTGTTTGAAGACTTGAATGAATATGAGAAGGAATACACCACAGATCCTTCTTAAACTGCACAAAATCGTCTAAATATAGCTAGAATAAAATAACAAAAGCGTCACCGGTACAGCAGGGATTGACTGCACACATAGTTTAATAATATTTGGTAGAGAATACTTAAGGGAGCCCACCTCGCTTGTTTTCTCTTTCTCTCCCTATCTCTTTGGCTTCTACCCATTCGGCCCCATTCAGCCTACTATTTTAAGACGTTTACCCCATCCAGGTGTCAATATTTTCCTGGCGAGCGGTAGCGAGCCAGCATATAATATATATTTTTGTTTTGACAGCAAGCTAAATTTGTACATGTCTCGATAGAAAAATGTCTCGGACTTCTCCATACAATGCTGGCTCTCTATCGCTCACCAGGAAGAAATCGACACCTGGATGGGGATAAACGTCTTAAAACAGTTGGTTGAATGGGGCCGAATGGATACTAGCCAGGGAAAGAGAGAAACGGAGAGAAAGATACAAAACAAAATCCGGTGACCCCCTTAACCCCTGTCGTACTGGCGACGTCTTTATAGTGTTATTCGATCTATTAATACATGATGTTGTGCAGTTTGAGAAGGTTCTGTGGTGGTAAAAAGGGCTAGGTGAGATAGTTCGAAGCTTGGTGATTTCGGGACGCCCCTTTTTACAGAAAACTAAATATAATCGGCTTACAGTAGCCAGAGTAAATCTAAAAGGACGGCATCGGTAATGAACGGGTTAAGGGGAGATGGTTCACTTTTTGGGCGATTTTTGCATGTACCGGTATTCATTATGTTTCTAGTTTCCTCCCTAGACCTCCATCAAATTAAAATAAACATCCATTAGATCCCCCTTCTAGATTAATTTGTAATTTTTTCGTTAGAAAAAATTCCCGGCCGAAGGCCGGTTCTTCCAACAATACAGGCTCACTATCGTTCGCCAGGGAAAAAATCGACACCTAAATAGCACGAACGGTCTAAATATTAACGAAAAAATGGGGCGAAAGGTCTTAAAATCGACTAACTAATGGGGCAAACATCTTAACATCTGAAAACTAATGGGGCTAAACATGAGGGAGAAAGTGGTCCAGAAAACCGGCCCATCCCCCCTTAACTGCACATTTCGTTTGGCTCTCTGTCACTCTCTCGGCTTTGGGGGAGACACTAGTTACAGGCAGCCTGCATTTTGTCTCCTTCATACACATAATAATAATAATAATAATAATAATAATAATAATAATAATAATAATCTATCTATCTATCTATATGCTCAGGCCCAATCCCAATTTTATTATATTTTATTATTTTTGTATTTTTTCTTGGGGGTGGCCGACTTAAGACAAAGCAAGAACAGGGAAAACCCAAAACAACATACAACAACGAACAAACACAGATAAAACACAAATTCACACACATATAATAATAATAATAATAATAATAATAATAATAATAATAATAATACCGGTAATACAAATAGTACTCACTGTCTTCCAGGCCGTTGAGTGGTGTGTGTGTGGTGGTGAGCTTCTGGTGTGTGGTTGTGGTGGTCAGTGTTAGTAGAACCATCACCACCACTATAATCCCTGTGCTTCCCATGGTCACTGGTAACTTCGCTCCACTAGAGGTTCGTCGTACTCCCCATAACCATTGGATGTAACTTATTTCACTAGAAGATCATTTTTGTTTTATTTTATTTATTTATTTATTTTGTTTATCAAACAATACCGTATTTCGGGAATGATCTTGCAAAACAAACTAGGAATACATATTATACAGTTACATGTTTTACTCCATTGTATTTTAGAGACAATTTCAAATATCCCTAATTGAGTTGTCATGAATATTATTTAAATCAATTCGTCTGTTCTTTATAGAGTTCATATTTATAAATAGTAGGTTAGTACCTCTTCTCAACACTCACTATTGTTTACAACATTTTCCATGCATCACTCACTAGCCTTGTCCTGTTCTGCACTGCCGAACTATCACTCTCGTATTAAGGGGGCTCGCCGGTTGTTTTCATCTTTCTCTCCTTTACTCTCTTCCCCTGGCTTGTATCCATTCGGCCTCATTCAGCCAACTGTTTTAAGACGTTTATCCCCATCTAGGTGTCGATTTCTTCCTGGCGAGCGAAAGCGAGCCAGCATTGTATGGAGAAATCCGGCTTCGCCGGAGAAATTTTTCCATCGAAAAATGTACAAATTTAGCTTGCTGTCAAAAAAAAAATATATATATGTTGGCTCGCTACCGCTCGCCAGGAAAATATTGACACCTGGATGGGGGTAAACGTCTTAAACCAGTAGGCTGAATGGGGCCGAATGGATAAAAACAAAGAGAGAGGGAGAGAAAGAGAAAAAAGGGAGGTGGGCTCCCTTAACGAATTGTGTTCATATCGTTTAATTACATGAAATATCCATGTTTGCTTCATATATCTCTTCCATATAGTGTCATTTATCGAAAATGACTCCGTTAGTGTTTTTATGATATATCTAATAATTATGCTTTCATTAATGTCATTGGAGGTGTTTGGTGTTATGGTGAAATTAATAACAAATAAATTATCGTTCTTAACACTAATAATCCCCAAACGAAATTTATGAAAGCATATGATCCTCTCGTGATTCGAACCCATGCCATATAATTAAACTTCGCTAATTTAATTAATGATTATAATAGACGGCGCCCATATTGTTTGGTCTATTAATTCATTTATTCATATATGTTTTTAGTTTCCTCCCTAGACCTCCATCAAGGTTAGAAAAACACCCTCTAGACCACCCTTCAAGATAAATTTGTACATTTTTCGGTAGAAAAATGTCCCAGTCGAAGGCTGGTTCCTCTTAAAATTGACAACGAAATGGGGCGCAAGGTGTTAAATTCGCCAAACTAATGGGCCGAACGTCTTATAATCTCAAAACTAGTGGGGCTAAACATTGGGGAGAAGGGGGTCCAGAAAAACGGTCTGCCTCCCCTTAACGATGTTTCGGTCTTACAATTGTCACCGCCTATTTGTGTACCTCATGTTTAATTGTCACCGCCTATTTGTGTACCTCATGTTTAATTGTCAATTGTGAGTTCTCTATTCATACTTGATATTACCGTTAAGGGAAGATGGGCCGGGTTTGTTTGGTCTATTAATTAATGTATTCCCTTATTTCTTAGTTTCCTCGCTAGACATCCCTCAAACTTAGAAAAGCATCCTCTAGACCCCCCCCCCCCCCCCTCAAGATATATTTGTACATTTTTCGGTAGAAAACATTTCTGGCCGAAGGCCGGTTCCTCTTACAATTTCAGGCTCGCTATCGCTCGCCAGGAAAAATGTGACGCCTAAATGGCACAATAGGTCATAAAATTGACAACGAAATGGAGTTAAAGGTATTAAAATCGCCAAGGTAATGGGCCGAACGTCTTAAAACATCAAAACTAATGGGGCTAAACACGAGGGAGAAAGTGGTCCACAAAACCGGCCCATCTCCCTTAAAGGAAGTCATCAGCATCTTAGTTTCGCAGATTTTCTCACCATATGACTTTTTGTTTTTCCTTTTTGCTAATGGGTACCATAGCTATGTTCACAGATCTTCTACAAACTTTCATTTTCGACATATACTAGAAGTTTCAACACATACCGTACTAATGAGCGATACGATAAGAAAACGAAATTACTACAATCATATTGTATGATTACAATTGCTTTGCTCTGTCTATTGGTTTGTATTGATGTTTCTCTTTGAATGCAGACACATGAAAGCTTGTAAATTATATTGTTTAATTTTGTTTAGAGTTAATTATATTTGAAATTATAGAGGTAGGACTCTATTTTCGCATGTGATTGTACACATGTTTATCTTACCCATGCTTGCTCTGACTTATAAACGGATGAAGATTACATATTTTTTTTGCAACACATTCTGTTTTAGCCTTGAAGTATATGATGCCTATAATTGTATGTTTTATCTGGCTATCAGTAGAAGATGTTATTCAAATAACAAGGGGATAAGGGATTTTGGGTCAGAAGGGTAATTAAGTTTGAGGGCCTTCCAATTCAGAGTTAAATCTTCTAATATCAACCAGATTTAGGTGAACAGGCGTCTTCCTGAGTGATTGGTAAAACAGAATCCCAAAAATATACCTCTCCTATTTCCAATCTCTTTAGTTTTCATTTACGGGTTGGTCTTTTACCACAGGTCAATAATTAAGATAACACATGACAATTATCACCCGGTTAATATGACTAGTACATTTCAAAGATTCCACTGTAATCATTTGGTGCCGCATCTTGTTCTGTTATTTTATCAGTATTAGAACCTCTCCTGTTGAGAACTCTTGGCCGGCTCTAGTGCTTGGCTCGCTACAACCACTTTCACAGAGTGTTATGGCAATGACATTCGTAAGAACCACTTGATATAAAATAACTTTTTTATTTGTTCAGATAAATATCATATAGTTTGTTTGTTATTCATTGTTGTATTTCCATCAATGAAACCCAGATTGTTATTTATCAGTACTTCAATTCAATATGTTAGCATACACTTCCAGCAATCTCGGTTGTACGATCTCATAGCAGCCCTACACAAGCCTCTGCCAGAGAGAAAAGTTGCACACACCCTCCTCGTATGGCCACCAGGGCAAAACTGGCCCCGGCCCGACTGTCTGGCTCCCAGGCTGTGGCCGTGGAGCTGTGCATACGGACGGCCGGCGCTATGTTCTGAACGGGGGTTACCGGCTTTTTTTTTTATCTTTCTCTCCTTTTCTCTCTTTCTCTGACTTGTATCCATTTGGCCCCATTCAGCCAACTGTTTTAAGACGTTTATCCCCATCCAGGTGTCGATTTATTCCTGGCGAGCGATAGCGAGCCAGCATTGTTTGGAGTAATCCGGCTTCGCCGGAGACATTTTTCTATCGAAAAATGTACAAATTTAGCTTGCTGTACAACACAAATATATATATGTTGGATCGCTACCGCTCGCCAGGAAAATATTGACACCTGGATGGGGGTAAGCGTCTTAAAACAGTAGGCTGAATGGGGCCGAATGGATACAAGCCAAAGACAGAGGGAGAGAAAGATACAAAAAAGCGAGGTGGGCTCCCTTAAGCTCGGACTCTGGCTTTGGCGCTCAGTGATCGGGTCAATTCAGGGTTACCATATCAAGTCCCCTAGGTAGTAAATAAATGCCGAACATTACTAGAATAATGCCAATCTGTATAATATATCTCTTAATTGGCTAAAATCTCCAGGATGTCGCTAGAATTCAAGCTGTTGGATGTAAAAATGTGTCTCTCGATCGAAGTAATTCCCTTCAGATCTAGCTGGAAAGTAGCTACGTTGGCAAGATCTCACCTGCCCAGGCGCAAATCACCTCAAACTGATAGCGCAGGCGATCTATTTATTTATTATTATTATTTTGTGTTTATTATTATTTGTTTATGCTATCTATCCCTGTTGTGCCAAACTGTACAGTCGTTCCTAGAAATGAAAGAAACGAATTTATAGTTGGCAAAACTACCAGCTAGTATCACTCCATTCCTCACATTCTGTTCCTTCATTATCTTTCCATCTCACCAGTCTTCTTCCTCTCCACTATATTTTTGTAATTCTCTCTCTCTCTCTCTGTCTCTCTCATTGGCACACTATGAAACTTATTGTCTTGTAAACGAGCTTGTCTTTTAATTTCATCACAAGCAACTGTATCGTGTGTATGGTGAGTAAAATAGGCCCATGGTCCTAATGACCAACACTGTAATGCCAGGGTTTTTACCGGGATTGTATTGGACAATGGTAGGTTCTTACTCGACTGGAGAAATTAAAGCCAAACTACACATGCACAAAAGTCGTAAAGGGTAAGTATAATACTGAATACACACGTGAATTTCCTTTTAATAATCACTTAAATACACAACACAAGTAATTTACAATATAATATGCCTAGCACGGACGAGGATCCACGACGGACCTATAAAATACACTTAGCTCTCTTATTCTATCACTTGCATAGATTAAAGAGATACACTTGGTTCGCACTGGTGTAGGAATTAATATTACTCCTGCACTCCTATTCTAACACTGTGTAGATCTGAAGCTGCGGGCACTGTTGGATGAAGTGTGACCTGCTGAGTCCTTTCTCTTGGGTACGTCGAGCCGCTTAGGTGGTCCTGCCGTATGTTTAATGGGTTAGGGATACAGATGGACTAGTTGGTTTTGGGTCTTAAATGGTAGTTTCTCATCTCATTACATAGGGTGCATACCATCGGACGGACGCGAGCATGAACTAGGACATGTTTTAAGTTATGACTGCTCGACTATCCTGACCCTTATACTAGTCGGTGATGAAGTTCCGTTCCGGTACTCTTGAGGTAAGGTCTTTAATACAAAGTCACTGGTGTCATGACAGAGCAATGAGGTATCGGGCTAACGTGAGGAATAGTAAGATCATGATCTTACTAGTTTGCTCAGTCTGCCTCTGACCATTGTAAGAGTGTTCAAAGAACCCAGGGATCGGTTATTAAGCCTTTTTACAGCATATGTCCTTGACCATATGACTATGGTGTTGGACAGATGCAGTATGGACTTCTATGTGCCAAGTGCCGTTACTTGGATGGTATCTCGCAAAGCCCAAACTATTATAGTTGTCTTGCCATGGCAAAGACTTCTATAATAGTTTTGTAGAGTGTTGGATTGATCCTGGAAGTAAGTTTGTGGCAGGCCCTTCTGTGCTACTTCCAGTGTCAAACTTGCAGCCTAAAAGAGATCCTAATGTTTTTACTATACCATGGCATGTAAGAACAAAAGTTCACTAGTAGGGAAAATAACTCTTAAACCATAAAGAATACTTAAATGAATGGGAGGGTAATTCTTAGGCTCAAAAATCTTACATGTAAGGGATTATGAGCCGTTCAATTGCTGACTCTACCTGGTTCTCGTCAAGATGGTCATGACGTTGGCTGCTATGTCTCAAGGCTGGTACTTGGAGGTGAGAAGGTCATAGGTACATGGTGGGGGGGGGGGGGGGGGGCGTTCAGGGGGATTAGATAGCCCCCCTAGAAATTTCCGCGCTGGTGGTAGGACAGTTGCGCGGAAGAGCGGCGCATCTGAAGAGGAGAGATTTGCGTCTGCTGTGCTTCGTTTGTTTGGGGGTATCATATTTTCTTCTTCTGTTCTCCTGTATTGTTGATGGTGATGCTGATTGTTTTTCCTGGGGTGGGTGGTAGAGTGGGGTTGATGGTGGCAATTCGGGTTTCCCGAGCGTTGGTTTGGAGTGGGGCTAATTTTGATCTTGAGCGGCCATGTTGTTTCTCTTCTACCTTTGTCTTCCTGTTTATTCTGGGTGGTGGTGTTTGTGAGTTGTTCACGTGTTGGGGCGAGTTTTCTTTCTCTTTCTGTTGTTTTCCTTTCTTGTTCTTATTTTCTCCCCGTTTGCCTGGTGTTTAGTGGTTTTTGGTATTTTCGTCTCTTGCTGTTTATCTGGTCTTCTCATGCTCCTTCTCCGTTTTTCTTCAATGATGCATGTTCTCTGTTGTTCTTTCTTTTCTTCATGGTTTCCCCTTCTGTCTCTAGGTTTTGTTTTCCATTTCGGCTGTTTTGTTGTGGCATGGTGGTTATCTGAATTTCGGGTATTTTATTTCCGTCTTGGGGTGGTAGACATGGCCCCGTGATTGAAGTTGGAAAAAAAATATGTCTCCGTGGCGGATGAAAGTGCTAAGGGTAGAGAGGTATTCCCACCAGTTGATGGATCTTTGGTCGGCAGGTTTAGAGGGGTCTGTGAAGATGGACAGGAACAATATTTTTTCGCAAATTATTGCTGCCGTCTGCGCCTCATCTACTTAGCGGATTTTGTGAAAATTATGTTGGTCCTCCCTCCATTTAACTTTGGCAACGTAGGGCGTTGTGGTATTAATTTTGGTAAACATGTGGTGAAGTCGGCTGGGAGTAGTTGTTGCTCGTGCTGAGGTAACAAGGCAAGTGATGACCTGGGTGGTGACCTGAGGGCTGTTATTATTGCTTGCGGACGCAAAGGTACCAGGGCAAGGTTGGTGTGAAGAACAAAATTGGCTGGAGGTTGTGGCTGTGTTAGTTGTGCATGATATGCGCAGTGATGTGAGCATATGTGTTGTTCGTGGTTTGTTGGAGTAATGTGGGTTGTGAGGTTTAGGTGATTGTTGAGGGTGGTGGATTGAGATGGATGAGAAACGTGATGTGGGTGGGGATAAAATACCTGATCTTGTGTAGAAGTTTGGTCGGGGTGGTGGGGTAGGGCTGGTTTCTGAGGATGATGAAGAAGAGAGGGAGGAGGAGGTGTTTTGGGTATTCTAAACACATTCATATTCTGTGCTCATAGGGAACTTAATTAGTGTATCTCTAACAGTTACTGCATTGAAATGTATTGTTTTTTGTTACTAATGTATTATTGTTATTGTTATTTGCCCGCATCCACAGTACTGGGCAGTAAGTAAAGGTTATCAACTCAAGTCAAGTCTCTCTCTCTCTCACTCTCACACTATCTCTCTCACTCTCACACACACTCTCTCTCTCATTTATCTTTCTTTCTCGCACGCTCACTCACTCGCTCCCTCATTTATCTTTCTCTCGCACGCACGCTCAATCGCTCTCTCTCTCTCTCTCTTACACACACACATACACGCAAGATAAGAACTCCCACCAATTTGATCTCATCAATATTTCCAAGTCTTTTCAACTCACTTCAATAATGTCTTGGTTTTCTACAGCTCTAATTGATTCTCTTACTAACATTTCCATCTCACTCTCAGTCTATTATTGAAATAATGTTGTAATAAACGCAGTTTTTCCACCATGTAGCTAAATTGTTTCTCAGAGCCGTTCTCTCTCTCTCTCTCTCTCTCTCTCCCTCTTTCTTCTTTTCTTCTACTTTTCTATCCTTTCCTTCAACTTTCCTTTTCTATCGGATATGCAATCTCTACTAGAATTAAGTCCTGACCACCTCGCTGTGATCGTAAGGACTGTGTGGGCAGTGTATATATGTAAATCTACGTAAATATATATCTCTCTCTCTCACTGATCTTGGAAAACAAATATAGAAATGAGCCACTGTAAGTATTCCACTCCCTACTCTAATTACCCCACTCCAGACCATGCCCCTTGCCAATATAAATGTTAATCGTTCACTCTACAAACAATCATCATTAACCCATACCGTACCATGGACGTCCCTTTTATCATATTCTGGCAACTATAAGGTGATTTTATTCAGATTAAGGAGGGCCTGTAGCAATAATAAGGCTTCAAACTATCTCAATCAACCTTTTTAACTACCACCGATCCTTCCTAAGCTGCACAATATCGTCTAAATATATCTAGAACACAAAATAACACACGTCGCTGGTACTCAAAGGGTTAACTTTTCCCTCGTGTATGGTCAATTCTCGCTACCTCAATACACTTGAGACCTCTGGTGGACGCTTCTGAACTAGCCCCAGAGCTACGACTGTCGACATCAACAATATTAACACCTAGGACAAGCACAGTTTATCATGATGTCTTGTGATTATACTTTCTTTTATCAACTCTGCGAAGCAGAGTGGTATCGCGCAAATAGATCCCGCCCGTATACTGTGCACCACCAGCCAGCCTGTCTGTCGTCGTCGTCGTCGTCCGTTGTCGTCGTCCATCGTCGTCCGTCGTCGTCGTCCGTCTGTCTGTACAGAAACTCCTCCTAGACAGTTCGATGGATTTTCACCACATTTCACAGGTATATCCATTTGGTCAATGCAATGGTCAGGCAAAAATAAATTTTCCATTTAACTTAAAGGTTAAGGTCAAAGGTCAAGGTTAAAAATAAGGTCAATATATCATATTTTTTAGTTTTTACTCAAATTTCTTCATTTTCACTGTACAAGTTACTGGTAACCTTGATATCGTATTGACCAAATTATAGGCAAATATTCCAAATGGTAAGGTCAAAGGTCAAGGTCAAAGGTCAAAATAAGTTTTTCACTAGTATTTCTTATACTAAATGTTAGATTCTCACTAGGTTTACCATGTATATTCGGAATACCTAGGCCAAGGTCATACAAGAAACCATACAATTCCTTAGAAAGGTCAAGGTCACAGGTCAAGGTCATATACAAGGTCAATATGCTATTTTCTTTACTTTTCATGCAAACTTCACAACATTTGGTGAGATAGTTCCACTTTAAATGAAAAGGAAAATAATACATTTGGACACACATATCATAAAGGTCAAGATCAAGGTCAAAGGTCAAGGTCAACTATTCTATTAATATATGTGAAACTAACTGATGGATGTTAATGAAATTAGGCATGCTTATTTGATTTTCGGGGGTGATGTCAATGAAAACAAAATAATACTCTTACATAAAGGTCAAGATCACAGGTCAAGGTCAAAGGTCAACTTTTACAATTTATTTTACTGTTTACTAAAATATCTTAATTTTCACTATACAAGTTACTGGTAACCTTGATATCTTGTTGCCCAAATTTTAGATAAATATTGTAAAGGGTAAGGTCAAAGATCAAGGTCTAAGGTCAAAATAAGTTTTTCACTAGTATTTCTTATATTAACTGTTTGATACTCACGAGGCTTACCATGTATATTCGGAAAACCTAGGCCAAAGTCTTACAAGAAAGTATACACTTCCATATGTAAGGTCAAGGTCACAGTTCAAGGTGAAATAAAGGTCAAAATGCAATTTTCTTTATTTTTCATGCAAACTTCACAAAATTTGGCGAGATAGTTGCACATTAAATGAAAAGGAAAATACTATATTTTGACATAATAAAGGTCAATATAAAGGTCAGAGGTCATGGTCAACTATTCTATTAATATATATGAAACTAAGTGATGGGCTTTAATGAAATTAGGCATGCTTATTTGATTTTCCTGGGCAATATCAATAAAACAAAACATGTACTCTTACATAAAGGTCAAGGACAAAGGTAAACTTTTACTATATATTTTTAGTTTTTACTCAAATATCTTCATTTTCACCATACAAGTAACTGGTAACTTTGATATCGTATTGCAGAAATGTAAGATAAATCTTGCAAAGGGTAAGGTTAAAGGTCAAAGTCAAAGGTAAAAATAAGGTATTACAAGTATTTCTTATACTAACTGTTAGATTCTCACTAGGCTTACCATGTATATTCGGAATACCTAGGCCAAGGTCATACAAGAAACTATACAATTTCATGTGAAAGGTCAAGGTCACAGGTCAAGGTAAAATAAAAGTTCAATATGCTATACTCTTTACTTTTCATGTAAACTTAACAACATTTTGTGAGATAGTTGCACTTTAAATGAAAAGGAAAATACTAAATTTTGAGACATCATAAAGATCAAGAGAAAGGTCAAAGGTCATGGTCAACTATTCTATTAATATATATGAAACTAACTGATGGGTTTTAATGAAATTATGCATGCTTATTTGATTTTCATAGGCAATGTCAATGCAAACATAAATGTACTCTTATTTAAAGATCAAGGTCAAAGGTAAAGGTCAAAGGTAAACTTTTATTATTATTTAAAAAACAATTACTCAAATTTAGGAAAACTGTCTGTGTTAGTTGCCTATTACTTAAATAACATTTATATAAAATTTTACATAAATATTGAAATAGTTAAGGTCAAAGGTCAAGGTTAAAAACAAGAGTGTTTGTCGTTTTCCCTAAACTCCTCCTAGACTATTTAATGTATTGTTACCCAATTGTACAGGCAAACTCAGTTGGTCAATGCGACGACCATCCGAATATATGTATTATATTCTTAGTCAAAGGTCAAAGGTCAAGGTCACAGTGTATGATCACTCTTTGTAATCTATAAGTTTTTATACGAATTACGCCATATTCATAATGCTAGCTTAATACAAACATTGGTGTTAGGCTAATTCCTCGATAAAAATTAATAAGGTCAAAGGTCAAGGATAAAGGTCAAAATATGATTTTTGCTAATATTTCCTATATAATGTAAGATTCTCACTAAGCATATCAAGCATAATCGGAATTCCTAGGCCAAGGTCATACAAGATTATTCATAATTTCATTTGATAGGTCAAGGTCACAGGTCGAGGTCAAATATAAGGTCAGTATGCTAATTTATTGACTTCATGTAAACTTCACAAAATTCTTTGATACAGTTGTGCTTTAAATGCAAATTAGAATGTTACATTTTCAGACATCATGAAAGTCAAGATAAAGGTCATGGTCAGCCATTCCTTTAATACCTCTGGAACTAGTTGATGATTTTTAATGAAGTTTGGCATGCTTATTAAATTTTTCAGGGTTACATCAATGCAAACAAAATATATCCTACATAAAGGTCAAGGTCACAGGTCAAAGTCAAAAGTCAACCTTCATAAAAAATACTCAAATTTTGATAAGCAGACTGTTAGTTGCGTTTACATAAATACTATATATATATAAAGGTCAAAGGTCAAGGTCAAAGGTCAAAATAAGTGTTAATCAATTTCCCCAAACTTTTCCTAGACTGCTTAAACCTTTCTGTACTGGAGACATCCTTTGTTTATCATATTCTAGCTTTAATTAGACGATTTTGTGGAGCTTAAAATGGATGTGTGGTAGAAAAAGGTTTGTTTGGATAGTTGAAAGCCTGCTAATTAAACTAAATACAATCATCTATTATTATCCAGTATAAAATGAAAATGAAACTGGTACTGAACAGGTTAATGTATCGTCACCAAATTTTGCAGGCAAATTCGGTTGGTCAATTGTTGCCCCCGTCGGGGCGAGTTGTTTTCAGGGCAAATCCTCCAGTATTCTTGGTGATATTATTAATGATGATGGTGATAGTAATAGTGATGATGGTGATAGTACTGATGACGACAGTAGCAGATATGGTGGTAATAGCAGGTATGATTGTGATAGCAATGATGATGGTGATAATAGTAGTGATGATGGTGATACTTGTAGTGATAATTATAACAGTAATGATGATGATGGCAGTAACAATGGTGACAGTAGTAGTGATGATGATGACAGTCGTAGTAGTAGTGATGATAGTGATAGTACTAGTAGTAGTGATGATGGTGTTATTTGTAGTGATAATTATGACAATAGTGATGATGGTAGTAACGATGGTGACAGTAGTATTAGTAGGGATGATGGTAACAGTAGTAGTGATGATGGTGATAGTACTAGTAATAGTGATGATGGGTATAGTAGTAGTGATGGTGGTGACAGTAGTAATGATGATTGTAAGTGATGGTGATAATAGTAGTGATAATGATGACAGTAGTGATGATGTAAGTGAAGATGGTGATGATGACTGTTGTAGTGATGATAGCAGTAGTGATGATGGTGATAGTAGTTATAATGGTGGTAATAGAAGTGATGATGGTAACCCATCGCAGAGTTGGGTATGTCGTTTTGATTTTGGGCAAAGCGGCACTTCTACTTTATTATACAGTATACGACTACAATAAATTCTTATAAAGTATAGTAGTCATGGGAATGTCCATATGAAGCTGATAATGACTACAAACATAATTATAAGCTCTGATTAATTATCATAACAAAAAGGCGCGAAAATGCTTGCTGACTTTGTATTGCAAATATACGTTATATATGGGTATGGGTGACTTTAAAATATAATAAACAACAGAATGCATAGGCTATAATATGTGTCAGCTACAGCCATTTGACAGACTGCATATAATAAAGAATTGTTGAAAGAGGGAGAGGGTGCAGAGATCCGCGATGTGTACAGTCTCCCATGATGCACCGCGGTAAACATTGCGTTCAGCGCCTCTGTCGGTCACTTTTGGCATTTGTCAACTCTGCAAAGCAGAGTGGTATCGCGCACACAGATCCCGCCCGTATACTGTGCACCACCGGTCAGCTTGTCTGTCCGTCGTCGTCCGTCGTCGTCGTCGTCCGTCTGTCTGTCCGGAAACTCCTCCTAGACTGTTCGATGGATTTTCACCAAATTTCACAGGTATATCCATTTGGTCAATGCGAAGGTCAGTTAAAAAGACATTTTCCATTTAACTTAAATGTTAAGGTCAAAGGTCTACGTTAAAAATAAGGTAAATATTTCATATTTTTTAGTTTCTACTCAAATTTCTTCATTCTCACTATACAAGTTACTGGTAACCTTGATATCGTATTGACCAAATTTTAGATATATACTCTGAAGGATAAGGTCAAAGGTCAAGGTCAAATGTCAAAATAAGTATTTGACTAGTATTTCTTATACCAAGTGTTAGATTCTCACTAGGCTTACTATGTATATTCGGAATACCTAGGCCAAGGTCATACAAGAAACTATATAATTCCATATGAAAGGTCAAGGTCACAGGTCAAGGTCAAACATAAGGTCAATATGCTATTTTCTTTACTTTTCATGCAAACTTCAAAACAATTGGTGTGTTAGATGCACTTTTAATGAAAAGGAAAATAATACATTTTGAGACATCATAAAGGTCAAAGGTCAAAGTCAACTATTTTATTAATATATTATTATGAAACTAACTGATGGGTTTCAATGAAATTAGGCATGCTTATTTGATTATTCAGGGCAATGCCAATGACAAAAATAAGTACTCTTACATAAAAGTCCAGGTCACAGGTCACAGGTCAACTTTTACTATTTATTTTACTTTTTACTCCAATGTCTTAATTTTCACAATACAAGTTACTGGTAACCTTGATATTGTATTGCCCAAATCTTATATAAATAATTTAAAAGGTAATGTCAAAGTTCAAGGTCGAAGGTCAAAATAGTTTTGTTACTAGTATTTCTTAGACTAACTGTTAGATTCTCACTAGGCTTACCATGTATATTCGGAATACCTAGGCCAAGGTCATACAAGAAACTATTCAATTCCATATGAAAGGTCAAGGTCACATGTCAAGGTCAAATAAAAGGTCAATATGCTATTTTATTACTTTTCATGCAAACTTCAAAACATTTGGTGAGATAGTTGCACTTTAAGTGAAAAAGGAAAATAATAAGTGTTGAAACATATAAAGGTCTAGATAAAGGTCAAAGTCAACTATTCTATTAATATATATGAAACTAACTGATGGGTTTAAATGAAATTAGGCATGCTTATTTGATTATCCAGGGCAATGTCAATGAAACAAAAATACTCTTAAATAAAGGTCCAGGTCACAGTTCAAGTTCAAAGATCAACTTTTACTATTTATTTTACTTTTTACTCAAATGTCTTCATTTTCACAATACAAGTTACTGGTAACCTTAATATCATATTGCCCAAATCTTATATAACTATTTTGAAAGGTAATGTCAAAGTTCAAGGTCAAAGGTCAAAATAGGTTTTTTACTAGTATTTCTTATACTAACTTAGATTCTCACTAGGCTTACCATGTATATTCGGAATACCTAGGGCAAGGTCTTACAAGAAACTATTCAATTCCATATGAAAGGTCAAGGCCACAGGTCAAGGTCAAATAAAAGGTCAACATGCTATTTTCTTTACTTTTCATTCAAACTTCACAAACTTTGTTGAGATAGTTGCACTTTAAGTGAAACGGAAAAGAAGTGTTGAGACATACAGGTCAAGAAAAAGGTCAAAGGTAAAGGTCAACTATTCTATTAATATATATGAAACTACCTGATGGGTTTTAATGAGATTAGGCATGCTTATTTGACTTTCCTGGGCAATATCAACGCAAACAAAAATGTACTCTTACATAAAGGTCAATGTCACAGGTCGGGGTCAAAGGTCAACTTTTAATATTTAAATAAAAGATTACTCAAATTTTGGAAAACTGGCTGTGTTATGGCTTATTACTCAAATATCATTTATATAACATTTTACATAAATATTGTAATAGTTAAGGTCAGGGTCAAAACAAGAGTATTTGTCATTTACCCTAAACTCCTCATAGACTGTTTAATGTATTGTCACCAATTTATACAGGCAAATTCAATTGGTCAATGCGACGACCATCCAAATATATGTATTTTATTTTAAGTCAAAGGTCAAAGGTCAAGGTCACAGTATATGATCACTATTTGTAATCAATATGTTTTTTTTACAAATTACACCATATTCATAATACTAGTTAATATGAACATTGCTGTTAAGCCAACTAAATCCTGGATAAGAAATTCTAAGGTCGAAGGTCAAGATCAAAGGTCAAGGTTAAAGTTTGAAATGTGATTTTCACTAGTATATCCTATTTAATGTAAGATTGCATTAGGCATATCATGCATATTCTGAATGCCTATACCAAGGTCATACAAGTATAAACATAATTCCATTTGATAGGTCAAGGTCACAGGTCAACATCAAGTATAAGGTCAATATGCTAATTTCTTGAATATTCATGTAAACTTCACAACATTTGTTAAGACAGTTGTGATTTAAAATATTTTTTTTTTTTTAATTTATCAGACATCATGAAGGTCAAGATGAAGGTCAAAGGTCAAGGTTTACTATTCCTTTAATACTTCTGAAACTAACTGATGATTTTTAATGACATTTTACACCCTTGTTTGATTTTCTAGGGTTACATCAAAGAAAACAGATATATAATACTACATAAATGTCATGGTCACAGGCCAAGGTCATAAGTTAACCTTCATCATAAAAAATACTAAATTTTCGATAAGCTGACGACTGTTAGTTGCATTTTACTTAAATACCATATATTTCAATCATATATACAGTATATACAGTATAATTATACTGTATATATATATATATATATATATATATATATATATATATATATATATATATATATATTATAATACTTAAAGTTAAAGGTCAAGGTCAAAGAACAAAAGAAGAGTGTTAATATTTTTTTTAAACTCTTCCTAGACTGTTTAACCCTTTGTGTACCTGTGACGTCTTTTGTATTGTAGTCTAGCTATAATTAGACGAATTTGTGGAGCGTATGAAGGTTCTGTGGTAGTGAAAAGGGTTAATTAAGATAGTTGAAAATCTGCTAATTTTATGGAGACCCTTCATAAGCTAAATAAATTCGTCTTAATATACAATATGAAATGAAACAAAAGAACTACTGAACGGGTTACGTATCGTCACCAAATTTTGATGGCAAATTCGATTGGTCAATGCAACGATTGTCCAAATTTTGGGTTTTTTGTTATTCAAAGGTCAAGGTGAATGGTGAAGGTCACAGATTATGGTCACTATTTCTTTCTTATATATATCCTAAATTTGAATCACACCATATTCAAAATGCTACAAAATAATGTTACGCTGAGCTTTTCATAGATTAATATTACAATGGATAAGATTCAATGCGATCATAAATGTAATTATATATATATATACTCCCAGGCGGACATGAACCACCAACAGTCAGGACGAGTGTCTATGTTTTAATCCACTGCACACAAGTATCCTCTATCACGCTGTGGTATAATGGATTAAAGTATGGGCACTTGTTCTGACTGTCGGTGGTTCCAGTTCGGCTTGAGTATAAAAAACATTTAGTATATAATTATACAGTATATATATATACATATATATATATATATATATATATATATATATATATATATATATATATATATATTGTTACGTCCTGGGATATATAAACACTGGGCTCTTTCTATTGGACTAGGTATGCGGCAACAAGCAACAACGGAAAACGCTAGATCCCACCCTTATCTATAAACCCAGGCAACAAACCACCCTAAACCGTCAAGAGTCCTGCCTGGACAACAAGGTATCCTATGACTCGGTTACAGGGTGCACGCACTATAGACTGCTGATAGTCAAGCAGGCTATATAAAAGATCACACAATTAAGTTGACTTAAACCTTCAAGGAAAAGATAGATAACGGAATTAAATTGCAGAAACAATTTAATAACAAACTAGAAGAAAGTACATTTAACGTTACGTTAATTAATACAACTAATCACCCCTGCGTGAAAGAAGGTGAAATCAAACAGTCCTCAAAACATCGTACAGGTAGACAAGATGCAGGTTTCTAAACTGCATGCGGCTACTGTAGGATCTGATGCTTAACAAAGAAAGTAAGTTACGGATTTAGAGAACTCTTAACTCATAAGCAGGAATAAATACTAGTGATAGGCCATACAGTGTATAATGGCATAGGTATAATTAAATAAAGGCAGCAACTCGCAACACAACCACATACAGGTGTGCTTCTCACTCTTAGTCAGGCAAGCCTGCTCGGACAGAGTCTCTAAGCCACACCCTGACTCACAATGCTCACAAAGACGGTAAACTGTGGCACAATAACAAGCATACAGATATAATAAACCGCTAGCTGTTAATCTGCCAGGTGGCAGAGGTCTAGCCGGAATGATATAGGCTTCGGATACCCGGGCTGAGCCACCTGCTCTAGCCTAGGGACGTTCCCAAGTCTGTGCGCCAAATTACTCTAATTGAAAGGGTGCTCTCTTGAGAGACTCAGATCCCAAGTATCTGACTCTCTCCTGGCGACCCTAAAACAAAGGCAAGACATGCTAGCGCAGTGCTGAGTGGACTAGGCAAGGGCCCTCACACAACACAACACTTGACACACAGGCACACAGACAAGAAAATGCCCCCAGACTCCCACGGGTATCCTAGTAAAGTCGTGCAGGTCCACAGGACTCGCACCAGCAGACTTTACTTAAAGGATCGCAAAAAGCCTCCCCTCCGGTCTAGCCCCTGCTCACCTGCCACAAGAACACACTAGCAAGCATGAAACCACCAAATATGAGACAACAAAAAAGCTTCCTAGGTCTCATTAACAATTATATCTCTGCATAAGGCCCAAAATCCTATCTAGTTATCTGAGAGCTCGTCGTTAATACAATGATAGATATAAGGTCTATCAAGGGGATGGGGTAATTAAATAGACTGGTGAAGTAGTGGAAAGAAGGTATACAAAGTAAGAGAGAAAGTTTCTAAGTGGGGTTGAGAGGGATAGATATCAAGGGGGTCCGAAGGGTACGACAGTGAGGTGAGCTCTGAGTCTTGAATCTGTCTGCACCCCACCCTAGGCATGCGAAATACATCCCATGCTTGGCAACACTCAACACCGTTGCCGGGTCAAAATCCTCTACCCCTTGCGTGAGTCGAAACTAAGCCTAACGTTGTGATTAATTGGCAACAATCAGGCTCGTCCCAAGCTACTCTCTCCGCGCCCGCGCGAAGCAACGTCCCCCAGCCGGTCTCTCTCTCCCGCTCGTCTCCTCCCACTCTCACTAGACTTACATCTTATATATAATAATGAAATAATCAACTATCGAGAATAAAATATACTAAGATGTGTTGGTTAAGAATAAGGGCAGCTTCAAGCTGTGAAGAATATAAGAATATCCCAGACCTTAGTTACATTGTCGTAGGATATATATACTAAGGAAAAGCCGGCCAGCCGGCTGCCGCCAGCCGGTTTCAAAACGGCTGGGCAGCCGACACTCGCGCATGCCCGCACGTGGCTACTATGCAGGAGCGTCACACCTCCCCCAAGATATAAGACACTTGACTAAGTTCTTCATATCTAACAGAAAGCTTCTCATAGTACCACACACTGTTGCGACACAAGGCACTATATATAAAATAAATAAAGACTGTTGCACTCCACCGAGCAAGTTCAACTAACTTAGCGACAATAAGCGAAAACATTCAACTTAGATACTGCCACAACATCTTATACAAAATTCTACACGTTATAAAAATAAAGAGTTTTTATAAGGTTTTTTACTGTTTTTAATTTGTTTTTTTCGGCTGAACTACAGTGACAGCCTATTTTCCTCCACACTCAACCCTCAATCCTGTAGCAGTCTAACCAACATCATCCACCCTTGATAGACAATCCGCGATCACGTTATCAGAACCGGCAATATGGCGTATGTCCAAATTATACTCCTGAAGTATGAGTGACCACCTGGTCAGCCTCATATTCCGGTTATGAAACTGATTCAAGAATTTCAGAGGGTGATGATCGGTATAAACCACTACGACTGGTCCGAAAGCAGGAACATATACATCGAAGTGCCTGAGCGCCAGCACTATTGCCAGGAGTACTTTTTCAATTACAGAGTAATTCCTTTGTGCACTATTGCATTTTTTACTGTAAAAACTCACTGGATGTTCAATACCTTCATCATCTGTCTGTAACAAGACAGCCCCAGCCCCTATGCCACTGGCATCAGTCGCCAGCTGAAAAGGTCTGCTGAAGTCCGGGGCCCTGAGTATGGGGTGGGTACATAACAGGCGTTTCACCAAGGAAAACGCCTCTGCACACTCAGGAGACCACCGGAACTTCTTGTCCTTAGATAATAAGTCAGTTAAAGGTGCAAGTACAGTCGAATAGCCTTTGATGAAGCGACGATAATAGCCTATCATACCTAGAAACCGCATGATTTGTTTCTTAGTCGTAGGCTGGGGAAACTGATCGATGGCTTTGATCTTTGTCTGTGGAGGGCACACCTGACCCATCCCCACCTCGAACCCCAGGTACAAAACTGTGGCTTTGACAAAATCGCACTTACCCAGGTTTACCACCAAACCTGCTTCATTCAGTTTATTAAAAAGCTGTCCGATGTGAGCACAGTGACTGTTAAAATCATCGTCGTATATTATGACATCATCTAGGTACACCGTACAGTTGGGAATGTCGGCTACAATGTCGTTCATTAATTTCTGAAACATTGCAGGGGCATTTTTCAGCCCGTATGGCATAACATGGCAACGATATGTGGCACCGTCCACCACAAACCCACACACCTCTCGCGCTCGCTCAGACAAGGGCACTTGCCAATAACCCTTAACAAGGTCTATCTTAGTGAGGAACTTGGCCTTTCCTATCTTATCCACACTGTCGTCCACGCGAGGGAGAGGGTAGACATTTGTGGGGGTTAAACCATTCAACCTGCGGAAATCTATACAAAACCGCACCTTGCCATCTGGTTTGGGCTGCAGTGTGACGGGGGAAGTCCACCTTACTGCACCCTCAGAAATCAGCCCACGTTTCAGCATATAATCCAGCTCTTCCCTAAGTGCTGGTAATTTAATAGGGGGAACACGGTATGGCACTGATTTAAAGGGCGAGTGGTCCCCAACATCGACATCGTGCACCGCTTGAGTAATGAGGCCAGGATGCTCCGCGAAAACAGCTGGGTTTGAATCAAACAAGTGCTGCACAGCTACACGCTGTTGCTCAGGCAGGTGCAATATCAACTCGTGAGCCACTTGTCTAGAATTCCCCGCCCACTGGTCCGCGGAAACATGACAGTCCCAATTATCCTCCCCCGCAGCTTGACTGTCCCTTCCTCCTTCTCCACCACGATCGCTGCAGATCAACACCGGGACAGTGAGAGGCTCGGAGGGGTGCCTCACATACTCTTTCATCAGATTTACATGGCAATGTTGGTTCTTTTTCTTACGATCAGGAGTAGCTACTAAATAGTCGAGATCAGAAACCTTCCTTACAACCCGATACGGACCAGAATACTTGGCAGACAAGGGGTGTCCCACCAGAGGCAGTAGTATCAGTACTTCCTGATCTACTTCAAACTCCCTCAGCTTCACCTTCTGGTCGTATCTGTCCTTCATCTGAGCTTGTGAACTCTTAAGGTTCCGACCTGCTACCTCCAAGCTCTTTAGCATTCTCTCACGGCTTTCAACTACATACTTTAGAAGCGAGCATGGCTTTGTGACTCCCTCCCAGATCTCCTTGACTATGTGGAGGGGCCCCCTGACCCTGTGTCCAAAAACCAACTCGTTCGGGCTAAATCCCAAGCTCTCCCCAGGTACTTCTCTCGCAGCAAATAAAACGTATGGGAGACCTAGATCCCATTCCTTCCCATTCTCCATGCAATAACACCGCAACATACTCTTGAGAGTCGAGTGCCACCTTTCCAAAACTCCCTGACTCTCGGGATGGTAGGCAGATGACACCACAGACACTATCCCATGTTGCTGCATGGTCTGCTTAAACAGAGCAGAAGTAAAATTGGATCCCTGATCAGACTGGATCTCCTGAGGGTAGCCATAACGAGAGAAATAGACAAGTAGGTTTTTGACAACAGTCTTAGCCATCCCGTTGCGCATGGGGTAAGCATCTGGATACTGTGTTACTACATCCATTACAGTTAGTAAATATTTATTGCCGGCACTAGTGGGGGGCAATGGGCCAACCATATCGATAAGTACCTTGCTGAAGGGCGGCCCAATGACAGGGATGGGTTGTAACGGGGCTCTCGGGATGACCTGATTGGGTTTCCCAACAACTTGACAAGTGTGACACTGTGACACCCATGACACGACACTCGCCTTTAACCCAGGCCACCAGAAAAGCTTGCTGAGAGCTGCCTCCGTCTTACGTGCCCCCAGGTGCCCTGCCAAAGGCACATCATGAGCTAATCTCAATAAGCTCTCACGGCACACCCTCGGTACTACTAACTGGTCCACTAATCCTGACCCGCCATCCCACTTTTTTTTGGGATCCTGATGTCTCCGATACAAGATCCCCTCGGACAAGAAAAAATCACCAGGCTGCGCATCCCCATCGCTCTCCAGTTCGATAGCACCATTACCACACGCCCTGACTTCAGGATCTTCCAGCTGCAAGGAACATATATCAGCAGGTGCCAGATTATCCAAGTTCATCTTAAATAATTTATTTCCACCTCCAATGTCCCGCTGAGCCATCCTTTCCTCACGCTGCGCATAACGATGCTGTCTCAGAGTCTCTTCCTGCCCTGCACCTGCACTAGCGGTGACAGGCCCCGGGGCCTCTCCAGACTCTAACATAGGTGCCAATAATGAGTCACCAAGAAACACTGCCGGCTCAAAACTCTCCAATTGACCAACACTTCCCGTTTTCTTGTGACCTTTCCTCCGCGGTTTGATAGACTGAGG
Organism: Paralithodes platypus; assembly: GCA_032716605.1. Taxonomy (NCBI): domain Eukaryota; kingdom Metazoa; phylum Arthropoda; class Malacostraca; order Decapoda; family Lithodidae; genus Paralithodes; species Paralithodes platypus. The sequence continues at coordinate 41,192,174 of CM064502.1, read as the reverse complement.
TGGTGGCTGCAAGGCTCCGGATGTCTGAGAACGCGTCACAACACACGCCATGGTTTGTACGCTACACTTCTCAACCCACTCCTGTTCCTCCCTACTAACGTCGGCCGCCTTCTCGGCAACGACCAAGGGTGAAACCTTAGAAGCAGGCACCGCAAAGTCGTTGCCGAGGAGGAGGTCAACGCCCCCAACAGGCAAGTTCTCTACAATTCCGACATCCAGTTCCTTCGCCACACCACCCACCTCCAGCTCCATCCGCACCAGCGGGTAGGACTTCGTAGCATTGATCCCCTGAACTACCACCACCTGAGCAGCGTTAATCGGCCTACCAGTAAAGTTCTTTAACAAGGTCTGAGAAGCCCCAGTATCACGCAATAGCTTAACTCCTCGCCTTTCGCCAGCCCACCTCACAAAACCATGCCCTCTATGGCCCCCAAAGGCGTCGTGGACAGGGTTCGAGCCTTCCGGACTCTTGAACACAGGCTGTGTCCCAACCTCTGATGAACTACCCTTGGCAAACTCAGAAGATATAGGCGACACCCCTATGCTGCGGACCAATGACACAACCTTGTTTGGTGGCTTGTTCGGACAAGCATTTGCAAAGTGACCCTCCTTGTGACATGCAAAGCACTCTTTACTCTTTGGTTTCCCTTGAGAGTGGGAGGTACCATAAGATTTCTTATACGGGACGGTATTTGGTTTATGTTCAGTTTTATTGTCAGTGCTAGATGGTTTTGTGTATTTATGTGTATCAAAATTCTTGGGAGGGGGAGGGGTACGATCCTTTGCACCCGACTCACTCCTAGCTGCTGCTCCACACCCTCGAATTAATGACAGTCGGAGGTCAGCCATTTCTGCTGCCTCCTGGAGAGTTCTAGGATTTTTTTCCTTTATATTTAATGTTAAGTCCCCACCTGTGCACTTAAAGAACTGCTCCAAGAGAACCAGCTCACTCAACTCCTCAAAAGTAGCTGCCCTCTCTGAACGCAGCCAATGTCGTAGTGCATCAGACAAGTCCCGGGCGTGTTCTTGGAAGGTACTATCCTTGCCCTTAGTAACACCCCGAAACTTCAAGCGGTAAGTTTCTGGTTGTAACTCATAGGCCCGTAGCACAGCCTTCTTTAGCTCATCATAAACTACACAGGACTCTAAAGGTAGTGCATCATACGCTTTTAGCCCCTTTCCTAGGAGTCTTGATGAAACTAATGCTGCCCACTTTTCCTGAGGCCACTGGTGTTCCTGACACTTCTTCTCAAATCGCATAAAAAACTCAGTCACACATGACTCATCGAACACAGGAACTAGTTTAAGCAGGTGCGACAATGATTGGTCCCGATGTCTGTTACCTCCCCCAATATTTCGCCCTGTTACCTCCACTCGAGATCTCTCCAGCTCCCTGTCAGCCCGATACCTAGTAGACTCTGCCTGCAGTTCAGCCTCTCGTAAAGCTGTTCTCTCTGCAGCCTCAGCCTGAGCTCTAGCAGCCTCAACCTGAGCTCTAGCAGCAACCTCAGCCTGCACACTAACCTGTCTTTCGGCGGCCTCAACCTGAGCTCTAGCAACCTCAACCTTGGCTATCTCAAGCCGAAACAACAAATCTGGAGTCAACCCTTGAGGAGGGGAAGGTGCATTTAATGGAGAGGGTCCCTGTGATTGAATTCCACGCTGCCATTGACCATCAACTTGGGGGTATGTACTAAATTCAGGCACCCTGACGTTTGATATGGGGGTAGAGTGGAGGGGGGGCTGGGGACCGGGGCCCCCAGTCGCCTCTCCACCCAGGTCTCTCCCTTCTAAACCCAATATCAAAGTCCTCAGCTGATCTTTCCTCATGCCACTTAAACCCTGGTGACCCTGAAGACCTGCCACACACTTTAAGCCATACTTATTCAGCTTCAACACTCTGGCAGCTGTAAGGGGCACCTCTAAAAATCTTCTAGCACCCTCCTCGCTATCGACTAACCACTCCACAGGTCTTTCTCCCTCCGAGCCCGTATCGTGACCTGACCCACCACTGTGTTCTGATGTATTAGACATGTTTGTGCACTGCAGTAATTATCACGGTTATAGAATGTGCCTTATCTCCTATGCAAGTATGTATATACTAATGTTATTTAAAGTCTTTAATGTGTTATATTGGTTGCTCCTAAAAAAAAATAAAAAATCTATGTCCACTGTATTCCTCTAATCATAAGGAATATCAAAACAAATGACCACTATATTCCTCTGTTCAGTAAATCCTATGCAAGGTCGCCATTTGTTACGTCCTGGGATATATATACACTGGGCTCTTTCTATTGGACTAGGTATGCGGCAACAAGCAACAACGGAAAACGCTAGATCCCACCCTTATCTATAAACCCAGGCAACAAACCACCCTAAACCGTCAAGAGTCCTGCCTGGACAACAAGGTATCCTATGACTCGGTTACAGGGTGCACGCACTATAGACTGCTGATAGTCAAGCAGGCTATATAAAAGATCACACAATTAAGTTGACTTAAACCTTCAAGGAAAAGATAGATAACGGAATTAAATTGCAGAAACAATTTAATAACAAACTAGAAGAAAGTACATTTAACGTTACGTTAATTAATACAACTAATCACCCCTGCGTGAAAGAAGGTGAAAGCAAACAGTCCTCAAAACATCGTACAGGTAGACAAGATGCAGGTTACTAAACTGCATGCGGCTACTGTAGGATCTGATGCTTAGCAAAGAAAGTAAGTTACGGATTTAGAGAACTCTTAACTCATAAGCAGGAATAAATACTAGTGATAGGCCATACAGTGTATAATGGCATAGGTATAATTAAATAAAGGCAGCAACTCGCAACATAACCACATACAGGTGTGCTTCTCACTCTTAGTCAGGCAAGCCTGCTCGGACAGAGTCTCTAAGCCACACCCTGACTCACAATGCTCACAAAGACGGTAAACTGTGGCACAATAACAAGCATACAGATATAATAAACCGCTAGCTGTTAATCTGCCAGGTGGCAGAGGTCTAGCTGGAATGATATAGGCTTCGGATACCCGGGCTGAGCCACCTGCTCTAGCCTAGGGACGTTCCCAAGTCTGTGCGCCAAATAACTCTAATTGAAAGGGTGCTCTCTTGAGAGACTCAGATCCCAAGTATCTGACTCTCTCCTGGCGACCCTAAAACAAAGGCAAGACGTGCTAGCGCAGTGCTGAGTGGACTAGGCAAGGGCCCTCACACAACACAACACTAGACACACAGGCACACAGACAAGACAATGCCCCCAGACTCCCACGGGTATCCTAGTAAAGTCGTGGAGGTCCACAGGACTCGCACCAGCAGACTTTACTTAAAGGATCGCAAAAAGCCTCCCCTCCGGTCTAGCCCCTGCTCACCTGCCACAAGAACACACTAGCAAGCATGAAACCACCAAATATGAGACAACAAAAAAGCTTCCTAGGTCTCATTAACAATTATATCTCTGCATAAGGCCCAAAATCCTATCTAATTATCTGAGAGCTCGTCGTTAATACAATGATAGATATAAGGTCTATCAAGGGGATGGGGTAATTAAATAGACTGGTGAAGTAGTGGAAAGAAGGTATACAAAGTAAGAGAGAAAGTTTCTAAGTGGGGTTCAGAGGGATAGATATCAAGGGGGTCCGAAGGGTACGACAGTGAGGTGAGCTCTGAGTCTTGAATCTGTCTGGACCCCACCCTAGGCATGCGAAATACATCCCATGCTTGGCAACACCACTCAACACTGTTGCCGGGTCAAAATCCTCTACTCCTTGTGTGAGTCGAAACTAAGCCTAACGTTGCGATTAATTGGCAACAATCAGGCTCGTCCCAAGCTACTCTCTCTGCGCCCGTGCGAAGCAACGTCCCCCAGCCGGTCTCTCTCTCCCGCTCGTCTCCTCCCACTCTCACTAGACTTACATCTTATATATAATAATGAAATAATCAACTATCGAGAATAAAATATACTAAGATGTGTTGGTTAAGAATAAGGGCAGCTTCAAGCTGTGAAACAACATAAGAATATCCCAGACCTTAGTTACATTGTCGTAGGATATACTAAGGAAAAGCCGGCCAGCCGGCTGCCGCCAGCCGGTTTCTAAACGGCTGGGCAGCCGACACTCGCGCATGCCCGCACGTGGCTACTATGCAGGAGCGTCACAATATATATATATATATATATATATATATATATATATATATATATATATATATATATATACCGATTTTACCTAAGAGATTCGATATTATTTGCAGAATTCTAGGTCGCAGAGTTGCGTATGCTTTTTTTTTTTTTTTTAGTAATTCGGAAACTGCACACCTACTTTATTATTATTATTAATATTATTCTTATTATTATTTTTGTTATTATTATTATTGTTATTATTATTATTAGTAGTATTACCGGGTATTATTATTATTTTATAATTATTTGTACTACATTTATTTATATTATTTGTATCAATTGTTCTGAGAACTAAATATAATGTGCATACATACTTATCTCTTGTTTATATCTTTGAAAAAAATATATTTTCCTGCATTTCGCATAAACATACCTACTGTACAATATGAAAACAAGCCTTTTTGAATGAATATTAAAACGTGAATCATATGAATAGCATCTCTGTTTGTTGTTTTGTTTAGTTTTTTCCACACAAAGGAATATAAATCTCAACTTTCGAATATGTATCGAATTCTGTACAACATGGGTTGATGGGGGGTCACCGGCTTGTTTTGTCTTTCTCTTCTTTTCTCTCTTACCCTGGCTTGTATCCATAAGGCCCTATTCAGCCAACTGTTTTAAGACGTTTATTCCCATCCAGGTGTCAATTTCTTCCTGGCGAGCGATAGCGACCCAGCATTGTATGGAGAAATCCGGCTTTGCCGAAGACATTTTTCTATCGATAAATGTACAATTTTAGCTTGCTGTATAAATTAAAATATATATATACTGGCTCGCTACCGCTCGCCATGAATATGTTGACACCTGAATGGGGGTAAACGTCTTAAAACAGTGGGCTGAATAGGGCTGCATGAAAACAAGCCAAAGAGAGAAGGAGAAAAAGACAAAAATATATTGATAACGTTAAGATGAGGTACTTGGATTAACTACATGTACAGTATATACCTTGTGCTCAATCATATAAGGTAATATTACAGTATTATGGTATCAGCTGAAAAGGGTATACTTTATATTCTAAATGTAAATAATATATAGAAATTAAATGGGCAAAGCCACTTATAATAATTATGTACCACTGGGTTTCTAAGGTCTTTAGCCGTTTTAGTTTTTTGTTTTGTTACCATGACTATCACTGTGTTATGACAGACATGTGAGAGCCAGACATTTCATTGGGGCCATGTGGAACGTATGGGACGTCTATCTATCTATCTATTGCCTGACGCCGTGATCCCCGAAGGGCTGGCCACGAGCGAACCGCCCCCATGCACCTCTGTCCCCAGTCAGTCGACGCCCCTCGCCCCAACCAGCACCACCTTCGTTCATGTACTTCCTCATTCCATCCTTCCACCTCTCATTCAGTCTACCTCTCCCTCTCTGTCCCTCCACCTGGCTCTCGTACACCCTCTTAGTCATTCTCTCGCTTTCCATACGTTCCATATGGCCGAACCATCTCAAGTTGTTCCTTTTCACACTTTCCAGCACATCTACCTCCACACCACACCTCCCTCTTACTTCCTCATTAGTCTGTCTAGCCTTCCATGTAACTCCGCACGCAATTCTTAGGTAATTTATTTCCACTGCTCTCACTCTTGGTCTGAGTCTCTCAACCAACGTCCATGCTTCGCTTCCGTAAGTCAGTGTCGGGATTAGCACACTGTCATGCAAAGACTTCTTCACTTCCATACTGACCACCCTATTTCTTGTTACTGCTTTCAGCGTTCCTACAACCCTCTTCCCCTGTTGTACCCTCTCCCGCACTTCTTCATCCATAGTCCCATCTTTACTCAACACACTCCCCAGATACTTAAAAGAGTTGACGATCTCCATAGCCTGACCGTTCAGCTTCACCTCACACTCTGTGACTTCACCGCTTTCGAAGACCATAACCTTGCTCTTCCCCGCATTTACCTTCAAATTCTGTTTTTCGCTCACTGTTCCAAACTCATTTACCAGACCCTGCAACTCCCATTCATTATCACTCATCAGAACTGAATCATCCGCAAACAGCAGTATAGGTAGCTTCCACTCAATTCCCTCCCTTTTCAGCGATACACCAAGATCCACTGCTCTTGATAGTATTTCTTTCATGACTCCATCCATACAGTAAACAACCACGGGGACATCACACACCCGTGTTTCAAAAAAACATTCAGGTCAAAGATCTCGCTCTGCTCACTCTCCACACGTACTGCCGCCTTTGCACCCTCATACATGCTCTTCACTGCTTTCAGTAACTTACCATCTACTCCGTATATTCTAAGTACTTTCCACAAACCTTCTCTATCCACTCTGTCATAAGCCTTCTCCAAGTCCATAAAGGCAACATACACCTTTTGTTTCTTCTCCAGATATTTCTCCACAACACAATTCAGGGTAAAAATCTGATCTATACATCCTCTTCCCTTCCTAAAACCTCCCTGCTCGTCGCCTATCCATTTCTCCGTTCTCACTCTCACTCTCTCAATCACTACCCTACTGTATACCTTCCCTAGTACGCTTAGAAGACATATTCCTCGGTGGTTGCCACACACTCCTCTTTCCCCTTTGCCCTTATATAGGGGGACTATTATGCCAGTCTTCCAGTCATCGGGTTCACTCCCCTTCTCCCATGCTAGTTTGCACATTTTCCATACCCATTCGATCACTATCTCACAACCATACCTCAACATTTCCCCACACACTCCATCTGTTCCTGGTGCTTTCCCCAACTTCACTCTTTTAATGGCTTCCCACGCTTCTGACCTCCTGATCCCCACCTCCTCCACTACTTCTCTTCTTCTCCCTCCCATACCATATCCAGCTATGTTTGCTGGCTCTTCATTCCTTACATTTAGCAACTCATTGAAGTACTCCCTCCATCTTTCGACTCTCTCTTGCTTCTCGGCTAGCATTCTCCCATTCTTATCTTTCACACCCTTACTGATTCCCTTGCTACCTTCCCTAACTTTCTTGACTTCTTTCCAGAACAGTTTCTTATTCTCCCTCCATTTTACACTCAGATTCCTTCCAAATTCCTCATCTACTCTTCTCTTACTTTCCTTCACTACTCTCTTCACCACCCTCTTACTTATGGGACGTGAGAATGTCTAAATCATTGTACGAGAGTCAGGTGGAAGGACAGAGCGGGAGAGCAGACCTAGAGTGAGGTGGGAAAATGTCTTCTGACACAAGTTAAATTAAACTTGGCCATCCTCTGCTACCAACTCGACTTTAACAAAAATATGAATTTGTTTCTCCCCCTCTCCCTTAATTAAGTTTGCTGTATAAACCTATCCCCCCTCACACTCTATCTCTCTCTCTCTCTCTCTCTCTCTCTCTCTCTCTCTCTCTCTTAAATCTATTTCCTTTAACCCAGCGCAGATTAAGAGGTGACTTAATTCAAGTGTTCAAAATCATCAAAGGCATCGACAATATGAACTGTAGTAAGTACTTCACTATCGACCAATCTAATTACACGCGGGGAAACGGTTGCAAAATTATTGGTAAATCTTTTAACTCGCACGAATCTAAGAATTTCTTCTTCAATCGAGTTGTCAACTTGTGGAATGGGCTTCCCCGAAACGTTATAGACTGCATCACCGTTGATTCATTTAAACTCCGCCTAGACAAATATCTCTCATCAAACCCGCGATTGACTGCGTTTGTAAATGAATAACTTTATTTTATCCCCCCTCAGTTACTAACCCATCTGTCCTCTACTAACTTCCTAATCCTGCCACGGACATTAGTTCCAGGGCAGTAATTCCCTTTCCAATGTTCCCTTACCCACTCTAAACCACTGTTTGGACACTTGATCCTCAGTGTTTTGGAGGACAAGCAACCTAGAAGGGTCACTAGACCTGTTGTTGCTTGATTTCCTTTGTACTTCCTTTGTACTCTATCTCTCTCTCTCTCTCTCTCTATATATATATATATATATATATATATATATATATATATATATATATATATACAGTATATTCAGTATATATATTGTTACGAGGGGAGCCGGGGCAACCAGACGCTCATATAGCCTAGCCCACAGCACTGTACTACCCTGCAACAGACACGCTCTTAATATCTGACTCAAACACCAAGACACGCAGGTTCTCTAGGAAAAATGGTTATCTTCCTCTTTGCTTATTAAAGCAGTAACAAGGAGACACAAAAATATCTATTGTCCCCGAGTCTATTCCATAGTGCGTGTAGTATGCAAGAGAACTTCTAAGGTTATTCTATACTGCACCAACATTATCCCACCATACCACTACTAGACTCTCAGAACACTCTGTATCATGCCCAATTGCTTAGGAATTGAGAACAATACAAAGCAAAAACCCATGGAAAGTCCAGTACAATACACCTCTGTGCCAAGGCTATTATCCCTAGCCTATGTCCTAATAATACACCGAGTGGCTCTCTTCAGCACAGCATGGCGGTGGTGTTGTAAGGGATAAACAACTTTAATGACTTATCACTTACAACATCATCAAAATAAATCATCCCAATACACCCGAGTACAATGGGGACAACCTCACCTAGTAACAGGCTCCACCCCTAGTCCCTAACTGCACCAGATGTATTGTTGCTAAAACTACACAAGGCCCAAGGGTTGATATCCTAGTAGGTTAGAAATTGACTGCCACCCTTAAAGGGTTAAATTAGGCCCAAGTTGGAGGATGCTGTGTGGTGGAAGGAAAAACAAGGTAGCCTATTGTGGCAGTATACAGGCCTCCTCACCACCCAACAACTTCGGTCCTCCAGGGCTCAACAAATGCTGGATAAACAGGCCAATCCCCAAACCACTAGCGACATCAACCAGGAATAATATGCACATATAATGATGAATAACAATGCAGCAAAATAATGGTACAGAACATGGAGAAATAAAAGGAGAAGCTTATATGCTAGATTGCCAAAGAAGGAATGAATGCAGTAGTTAGGATTAAACCAAAGATGTTAAAACAAAACAATATGCTCAATATGTCTCCAGCCCTTGCTATGCTCCAATCAAATAAAGAACCAAAAAGAAATATGCGGTATTCAAGGGACAACACGAAGCAAGCCTATCCAACACCAAACAGAGATGTTGACAGAGCGAGAGCTACGACTGGAGTGAAGCTGTTACACTCGCTCTGGTTCCCACGGCCAAGACGAGGAAGGAAGGGAAGCGCCAGGCACCGCCAGAACACACAATTAACTAGGCAGACGGGGCTCTTACTAACAATACAAAGTAATCAAGTAAAACATAAGACAACATTGTGTAAACATATGATAGAAGAAATAATTGCACAAAGGCTAAATAAACGAATTAATTATAGTAATAGCCAACCGGCCACACAGACTACAGGCACCGTCCTGCTAGCCACGAGGGCTAGCTAGCCACTAGCCTCACACAGGGTCCACCCCCCCCACTACAGGCCTTGCAACTATAACTCACTCACAAAATATATAGGCTACAAACTCATTTGGGAGTGACACCCTCACACCCAGGTGGAGTCTATTGGTGCATCTTGAAACAACAAACTGTTCATACTTCAATAACACTACAAGACATACACAACTACAGTCTTTTTAGTATTTTTATAGTTTTTATATTTTTGTATTTAAATATTTTCTTCTATACAGAAACACAGCAACTTTTACTTTATGACCCTACGCTAGGCTTCATACGGCAACCAAGAAGCACCAGACGTAAACGTGCTCATCAAACCAAAGTAGGAGGCTACACCACCACTGACTGAACGGCGAGGGTTCTCCTTAAAACATACCCTCCCGTGACAAACAATCAGCCATAACATTATCAGTGCCCTTAACATGCCACACATCCAAACTGTGACCCGGCAGCCAAACAACACCTGACACTAATAAACTGCCCAGTCCATCACAAGGCTGGCACTTCTCTTCGCTCTCTCCGGCATCGGGACCTGCCAATAACCTTTCACTATTTCCACCTTAGTGATAAACGAGGCAGCCCCAATGCGGTCTATGGGGTCGTCAACTCTGGGTAATGGATAGGCGTCTGTCAGGGATAATGCACCAACATTACTGCAATCAACACAAAAACAGGTCTTGCAACTCTGCTCAGGTTGCAAAGTCACTGGCAAAGACCACTCACAATATCACTTATCCCTCATCTCCAACATGTAGTCCAGCTCTGCTTTTAAGACAGGCTGTCGAGCAGGATTTATACGGTAGGGAGCCAACTTGAGCTTTGCACTGTCTCCAGCCTCTATGTCGGGTGCCACCCCGGACATCAGGCCTGGAGAATCAACAACATGCGGAAGTACTGCCACAGCCTAGTAAACAACTTATCTTGGCGCTTAGGAACAAGAGGTTGCAACTTATCTCGAAGAACAACATGCTCATTGCCCTCCCACAACCCAGCCGGGACCGCAGTCTCTAAACTATAGTCTCTCTCCTTCTCCACCTACGTCCCTAATACAGTCAGGTCATAAGAGAGACAATCTGTACCACCTGTGCAGTCACTCCCACAGTTCATAAGTGCCAAGGCTTCCCCGCCGATACCATACATGTGCACCCCCGCATGCCTTGCGGCTACACCTGCCTGCGCAACATCACCTTCTTCAGCGCCACGGCCAGATGCAGTCGGTCTATGGTAGGGCTGTTGCATTTTACTAGGGCAGCATTGGGAGGCTATACGACGGTTGGGCGTATCTATTACATAGTCAACCTCACGAATCTGCTTAATGACCTGATATTGACCACAAAACTTAGCAGCCTTGGGTCGACGACTCGACCCTGAACTGACAACCATGCCAAAGCCTCGTCGCCCACCTTGAACACCCTAGATTTAGCCTGTTTGTCACAATGGCCTCTTATCTTTGTGTTCATGCTGCTAACCGGGATAGTCTCCGGGTATCTAGTGGTAGTATCAATTAAAGGGTGAAAGTATTTATCTCCCGAACTTGTGGGTAATAAGGGATCAACCATGTCAACTATGACACAAGTCAATGGCGGTTCAACTGCAGGTGTAGGGATCAAAGGTGCCATGTGTATTCCTGGGTTGGGTTCTCCAACTACCTTACCAATATGACACATCAAAAATGAAGCCACCGATGCATGCATATTAGGCCACCAAAAATGAGAATGTAGCCTATTAGTAGTCTCACATACCCCTAAATAATCCGCCAGTGGTGCCAGCTGCGTTAGCCTAACCAGCTCCTCCCTGAACTGGGCAGGCACCACTAACTGCTCCTCCCCCAAACCTGAGTTCGTATCCGGCTTCCACTGCCGATACAACAATGCCCCTTTTACAAAAAAATTCTCTGCTTGACCGTTCTTCCCACCAGTTGTACCAACCTTCTTAACACATTACGAGCGGGCCCGTCAGTTTTTTTCCACTACCCGCCCAGCGTTTTTTTTTTTTACCCTATATGGCCTTGTTTCCGTGCTCTTTTTCATGCATAAACAAAAGCTAGAGCGTAATGCAATTATGTATCCCTGAAAGGGCATAAATTGAGCTTTCCAATGACACCAGAACCATCCTTCTACGACCAGGCGTTCTCTTGCAACGATCGTGCAACATGAGTGAAAAAACCCTAAAATACGGTAATTTCCTCACATAATTCCCTGTGTGGCGAGGTAGGGAGGGTGGATGTGTGTGGAATAGATGTCAGTAGGCGCACGGGCTCCGTGCCGAGCGGTCATGAGGTAACCTACGCTCCTCCCGTCGCTCGTCTCTCTCTCAGAGCTATTCTTGCTCAAAAATTGCACACAGACTTAAGTCAGGCCCCGTCACATAATCCAGATTATTAGAAACGGACTTAAGTCGGGCCCCGATAGACAAGGGTTAAACAGGAGGCCCAGACTGGGGTCCTCTTGCTGCAACTTGCTCAGTTTGTTTCTAGGTAGCTCCATTAAGGCAGTTACCTCTGACCTCTCAAAAATATCAGAAGGTTGAGTCGGTTTCACTGTGTCAGACTCCTCGTCCGGCACTAGGTCACCTCTACTAATCTCGGTAGCCTCACTGGGGTCAGCCAAGCCTCCGGACCAGTGTCATCTAGTAGTGCATCATGGGATGGCCCGCACTCATGGCCGTCGGCCCCCGCATCCACTAAATCATCCACCTGTTGTGCCAAATGTGCCACTGATTGGGTCACTGCACCAACAGGGTAGATAGAGTCCATCTTATCTTCTTGCAAACAACCACCACCAGGGGGCACAAAAACAGCCTCAGCGACGACTACAGGAGGTGGGAAAACTACATAACCTGCCAAGTCAGTCCCGAGCAAAAAGTCCACCCCCTCAACTGGCAGAGTGTCCACCATGGCCACCTTACACTCGGCAGTCAAAAGTGGGCACTCTAGGGTCACTGGTACTAAATCACAGAATTGTTCACTGTTGATTCCCCTGCACATCACAAACTCTCCCGTACTAATAGGTCCCCCTGTCAGGTTGCGACACATGGATTGTTGCGCACCAGTATCCCTAAACACCTTGACAGGGTAAGTCTGCTCCCCAACCTGTACAAATCCATCATGTATGAATGGCCGACACCAATCAGGGAAAGTCTGGTTATGCTCAGGTGGTGATACCGTCTGGGGCGGCAAAGTGCTTACTACCCTGCTTCGCGCTGGCCAACACTGCCCCCCAAACTCACCAGTACCTGGCTTGCCTTTCACAGGCACCTCCCCTAGTGTCGCCACCAACTGGACAGCCTTGGGTTCCTGGGTAGCCCTCCATTTAGCACACTGAGGTTTAAGATGACCCTCTTGTTTGCAAAATTAACACGTGCGCAATAATAATACTGCACATGCTCATAGCATGTCGCTGGTATACCTCATTATAAGATTGTGTCTCATTTGTGGTAACTTTGGGCGATGAGGGACGAGCGGATACCACGGCTGCTTGGTGCACAGGTCGGTCTCTCCTGTCACCAACACCGCTCCCCATACAACTGCCACGCTGGGCTAGTGCAAAGTCATCAGCCCTAACTGCTGCTTCCCTTACTGATTTAAACCGCTTTTCTTTTAATTTTGCCCCAGTGTCCCGTTCAACTATGCTTGTAAACTGCTGGGGTGTGGCCCCCGACACATGGGGGGAAGAATAAGGATACTGGAGATTTCTAGCACAACTCGAAACAATGGTACTGGCCATACAGGCATAACCATAGCACTGTGCAAATGAAGGGGCAATACAGATAGTTGTAAAAATTGACTGTGGAGGCATGGTGGCAGGTACTGTGGTAATAGAGGGACACTGCCTAAATGCAGTCTCACCTAGCACTTCTGGAGTTGTTGCTCGACTCCGGGTCCTAGTAGAATAATAGCTAGCCTGACTGCTGGGAAGCTGCGGCACATGCAAGATGGTGCCATCATCCACAACACGAGTACTAGCTTCAAAATACGGACCACTAGGCGGCGCAGCCAACTTACACACTTCTTGAACTAACTCTGCCCTAGACATACCACTGCACCTCCACCCATACCCCTCCAACACACGTCTTAATTCATCATTACTCCAGCTAGCAACCTCTTCTTGACTAGGTTGGGTTCTAATAAACTGCCAAACGTCTTCCTTCCCCATGATATGAGCAGGAATGTATAAACAGGCCAATCCCCAAACCACTAGCGACATCAACCAGGAATAATATACACATATAATGATGAATAACAATGCAGCAAAATAATGGTACAGAACATGGAGAAATAAAAGGAGAAGCTTATATGCTAGATTGCCAAAGAATGAATGAATGCAGTAATTAGGATTAAACCAAACATGTTAAAACAAAACAATATGCTCAATATGACTCCAGCCCCTGCTATGCTCCAATCAAATAAAGAACCAAAAAGAAATATGCGGTATTCAAGGGACAACATGAAGCAAGCCTATCCAACACCAAACAGAGATGTTGACAGAGCGAGAGCTACGACTGGAGTGAAGCTGTTGCACTCGCTCTGGTTCCCACGGCCAAGACGAGGGAGGAAGGGAAGCGCCAGGCACCGCCAGAACATACAATTAGCTAGGCAGACGGGGCTCTCACTAACAATACAAAGTAATCAAGTAAAACATAAGACAACATTGTGTAAACTTATGATAGACGAAATAATTTCACAAAGGCTAAATAAACGAATTAATATAGTAATAGACAACCGGCCACACAGACTACAGACGCCGTCCTGCTAGCTAGCTACTAGCCTCACACAGGGTCCCCCCCCCCCCACAACAGGCCTTGCAACTATAACTCACTCACAAATTATATAGGCTACAAACTCATTTGGGAGTGACAATATATATATATATATATATATATATATATATATATATATATATATATATATATATATATACAGTGTATATAAGGGAAGGTGTGGTGAAGTGGTCTGCCACTGGCCTGGTAATCCAATGGTCCTGGGTTCGAATCCAGATATATCAATGGGAAGATATTATTGCGATGGAATTTTTGCTGTACCTAGTATCAGTGCATTACCACAAAGCCCTCTGAAACGCCAACAACATACCCTCATTGTTCCCTGATTAAATAACACGGTATAAATATTCCCATATTCAAAATATGCTACAGGGGGGCAATGCCTAGTGAGTTAATTGCTCAATAGGTGGCATTCTGAGAGTGGGGGTCCGAGTCTAGGTGGTGAGACAGTGAAGCACTAAGGTGAAGAAGCTTCAGAGATGTGGCTGCTTCGAGCCGTGAGTTGAACTCTAGTGCTTCACGTGTCTCACTCCCTAAACTGGAACAAGACATCACGGGCTTCACCGTGTTGAACGGTTGGATGTGCAGGCTCTCAGCCTATGCCCGAGAGGGAGTAGTTGGAATACAGAAAGAAAAACAAATATATACATATATATAATTACATATATATATATATATATATATATATATATATATATATATATATATATATATATATATATATTATACATTAATTTATTTACATATAATTATAGATAATGTGCAATTTCTATTACCCTGAACTGATTCAGTCCTTTGAGATATAAGGATTTGTTCTTGTGCACATTTCCTACGTATGACAATTTTTCTCATTAACGTTATTTCTAGTGAAATTTGCTATTACTGTTTGACATTGTTTTGCCGTACAGCCAGTCAAATATTCTGATAATTGGTTAAGCATAGTTGTGGCACTAAATCACAGATGTAGTTGTTTTAATGCAGTTGTGAACTGTGAAGAATGTGGAGCGGAGATTGACGATTTAGAACGTTTTGTTATGTTCTGTCTCTTATATAAGGATACCAGAAATAAGAGTGACCTATTCATACTATCATACATATTTAGAAACGAAGAACGAAGAGAAGAAGTAAAAATTATCATACACGAATTTCGGAAAATAAGATAACAAGAAAAAGAGAAAAAAAAAGCTGAACAGTAGACAAAACCGTACAGTATCACAGTCAAAGTAGAGTAGCCAATAGGGGGGACCTTAGTAAAGGTTTTACCCCCGAACAAGGATCGAACCGAACCGAATATGAATCTATGTAAACTTTGGTTCACAGTGTGGTGGTGTTGGTGTATTTACTTAAAGTGAAGAGATATTTACATACTTGGTAGATAGTATGTGTATTGTTGAATTTAAGGATAAATCAGAATCTCGTAAATATAGAACAACCATATCGCTGAATTGTACTTTTCTCCAATCTCAGAATGATAGCTTTTCCAGGAGTCTCGGAAAAGGTAGGACTCTAGCTTCTCTTCCTCTTCTTTTGTCTTCTTTTCTTAGGGGTACAAGTAGCCGAGCATCGGGGCACCTTATCTTTTTCTAGGACATAATCTGCTGGGTTGGCGGTGCACTCAGCGAAGAAGGCACTTTTTCAGACATACGAATATGCACTGACTCCTCGACAAGCCAAGCTGGCGCAGTATTCTGAGGAAACAATAATGGGCGGGAAACCCGAGGAAGCGATTCTCTAGAATTCTAAGGGCTGACTCTTTGTGGATTATCTGAGGAAGTAAATCGGCCAGAGGCCGGTTACTACTATATAAAAAGCTCGCTATCGCTCGCCAGACTATTCGACACCTAAATTGTATAAAAGGTTTAAATATTGACAACAAATGTGGTGACAGGTCTTTAAATCGCCAAAGTAATTGCCCGAACGTCTTAAAATATGAACACTAATGTGTTAAACATGAGGAAGAAGGGGGCCAGAAAAAACAACCATGCATCCCTCATTGACGTTTGTTGTCATACCAACTGGCTTAATCGGCAATATTCTAGAAACTAAAATGTCAATATATTTCGTAAGCCCTCTATGTATATCTAATAGTAACGTTTTGATTACTCCTATTTTCAGAATTGCAGTATGAAAAATCATTATGCTACAATATTACATGTAATAGAAAAGGAAGTGTGAATATGTTCGATATACAGTATATACTTATCTCAAATTTAAGTCACGTTTAGACCGCTTACAATGTGGAACTTCACCGTCTTGGGTCTGTCGGTCGGTCAGCAATGATGATACAACCCCAAAGTTATCCAATAACTACGACAGAGGACAGGCGCACCACACGCTGTCGTGGAGTTGAAAACATATATATATATATATATATATATATATATATATATATATATATATATATATATATATATGAATGAGATGACGGGGTTGCACACCAGGAACAAAGCAACTCCCGCATAGGTCCTAACAATGCAGGTAATTGAACAACCTACAAGAGTCAAAATAGCTGCAGTGAAGGAGAGCAAAAGGGCAAGGAAAAAGATACAGCTGAAGTTGGAAAGGGAAACCACACAGTTCCCCCTAGTTTCCCGTGCTTTAATACCTGCAGAGATAGTACAGTCTACCCAAAAAGGAGAACGTACCCATGCTCCAATCCCTGCAGGTATAGGACAGTCTACCCGCCAAAGGTCACCACATCCGGGGCCTACCAGAAGTTCGAACCCAGACCAATCGCAGAGACCCTTGTCCTGTCAATTGCAGAGCCTGAGACAAACCCGAAAGGCACTCACTCAACAGCAGCCGGATTTGTAATACGACGAAGAAGAGTTTATGCTAATTCCGCATAAAGATCCAGTACAATACCTCTACAGATGGGACCAAGAGAATCACCTCTACAGTACCTCACTTGAGGAGTGGAAATAATAGAAAAGGAGTTAGGAGGAACAAAAGCGTGGCCTGCAACATAGAAAAAGCCAGGAAAGATTAATCAAAGAAAAACATAATCATGCAGCCATGCAAGCCTTTTATATAACGAGTATAATCTTAAGATATAGAGAATAACATTGTACATGTACTATTAGGGTAAGGGTATTTTTAGAATAATGATTGCCTTCACAATGATGAAAGGACTGAAATTCCCATGTTTCTAATATTCTGAGATAGGTCAAATTGAGGTCAAATTATCCTCCAAATATAGCCTGACTGAAATTGAGGGAAAGTATGCAAACACGGGTAATACCTTCCACTGGTTCAGCTTTTAGTGGGTAGGGAACAGTGTTGGCTAGACTTTTCTATAGGACAAACCTGTCCCTATAATAAAGATCAACTAGGGTGGCGAACGAGAGTGTGTGAGAGGAACCAGGAGCAACCTTCTCTAGTGTCCATGAGAGAGGCAGCTCCCTTTGATGTCCAGTCGGAGGAAGAGCTACAAGTCCTACGTCGTCCAGATTCTCCCTCATGGAAATTATCTATCATCTACACCCATACCCTAAGTGTCTCTGTGTTTATAAGTTTTGAGAATTATTGTGAAGGTACTATAAAATATGCGAGTGTTCAATTTAACTTTTTCGTATAGATCCGCTTCTAGGACACCCCTCGTCAATTTAGTACACGTGTGAGATTAATCGAACTTTGATCCGTGCAGTGATTTTATATAAGTACGGTTTATTATCCATTTAATTCGTGTTCAAGCATTTGTTCAACTACTTTTACCTACGTTACATAGTCGATATAATACGTGATAGTTAGTGAATACTCTCAGATTTTATTCTTTTGTGTTATTATTCATTGCGTGTCCAAGTTGAAGTGAAGTGTATAACGAGTGCTATTTTCCTTCTAGAAACTTAAATCCTAAACTCAGGACCATACGTCCAGTTATTATAAGAGATTACTTAGAGTATAAATTCGCCACCGCTGAAAGTAAAGAACCCCGTCCGTCGAGTTAGAATTAATTTATGTTCAAGATTTCTAAGTTGTATTAGTTCTTGTGAATAATCAAATCATATGCGTTACCCGGGCTGTGCAATTTTTTCACCACCAATTTAGGAATTCAGATTATACATTCCTGCATTCATCAAGCCTATATTTTGGCTATTGATATGTTACTACTTTGTTCTGTAATTAAATCATTGTAACTATTATTAAAGTTATAGAAAAGCGCTACTTCGTTCTGCGTCCCATTCAGCAGTTTGTTAATTCATTCAAACTCCTTCAGATGCCATCAATTTTGGCTATTTATTAAGTTACTACTTTGTTCTGTATCTAAATCATTGTAGCTTTTATTAAAGTTATTGTAAAGCGCCACCTCGTTCTGCGTTCTATTCAGTAGTTTGTTAATTCATTCAAACTAACTTGTCTATAGCTATCGTGCCGCTATAATTGTATTCACTATATTTATTGTGAATCTGATTTCCTCTTTTCGCGTGATTTTAACTCATTTACGATTGAATTTATTTTTCGTGTATTGTGTGAGGTTATTCACAATTAATCCTTGATAGTTAAATACTAATTTAAATTATCATTCCATCTAGAGTAAAGCAAAGTTCATATATTCTATACTCGATTTAACGTTGCACTAAATCGTAACTTTATTTAACCTGACCTCACTCCGACTGATCTATACTGAGCGGTATCTTTGAGTGTAGGCCTACACCTGTGCGCGGCCCTATGCGCGTCTGAGTAGTTGACCTCAGTTGCCCATACCTAGCAATTATTATACCTCGCGTTATACACTTGACCCGTATATATGGTATTGCCATCAATATTTATATGTGTGTATTTATTTTATGTAATTTTATATTTCATGTTTGATGTTTTGTAAGTGACAACATTATTTCACTAAAGAGTAAAACATATTGAACTCTTTACCAGTCACCTTGTGTTATATTGGAATCCTACTCATTATAGTAGAGGTATTGATGCCCCATTTAATGTACACCTATGTTTATACAATAAATACGAGTGTAATTATTCCGTGTGTTTATTGTGTTTTGGGAGAGTGATTAAGTAATCTAGAAGTAACATTTATCAAGCGAGATATGTTCCTGTTGAGCATTATGTGATTTTAAGTTTTCGAAACCCTGATTATAAAAGAATATATAACAAATTGAGTTGGATTACAACCCGGCATAACAATATATATATATATATATATATATAATATAATTTGGGAGTGACAATATATATATATATATATATATATATATATATATATATATATATATTGTCACTCCCAAATGAGTTTTGTAAGCTATGTCATTTGTGAGTGAGTTACAATCATGAGGCCTCTTGCGGGAGGGCCTTGCGAGAGGCTAGGTTGCTATACGTCCCTCTTATGTTGCCACGAGTATAATTACTTCTTTTGTTCAGCCCTTGGGAGATTGTTTTCGTTATCATAAGTTTGCACAATGATGCCTTATATTTACTTGATTACTTTTGTATAGTTAATAATAGCCTGGGAGCTTAGAATAATTGTTGAGTCTAGCAATTACTGGAGCTGTCCTCCCCTCCTGGGACTCTCGTGTTCACATGATCGTCACTTATTGTGAGACAGACACGATACCAAGCACATGTGCTGCGTGGGCTGTCACAGGCTTGCCTTATAGTTCCCTTTGTTTACTGCATTTACCATCTTGTTTGTTGAATAGTAGCAGGGCAAGTCTGGGAGTCATTTAAACTAACTTTTACTAATATAACTTTATTATTTTGCATACAGGAGTTTTCTGCATTTGTTAGAGATACTGCATTTCTTTTTTCCTGGCAATCTAGAGTATAAGCTTCTCCTTTTATTCTTCCATGTAGTTTCCATTATTCTGGTGCAGTGTTTATTATATTTATGTGTGAATGTTATTCCTGGTTGGTATCTCTAGTGGTTTGAGGATTGGCCTGTTTACTTAGATTTTGGTAGGCATTTGAGGAACGAGGTTGTTGGGTGTGTGTGTAGGCCTGCAGTGCCATAATAGGCTACTGTCGTTTGCCCTTCCACCACACAGCATCCTCTAACTCGGGCCTTAGTTAACCCTTTAGGGGGTGGCAGACAGGCTTCAACCTACTAAGATACCAACCCTTGTGCCTTGTTTAGTTTTAGAAGCAATACATTGGGTGCAGTTAGGGACTAGGGGTGGAGCCTGTTACTAGGTGAGGTTGTCCCCATTGCACTCGTTTGTATTGAGCTAACCCCAGATGATGTTGTAAGGGTTAAGTCATTAAAGTTGTTTAACCCATTGAGACCCAGCGTCGCACGTGATGCGTCGGCAGTTTTTGATCACCAACTCCCAGCAACGCATCACGTGCGTCCGGCATATTAAAATCAGTTACGTGGCTCATAAGGTAGGAAATGGCGGGAGAATAGGAGGGGGAGGTAGGTGTGAGCGGGCCAAGACAGCCGTGCGGCTGGTGGTGGTGGGCTTAGTGGAGATACTTTACAACCTTAGTTCACCGCCACTTTGAACCTTCATTACTCCGGTCGTATGGGAGCTAGAGGCTTGAGATTTATGTGAGACACTCCTTAGTATGTATGCCATACAGTGCCATACTCAGTTTTCACCCTAGTGCTCCCGGGCGGGTGGTCATGCGGGGGAGACGAACTTTCGACCCCCCCCCCCGCCCCCCAAATGACCGAGGTGATTTTTTTTTTAGTTTTTCTTCATTTCTCACCATTCTCTTCCATTTTGGCTCAACAAATTTTTTTGAGGCTCCCCCCCCCCCAAAACAAAAATATCTGAGGTGATTTTTTTTTTTTTTTTTCATTTCTCACCCTTGTCTTCCATTTTAGCAAACAAAAACAAAAAGTGAAAATGGCTTGGGACTGGGGTGAACGAAATATTATAACTAGCGGGGGCTCAGCGGGTTAACCCTTACAACACCACCGCCGAGCTGTGCTGAAGAGAGCCACTCGGTGTATTATTAGTACATAGGCTAGGGATAATAGGCTTGGCACAGAGGTTTATGCACTGGACTTTCCATGGTTTTTGCTCTGTATTGTTCCCAATTCCCAAGCGATTAGGCATGAGATAGATTGTTCTGGGAGTCTAGTAGTGGTAGTGGTATGGTTAGGTAATATTTTGGCAGTTTAGAGTAACCTTAGAAGTTCTCTTGTATACTACACGCACTATGGACTAGACTCGGGGACAATAGATATTTTTGTGTCTCCTTGTTACTGCTTTAATAGAGCAAAGAGGAAGACCACCATTTTTCCTAGAGAACCTGCGTGTCTTGGTGTTTGAGTCAGATATTAAGAGCGTATCTGTTGCAGGGTTGTACGGTGCTGTGGGCTACGCTATTAGAGAATCTGGTTGCCCCGGCTCCCCTCGTAACAGTGGCGACCTCTGACCAGCATAGTGTGATAGTATAGAGTTCTTGTGGTGTGAAGCGATTATATTTAGATTGTCAGTAATTTTTTCTTGTAGTTGAAAGTCTACGGACATAGTACTCTTATTTCATTAACCCGTGTCCACAACTATTGCTAAGATGTCGCATGTTGATTACATTCCTGCTCATATCATGGGGAAGGAAGATGTTTGGCAGTTTATTAGAACCCAACCTAGTCAAGAAGAGGTTGCTAGCTGGAGTAGTGATGAATTAAGACGTGTGTTGGAGGTGCAGTGGTATGGCTAAGGCAGAGTTAGTTCAAGAGGTGTCTAAGGTTGCTGCACAGTATAATAGTCTTCAGGAAGCTAGTACTCGTGTTGTGGATGATGGCACCATCCAGCATGTGGCACAGCATCCTATCAGTCAGGCTAGCTACCATTCTACTGGGGACCAGAGTGGAGCAACATCTCCAGAGCAGGGTGATACTGTATTTATGCAGTCTCCTACTATTACCACAGCACCTGCCACCATGCCTCCACCGTCAGCATTTAACCCTATCAGTACAGCCCCTTCATTTTCACAGGGCTATGTTCATGCCCCTATGGCCAGTACATTTGTTTCAAGTTATGGTAGCAATCCCCAGTATCCTCCTTCTTCCCCCTCTGTGTCGTGGGCCACACCCCAGCATTTCACTGCCACTCATACGGTGGCTGCTCAGCACAATGTTCCCCCTTATGCCCAGTTTCCTCCTATAACCCCGATAGGGTCGAGAAGGAGTCCAGAGGTTGAGATTCAGCTTAAGATTAAGAGAATGGAGATGGAAGAGAGACAGAAAGATAGAGAGTTTGCATTGATGAAGATGGAGATAGACAGAGAGATAGAGGAGAAGAGAATACGGGCAGATTTGGTGAAGTCGAAGTTGGAAACTAGTGGGCAAAGGCGACAGGGGAATAATGATGGTCATGCATCTAAGGAGGAGGAAGAAGAGGTGCTGTTGTCTCGACGGCTGAAACTTGTGCCGGCCTTCGATGAACTCAAGGTCACAGAGTGGTTCTTGCGTTTTGAGAAGAAGGCCCACGAGTATCAGTGGCCAAGGTAACGCTGGGCGGTGTTGGTGTCTAATGTCTTGAAGGGCAAGGCTCTTGATGCATACGATCGCCTAGAATGCAGGAGCTAGAGTATGATGTACTTAAAGAGGCTGTGTTAAAAGCCTATGAGCTGCGTCCCGAGGCTTACAGGTTGGCCTTCAGGGGGGCTCCGAAGCGGCAGGGGGACTCGCACGAGGAATGTGCCAGGTACCTGCGATACTCTAGCTAAGTGGCTGCACTCGGAGTCAGCTGATACTTTGGAGGCGGCGTGTGAGGTTTGGCTGATGGAGCAGTTTACAAGCATAGTTGAAGAGGATATTGGGGCAAAATTAAAAGAAAAGCGGTTTATATCATTAAGGGAAGCAGCAGTTTGGGCTGATGACTTTGCACTAGCCCAGCATGGCAGTGGTAAGGGGAGCATTGGTGACTGGAGAGACCGACCTGTGCACCAAGCAGCCACAGTATCAGCTCGCCCATCATCACCCAAAAGTACTACAAATAAAACACATTATAACAAGGCTGACAACCAGCAAGAATGGAAGGCTACCCAGGAACCCAAGGCTGTCCAGTTGGTGGCGACACTAGGGGAGGTGCCTGTGAAAGGCAAGCCAGGTACTGGTGAGTTTGGGGGGGCAGTGTTGGCCAGCGCGAAGCAGGGTAGTAAGCACTTTGCCGCCCCAGTTGGTATCACCACCTGTGCATAACCAGACTTCCCTTGATTGGTGTCGGCCATTCATACATGATGGATTAGTACAGGTTGGGGAGCAGACTTACCCTGTCAAGGTGTTTAGGGATACTTGTGCGCAACACTCCATGTGTCACAACCTGACAGGGGGACCTATTAGTACAGGAGAGTTTGTAATGTGCAGGGGAATCAAAGTACAAAGGAGTACAAAGGAAATCAAGCAACAACAGTTCTAGTGGCCCTTCTAGGCTGCTTGTCATCCAAAACACTGAGGACCAACAGTGAACAATGCTGTGATTTAGTCCCGGTGACCCTAGAGTGCCCACTTTTGACTGCCGAGTGTAAGGTGGCTATGGTGGACACTCTGCCAGTTGAGGGGGTGGACTTGGCAGGCGATGTAGTTTTCCCGCCTCCTATAGTCATCGCTGAGGCTGCTTTTGTGCCCCTGGTGGTGGATGTCTGCAAGAAGATAACATGGACTCTATCTACCCTGTTGGTGCAGTGACCCAATCAGTGGCACATTTGGCACAACAGGTGGATGATTTAGTGGATGCGGGGGCCGACAGCCATGAGTGCGGGCCATCCCATGATGCACTACTAGATGACACTGGTCCGGAGACAGCTGTGAGCTTGGCTGACCCCAGTGAGGCTACCGAGACTAGTAGAGGTGACCTAGTGCCGGACGAGGAGTCTGACATAGCGATACCGACTCAACCTTCTGATATTTTTGAGAGGTCAGAGGTAATTGCCTTGATGGAGCTACCTAGAAACAAATTGAGCAAGTTGCAGCAAGAGGACCCGAGTCAGGGCCTCCTGTTTAAGAAGGTTGGTACGACTGGTGGGAAGAACGGTCAAGCAGAGAAATTTGTTGTAAAAGGGGCATTGTTGTATCGGCAGAGGAAGCCGGATACAAACTCAGGTTTGGGGGAGGAGCGGTTAGTGGTGCCTGCCCAGTTCAGGGAGGAGCTGGTTAGGCTAACGCAGGTGGCATCACTGGCGGGACATTTAGTGGTATGTGAGACTACTGATAGGCTACATTCTCATTTTTGGTAGCCTAATATGCATGCATCGATGGCTTCTATTTTGATGTGTCATATTGGCAAGCTAGTTGGAGAACCCCACCCAGGAATACCCGTGGCACCTTTGATCCCTAGACCTGCAGTTGAACCGCCATTGACTCGTGTCATAGTTGACATGCTTGGTCCTTTATTACCCACCAGTTCGGAAGATAAATACTTGCACACTTTAATTGATACTACCATTAGATACCCGGAAGCTATCCCGGTTAGCAGCATGAACACGAAGATAAGAGGCCATTGTGACAAACAGGCTAAATCTAGGGTGTTCAAGGTGGGCGACGAGGCTTTGGCATGGTTGTCAGTTCAGGGTCGACCCATGGCTGCTATGTTTTGTGGTCAGTATCAGGTCATTAAGCTGATTGGTGAGGTTGACTATGTAATAGATACACCCGACCGTCGCATAGCCTCCCAATGCTGAACTATTAAAATGCAGCAGCCCCACCATAGACCGACTCATGTGGCCGTGGCGCTGATGGAGGTGATGCTGCGCAGGCAGGTGTAGCTGCCAGGAATGCGGGGGTGCACATGTATGGTATCAGCGGGGAAGCCTTGGCAACTTATGAACTGTGGGTAGTGACTGCACAGGTGGTACAGATTGTCCCTCTCATGACCTGGCTGTTTTAGGGACGGAGGTGGAGAAGGACGGAGACTATAGTTTAGAGGCTGCGGGCCCGGCTGGGTTGTGGGAGGGCAATGAGTATGTTGTTCTTCGAGATAAGATGCAACCTCTTGTTCCTAAGGGCCAAGAGGAGTTGTTTACTAGTTTGTGGCAGTACTTCCGCATGTTTGGTGATTCTCCAGGCCTGATGTCCGGGGTGGCACCCGACATCGAGGCTGGAGACAGTGCAAAGCTCAAGTTGGCTCCCTACCGTATAAATCCTGCTCGACAGCCTGTCCTAAAAACAGAGCTGGACTACATGTTGGAGAAGGGTCTGAGGGATAAAGGATATCGTGAGTGGTCTTTGCCAGTGACTTTGCAACCTGAGCAGAGTGGCAAGATCCGTTTTTGTCTTGATTGCAGTAGTGCTAGTGCATTATCCCAGACAGACACCTATCCATTACCCAGAGTTGACGACCGCATCGGGGCTGCCACGTTTATCACTAAGGTGGAAATAGTGACAGGTTATTGGCAGGGCCCGTTGCCGGAGAGAACGAAGAGAAGTGCCAGTCTTGTGATGGACTGGGCAGTTTATCAGTGTCAGGTGATGTTTTACTGCCGGAACACAGTTTGGATGTGTGGCATGTTAGGGGCACTGATAATGTTCTGGCTGATTGGTTGTCACGGGAGGGTATGTTTTAAGGAGAACCCTTGCCGTTCAGTCAGTGTTGGTGTAGCCTCCTACTTTGGTTTGATTAGCATGTTTATGTCTGGTGCTTGTTGGTTGCCGTATGTAGCCCAGCGTAGGGTCGTAAAGTAGGAGTTGCTGTGTCTCTGTATAGAAGAAAATATTGAAATACAAAAATATAAAAACTATAAACATACTAAAAATGACTAGTTGTGTATGTCTTGTAGTGTTATTGAAGTATAAGCAGTCTGTTGTTTCAAGATGCACCAACTGGGTGTGAGGGTGTTACTCCCAAATGAGTTTTGTAACCTATGTCATTTGTGAGTGAGTTACAATCACGAGGCCTCTTGCGGGAGGGCCCTGCGAGAGGCTAGGTTGCTATACGTCCCTCTTATGTAGCCACGAGTATAATTAATTCTTTTGTTCATCCCTTGGGGGATTGTTTTCGTTATCATAAGTTTGCACAATGATGCCTTATATTTACTTGATTATTTGTGTATAGTTAATGAGAGCCTGGGAGCTTAGAATAATTGTTGAGTCTAGCAATTACTGGAGCTGTCCTCCCCTCCTGGGACTTTCGTGTTCACATGATCGTCACTTGTGAGACAGACACGATACCAAGCACATGTGCTGCGTGGGCTGTCACAGGCTTGCCTTATAGTTCCCTTTGTTTACCGCATTTACCATCTTATTTCTTATTGAATAGTAGCAGGGCAAGTCTGGGAGTCATTTAAACTAACTTTTACTAATATAACTTTATTATTTTGCATACAGGAGTTTTCTGCATTTGTTAGAGATACTGCATTTCTTTTCCCTGGCAATCTAGAGTATAAGCTTCTCCTTTTATTCTTCCATGTCGTTTCCATTATTTTGCTGCAGTGTTTATTATATTTATGTGTGAATATTATTCCTGGTTGGTATCTCTAGTGGTTTGAGGATTGGCCTGTTTACTTAGTTTTTGGTAGGCCTTTGAGGAACGAGGTTGTTGGGTGTGTGTGTGTAGGCCTGCAGTGCCATAATAGGCTACTGTCTTTTTCCCTTCCACCACACAGCATCATCTAACTCGGGCCTTAGTTAACCCTTTAGGGGTTGGCAGCCAGCCTTCAACCTACTAAGATACCGCCCTTGTGCCTTGTTTAGTTTTAGCAGCAATACATTCGGTGCAGTCAGGGACTAGGGGTGGAGCCTGTTACTAGGTGAGGTTGTCCCCATTGCACTCGGTTGTATTGAGCTAACCCCAGATGATGTTGTAAGGGTTAAGTCATTAAAGTTGTTTACCCCTTACAACACCAACGCCGAGCTGTGCTGAAGAGAGCCACTCAGTGTATTATTAGTACATAGGCTAGGGATAATAGGCTTGGCACAGAGGTTTATGCACTGGACTTTCCATGGTTTTTGCTCTGTATTGTTCCCAATTCCTAAGCGATTGGGCATGATATAGATTGTTTTGGGAGTCTAGTAGTGGTATGGTTCGGTAATATTTGGGCAGTTTAGAGTAACCTTAGAAGTTCTCATGCATACTACACGCACTATGGACTAGACTCGGGGACAATAGATATTTTTGTGTTTCCTTGTTACTGCTTTAATAGTGCAAAGAGGAAAATAAAACAATGTCCTAGAGAACCTGCGTGTCTTGGTGTTTGAGTCAGATATTAAGAGCGTGTCTATTGCAGGGTAGTACGGTGCTGTGGGCTAGGCTATTAGAGCATCTGGTTGCCCCGGCTCCCCTCGTAACAATATATATATATATATATAGATAGATAGGTAGATATATATATATATAAATACTTCAAATATGCTTAAAACTCCGTGTGTTCAGGCATTATAGCTCGAACGTCCCTTGATTTCGGCCCTGTCACTCTTTGAAATCTGGGGAAGCACTCGCTGCAGGCAGTTATGCCTTTTGTCTCCCTCATTCACATAGAAAAAATATACGAGGCGACATCGTAAAGTTATCACCCGGAAGTTATTGAGCTATGTCGATAAAATTTTGTCAGTGTAATGACTGGTCCTTATGCGCATGATGGTGCAAAAAAATTCTCCTAAGTTCGTTTACTTTCTTTACAGGTGGCGCTAGATGTCAGTAACCTGCAAGATGGAGAAGATTGAGGCTCGCAGCGTGATTAAGTTCCTGCATCTGAAGGGTTACAGTGCCCGGAAAATCCATGATGAAATGAAGGAAATTCCTTTTCCACCTCACAACAGTGTCATATGACAGGCAATCATCACCATAGACAGCCTTCATTTCATCATGGATTTTCCGAGGTAAAAACGATCTCAATAAACCCTCCATGAGCATAGGTACTTCTTAAACTGCATAAAATCGTTTAATGTCATCCAGATTCAAGGGTAAAATAACGTTATCGCGGTGAAGGGGATAAGGGAAGATTTCCACTTGACGGATTTTTTCTGGACCCCTATTGCTTTTGAGATTTGAAGACGTTTCGCCTAATTAGTTTCGCAATTTTAAGAACTTTTGCCCCAGTTCTGTCAATTTTATGAACTTTCGTGCCATTTATGTGTCCATTTTTTCTTAGCGAGCGAAAGCGAGCCTGTAATTTATGAGCAACCGGCCTACGGCCAAGACATTTTGCTAATGAAAAATGTTCACATTTATCTTGAAAAGGGTCTAGGGGGTGTAAGTTTAAGCTTGATGAATGTTGAGGGGAAAAAACTCGCCTTAATCGTCTAACAATATAACGATCTACAAGGCAATATAAACTCACTGT
Source organism: Paralithodes platypus (assembly GCA_032716605.1). Lineage (NCBI taxonomy): Eukaryota > Metazoa > Arthropoda > Malacostraca > Decapoda > Lithodidae > Paralithodes > Paralithodes platypus. The sequence goes on along the minus strand of CM064502.1, from coordinate 41,163,664 downwards.
AATTGACCACTTGCAGTAAGGGCAATAAGGAAGCTATATATATATATATACAGTATATAAATACAGTATACAGTATATGTATACATATATATATATTTATTTGTTTACTATATGTATGAAGGAGACAAAGGGTAGGTTGCCTGTAACGAGTGTCTCCTCCAAAGCAAAAAGAGTGACAGTGCCAAATTCAAGGGGTGGGGTGAAAATTCCCTGATACACGAAGTTTAAAGCAGTTAAGTCATAGGATGAAGGAAAGATTGATTTAGGGAGAGAGCTAGAATACGGTTGAGGTGTATTCATAAATACACACAAAATCAGCAAACATTCTATCCACTATAAACCCCTATAAGTGTTGTACTTCTGTTAAGTATCGACGTTTACGGCTCCAACTTCCTTATGGCCTAAAACTCGCAAGTGGCTAATTGACCACTTGCCAGATTTGGTCTATAAGGAAGTTGGAGCTGTAGACATCGATACTGAGCATAATTATCAGTTACAATTCGGTTGTCGTATATTCTTATATATTTCTTTTATTCATGCAGAGTTTAGTAATATTTGCTAGAACGTCCCGGACTTCCCAAATTGACTAATTCCCTGAACGTGACGATAGTGCGTTGTTATAATTATGTGCAATTAGTTTGCTTGGGAACCAGATTTACTTGTTCATGTAGTAATGTACTCCCTATGTGGTGCATTGTGTTCTTTCATTTCATTAATTTTATTTTAGTAAGCGTTGTTTCCACATAGCGATTTTGATATGTTGTTTTGACTTTATATTGTCTTTGTCCCAGTTTTGGTTTGACTTTGTTTGCAAGTTTTACATTTTAATACATAAAATCAAATTCAATATACTTTGTATCCATCAAAAACCTATATTATTATTGAATGTATATTGTATATCGCTGTGTATGGCTCCAACTTCCGTATAGCCCAGAACTCGCAAATGACTAATTGAGTTGTTGTTTGTCTCCCGTTCCATGTCTCAAAGTGTCAGCGGAAACTTTTGCAGCAACTTGAGACGAACAAAATGTAGAACATTGTCTTAAAAACCCAGAGTATTTTTCTCGTTATTAATTCTCTTGGCGAAAGTTGAAGTTGATTAAATTTGATAGACCGTCTGGTGTAAAATAAAGCAGAGCGTTAGCATGTCTTAAATGGCTAAGCCCTTTTATTTTATTTTTTTCTCCCTAATATGGTTTAAATAAAATATTACATATAACAAATTGTCATAATTTTAATATATACTAACTATAGTCTATTGTGTTCTAACTGATGGTAAATTGAATCCTTTAGCATCTGATTTCTCGATTCTTGATGACAAAATATGATAAGTGTTATGTGTCATATTGTTGCCAAGTTTTCATAATTAACAACATATTTCGCTATAAAATATTGATAATAACCGAGTAATCAGGATGACAAGATAGCAATTTACCATCAGCTGGAAAAAATAACAAAGTCTAGTGGACACTGTTGCATTTGTCTAATTCATATTCGGATATACTGTCTAGCTAAAGCCTCTAAGTAAAAGTATGATTGTAAAAGGTGAACGTGTGGGTAGTAGACCATGACCCCAGGCGCTGCAGTAGTAGTGACGAGGTAATGTATGATGGACTCTCAAACGTTACATTCTAATAAGTATACCTTCATTATAAATTCATGACCAGCAGAACCTCCTCTCCAATATCAACTTTTAACTGTTAATTTTATCTCTCTCTCTCTCGCTCTCTGTATATATATACTTCAGCCAACGACGTCGCCATAAATAGTGCCAAAACAGTAGTGATGCACATCAGCGTGGAGTCAGACACCATCGACCCACCTCTCATCACCCTCGGATCCAATGCTCTACAGTTAGTGAACAATTTCAAACAATTAGGAGTCCTCATAGACAACAATCTACAGTAGAAACCACACGTCAATAGTGTAGTCAAAATTTATGGCTATACACTCTACCTCCTTCGCCTTCTTAAGTTGCTAGGCTTGTACACGGATGAGAGGCTGGGTGAGGGTGCCTCACCCAGCTTCTCATACGTGTACAAGCTGTTCATTCTGCCCAAACTCACTTATGCCATCCCGGCATGGACCTCATAACTAACAACAACACAGATAGGACAACTCGAGAAAGTGCAGAACAGAGCTTGCAGGGTCATTCTAGGACTCTCATACACTCACTACCCCGGAGCACTACGGTCACTGGTGTTAGAAACGCTACCTAGCAGATACCGAAAACTCACACTGAAATTCGGTCAGAACCTAGTCACCAACACCCGACACCGCGACCTGCCACCCCCCTTAGCCCCCCCCCCCCCCCCCCACCCGCCCCCCCAACCCCCCCTCCCAGGAGAGCAATCCATCGTCATAACACCATCACTCTCATACGTGCGAGAATCACAAGATATCAAGCAAGTCCCATCCCCTATATCGTGAACCTAATCAACCAACAGTAAGACAAGTGTGCGACTAATTGTACATTACGTTTTTCCATATCTAGTGGCAAACCCACTAACATTGTGGGAAGGCAGTGACACACGAACTCTTTTTCCGTCAAATTTCACTGGCATAAGTTACATACAAACGTAAGACACCTAACACAATCTATCTTCGGTCAAGTATCCGCTCCAAACACGAATTATTAGCCTAAACACAATACAGGATAGATAGTAATTGAGTAAGCAATTGTAAAAAGCAATAATATATAATTAATACATTATAAAATATATAATTGAATACACAAAACTTACTCCTGAAAACTGCTGGGAAACGTGCTCGTGTAAACACCAGCTTTCTAAACACCAGCTTTCTCAGAGTATCTTGAAAACGATACCTCATCAGTTTGGTTTACCCTACAAAAGTACCATATTTCAAGTACATACATACATACATAACATTTTAAGACTGAGTGTTCCACACATAAGTGCAGTTTCAGTTTCTTGTCCTAATGGCGGCTTTCCAGGCAACCCTGTTAAGGGCTGCTTCACTTGTCAAGTTCTTGGATTTGAGATCGGCGCGTGTAGTCCGATCCCAGGTCTTCCTCGGTCCACCCCTTGGTGCAGTTCCCTCCACAATCACAGACCTGCATTTTTTCACCCAATTGTGTTCATCCATTCTCTCCACATGTCCATACCATCCCAGTCTACTTGTACGCATCACCTCGGTAATACTCTTTATACCTAAACGTCTCCTCAGCTCAACATTTGTTATTCTATCCTGTAGCCTGGCCCCACACATCCATCTCACCATAGCACAGAAACCGACTAGAAATACTACCCTAGAAAAATAGAAAACAGAGTCATACGAGATATGTCAGCTCTATCCTAGATAAACAGTACACATAGTAAATCAACTCACAAGCTTTAAGAGAACCCTTTTAAAATGTACAAATATTATCTCAACTCGAACATCTCTTGCTTTGATCCTTATTATAAGTTAATATAAGTTAGAGTTAAGCAACAAACTGTTCCACTGTACATCTTCAGCCAAAGGGTGCAATTATCAATGCCCCGGTTATATTTATATACAATAAGTACATTTATACAAATAACATATCGGTTGCAAGGCGGTCAACACGGGATCTTTTACGTTTAGACTGGGAATGTTAGGCGTCAAAGGGGGATGTTAGGTCACTGAATTGGTAAGCTTTCTCCTGGGATGCGGGGAGGGAATATCTGCTGATGGCGTGTCGTAAGAGGCGACTAAAATGAGAAGGGGAAGTTTGTTAATTATGGACGTCAATGGGAGTGGATATGACCTTCAATCGATGCTTATATCATACACTATATCCATACTCGTTACAAGGAGGGTAAACAAGGGTTTCTCGAGTTAATTGTCGCCATGCAAAGAGGAGGGTTATTACGGGCTAGGCGTTCAACTCTAGGTTTGGTACTCCTCTAGAGATCCTATAGGATCTCTTGTACTCGCATGGGCTTGAACCGTTGCAATCCTGGGGTTCCTGGGGTAATTTTCTTGCTCATCCAGGAAGGGGCCTCATTGCTCCTGTTGGAGGGCATCTCAATGGGGCGTCGTATACTCATGAGCTGGCCACACTCTAGGCCGACTTTATTTTCCCACAGTTGCACAGCAGTGGGGTACAGTCATCTTCTATAGGGTATGTCTGCTTGCCTCGGACTGTGCCCACTTTACGAGAGAGTTCGACGTACTCTTGTGAACTTCTAATTTCCACGTACAGGATGAACGGAGCCTCCTTACGTCTTAGGATGTGGGTCTCGTCCTCCTCTCACCACTCTTGTAGGCTGTTCGTCAGGTGGACCGTCCATTCTTCTTCTAATTGCATAAAGTATGAGTCAGTGTATGGTTCTATGAGGCACCTTATATCTCGTCATTCTTCAAAAAGTTGGGGGTCGGTAGTATTAACAGAGGTTGGCACTACCCATAAGGCTGCTTCTCCAGGCTCGTAGTCTGGGGTCGTGGGAGCCTGGGGGCTCTCGGTGCTGAGGAGTCAGGGAGGGTATAATATGTGAGTAATGGAGGGAGAGAGTTGGTGGCTGCGGTGGTGCCAAACAAGAACTGATGATTCTCTGGACATTCTTCGGGAGGTTCTGGGCTTGCTTCCCAAATATCTTCCTTGGTTACTCACCTTTGAATTGTCTTTTTGTGACTTCCCTGGGCCAATCACCTGCTTTGGAATACTGTGACGTCGGCAGCTAGGCTCACGGGCTAGCTGGGTAGACTCGGTGGCTATCCTAGGCTAGTTGGCTAACGGGGTAAGCTCGGTGGCTAGCGTCGGCAGTTCAAGGTGTAGGTAGTGACATCAATGGGATTGCAACAAATGTGTTCATTATTCCCAACAATATATTTAATTTGTCATTGTTTTCATTTTTTAATTTTTTTTTTTTTTTGGGGGGGGGGATTGCCAGAGGGGATTGTGTTTTGTCTTTACGTACTTTTCATTGTATTATGCTTACCATTAGACGATTTATAATAATTTTTAATCTACATTTACCACTCACATGAGTAATTACAATCTCAATAAACCCTCTTAGTAACATAGGTCTCTCTTAAACTGCCTAAGATCATCTGATTGTAGCCAGAATCAAAGATAGAAAGGTGTGATGGTGGTGACAGGGTTAACAGGTGGTACTGAGGAAGGTCGTCTATCACTACCATAGCTTTGTATAGAATGTGCGTAAAGCCACATTCATCACCAGTTTGTCTACATTCATACTATACACACCAACATAATACTGTGTGACGCCTGCCAGCGTTGGCAGAATCGCCTTCCGGTAGCCACTAGCACTCGCCAGGGCAGTGAAATGGGCTACAGTCTGTCTACAATGTTGTACTTTCTTTCTTGTGAATCGTCATGTCACAGGCAGGGTATAAGTGGTCTTTGTTTTCGCCTGTGACAATGCATTGTATTTTATATCATGAGTTGAACATAAGATGCATTGTAGTGAATGAGAGAGAGAGAGAGAGCGAGCGAGCAGGGTGGGGGAGGTGAATGTTGCTTTTCCTCCTCCTCCCTCCTCCCTCCCGGAGGAGTTGCTCGCCCTCGTGGTCTTTTCTCTCGGTTTTGATTGGCTGGTGGTTCCTGGCGCCTTCTGCAGGCCTGCTGCCGGGTGACGTAGCGGCCTGTGATTGGCTGAACACCGTGCCTTTGTGTGGGATCCTGGAGGGGTCCAGAGGAGCTATTCTTAGTATTCTCCTCAGAGCTTTCCTGACTAGCATACCCTTCACATGTCCCTTGCCCCCCTGTCTCCTGACTTCTACCTATAGAGCACTTTCTCTCTCTCTCAACTTCTTACCTCTCATTCTTCTACTCTATTCAATATCATAACTTCCCTTTGGTTCTGCACGATTTCATATATCGGCCATCGTATTATATGCTGAAGCTCTCAGATAACACATGTTTAGTTAGGCATTTTGGAAGGGTTACCAATTTTGTCTGTAGAGGTTGACACACTCACGGTGTCTCCCATCCTGTATCTTGGTGGTCTGCTGGGGGATTTAATGCTAGACTGGGATAAGGCTACTGGTGTTGTGATTTCCATGTGTACTAGGTTTTGTTGAACCTGTACAATCGCAACGGAGACGTGGGAAGCCTAGGTGGTCTTTCTGACTGTGTACCTTGTGAGTTTAGCACTGTGTTGCGAGTGAGGGCTTTTGCCTCTGCCACCCAACACTGTGCTAACTCGTTTGCTTTGACTTTGACAGGGTCGCCAGGAGAGAACCAGATACTAGCGATCTGGATCTCTCAAGAGAGCACCCCGTCAATTAACGTAATTTGGCCGCACAGCCTTAAGGACTTCGCTAGGCTACGAGCCGCTTGCTCAGCCATTGTTTCCTAGCCTACTACATCCCAGCTAGACTTTATTTGCCTAGCAGACACCAGATTTAGATTATAAACTCTTTCTGTTATGTATGCATTATTATTCACAGCATTTATTAGTCTAGGTTGTTGTTGAGTTGCACAACCCTAGTAGGCTGTTTCGTTGTGAGGAAATACTTCTTTTGCTGTTTGAGTTCCTACAATTGCGCAGTTATTATTCCCGTGCCAGTTAACCCTATATGTCCTTACAATTGTCATATCCTGTTTCTGCTTTATACTACAGTTCAAAATCCGATACGATCATCTTAACCTAGCATCAGACTTTCTTCAGAAGATTCCTGCTCGATGCTTTGGGACTTTCGTTCACTTTCTTTAGTATAGGAGTAACAGTTCATTATTGTTTAGAGTAACTTTAAATATACTTTCTTCTAGTTTGCATTAAATCATTGGAGTGATTTAATTAAGATCTCTATCTTTTCCTAGTATACCTTATTACCGTAATTGTATATTGTTGTGATCAGGCTGTATCAGAGATCATCAGCCTGTAGTAGTAGTGCACTTATACTGAGTTATAGGATACCCCGTTATTGCATATTTAACTCTGGAGGGTATAGGTGTTTTTGTGCGCCGGCATTATAAGTTCAGGGGTTGGATCTAGTGTTACCGTTGTGGCTGTGTGCTTTCCTAGTCCAATGATTAACTCTGTTAAGAGCCCTTGTTTTGTGCGACCCCGGTCGTGGCAAGTGGCGACCTTGCTTAGGATTTTGTGAACTTGGAGAAATGTTGCAGGAGTGTTGTGGTCATTTGTTTTTGTTTGAAGGAGTACAGTGGACACGTGGAATTTTTTTTGGCAAGTGGTATAGCACTTAAGAGTCTTCGAGCATCTTGTATTTTTGAGTGAATAGTGCTGCATAAGAGTTTGGGTGCTTCTTTTTTTTTTATAAACGTTGAGAATTTTCGGTGGACACTATGTCGGACGACGGATCAGTGTGCAGTGGGGACGCAGTACGGGAAACGGAAACTGAGGTGCAGCAGCGGGGTTTGTTAGATGACATTGGGGTTGTGGCTAGTGAGGAGGATGCAAGGATGTTTCTGGAGATGCCTATTGCTGCTGACCGGGTGTCGGGGATTGATCGGTGTGGTCTCCAGTGTTTGGCCGCGGTCATTGGGCGTGTGTGCATTGGCAGCATGTCGAGAGGTGACCTGGTGGCCTGTGTGCTTGGTGGGGTGCGTGGGGCTTCGGGTGGAGCGGGAGCTGGGGCACCTTCGGGCCAGCCCACATTCCACTCGACTCCTACCATGGCGCCCCCTCGGGCTCCGGAGCCGGGTACGTTCCCGCAGGCCGATAGTCAATGGCAGCGTGGTTTGTCACAGGGTGGGTCTCCAATTGTTGCATCTCCTCCTCCTCAAGGTTTAACTGCAGAGATGCTCTTCCAGCTTGAGATGGCTAAGCAGCAGCGGGTATCTGAGCAGAAGCAGCGGGAGTTTGAGATGGCTAAGATTCAGGCTGAGCAGAGAGGGGCCATACGTGAGGCTGAGCTTCAGATTGAGGAGAGAAAGGCCATACGTGAGGCTGAGTCTACGAGGTACTGTGCAGACATAGATCTTGAGAAGTCTAGGGTGGAGTCGACAGGGCAGCGTCTCGGTTCTGGGAGTCGGGGTCTTGATCAGTCTTTGTCGCACCTGCTCAGGTTGGTCCCTGTATTTGATGAGTCGGGTGTCACTGAATTTTGTATGCGTTTCGAGATGAAGTGCCGGGAGCACCAATGGCCCGAGGTTGAGTGGGCAGCCCTTGTTTCCTCTAGATTGATTGGCAAAGGACTCTGGGCATATGATGTGTTGCCCTTGGAGTCGTGCATCGGTTGTGAGGTGTTGAAGGAGGCTGTCCTGCGGGCATGTGAGTTGCAACCAGAGACGTGCAGATTGGGGTTCCGGGGTGTAGCGAGGGGTCGTGAGTGCACCTTTCTTGAGCATGCCCGGGATCTGTCCGATGCATTTGGAAACTGGCTGCATTCTGAGAAGGCATCGACGTTTGAGGAGTTGAAACAGCTGATGCTTCTAGAACAGTTTTTTAAGTGTACGGGCAGAGATCTGACGTTGAATCTTGGAGAGAAAAACCCAAGAACTCTTCAGGAGGCAGCTGAGATGGCTGACCTTCGGATGTCACTGATTCGTGGGTGCGGGTCTGCACAACGGAGCGATGCAGGTAACAAGGGGCGCAACGCTCCACCCCCCCGAGTCAGTGATACACCATATAACTATTACAACAAGAGCAACGATACTGGGTCTGACCATAAACCTAATACCGTCCCGTTTAAGAAGGGTCAGGGCCCTTCTCCACCTCAAGGGAAGCCCAAGGGGGAGTTAGAGTGTTTTCATTGTAATGAGAAGGGCTATTTTGCAAGAGCCTGTCCAAGCGGGCTGCCTGGTGCAGTTGTGTCTTTGGCTCGCAACATTGGGGTGTCCCCGAAGTCGTCTGAGTTTGCCCGGGGTATAACGTCAGAGGCTGGGACACAGCCAGTGGAGGGGAGTCCGGAGGGCTCGAACCCTGTCCGCGATGTCTTTTGTGACCATCGAGGGCGTGGCTGCGTGAGGTGGGCTGGTGGGAAGCATGGAGTTGAGCTGTTGCGAGACACGGGTGCCTCTCAGACTTTAATGAAGAACTTTACTGGTGAACCAGTAAACGCGGCATGGGTGGTTGTAGTGCAGGGTATCAATGCTGTCAAGTCATACCCGTTGGTCAGGATGGAACTGGAGGTGGAAGGTGTGACACGAGAGTTGGATGTGGGTGTTGTGGAGAACTTGCCTGTTGGGGCGTCGACCTCCTTCTCGGCAACGACTTTGCGGTGCCTACTTCTGAGGTTTCACCCTTAGTAGTTGCCGAGAAGCCGGCCGACGTGAGTGGGGAGGAACAGGAGTGGGTAGAGAAGTGTCAAGTACAACCTATGGCGTGCGTTGTTACTGGACCTCTTGCATTCAAAGTGTCACAGCCTATTCCTCAGTCTTCTGATCAGCGGAGGAACGGTTGGAAGAAGATGGCTAATGTTGGTAACAGTTTGGAGAGTTTAGTACCAGCAGCTCTTCTTGGCAACTCAGTATTGGCACCATTGTTGGAGTCTGGAGAAGCCCCAGGACCTGCCACAGCTAGTGAGGAGGTAGGGCAGGAAGAGACTCCGAGGCAGCAACGTTACACACGGAGAGAAAAAAGGGTTGCTCAGTTTGATATTGGGGGAGGCCTTGGGTTGCTTCGGAAGCATCTAGACAGGTTGGTTCCCTCAGATATTTGTAAACTGCAGTTGGATGATCCGGAAGTTCAGAAGTGTGGTAATGGTGCTGTCGAGATCAAACACGAGGACGGGGAAACATGTCATGTGAACCTGTTGGAGGAGTGTGAGGCAACCACCTGAGCAGCATACTGTCCCTGCGTTGGTCTGCAGCAGCCAAGGTGGAGAAGGAGAGGGGGGCAGTAGGGCACAGGTGGAGGAGAGTAGGGATTGTCATGTCTCGGCGGAGCAGGGGGCGGGGGACACGAGTCTGGTGGCTGTGGAAGCGCTAGAGCACCTGCCTGAGCAGCAGTGTGCAGCGCTCCAGCACCAGCTCGGTTCATACCCCACTGGTCGTGCCGAGCCCCTGAGCCTCACAACTTAGGCGGTGCAAGATGTTCAGCGGGCAGGTCACGTGAATGTTGGGAGACCGTTAGCCTCGTTGTTTCGGTGGTTCAAGGTGGGCGACGAGGCTTGGACATGGTTGTCAGGTCAAGGTCGACCCATGGCTGCCAAGGGTGGTGGTCAAAAGGAGGACTTTGAGCAGATTGGTGAGGTTGGCTGTGGCATAGAAGTGCCCGGTCGTCGCATAGCCTCCCAATGCTGCTCTAGTCGAATGCAACAGCCCTACCATAGACCGACTGTATCTGGCCATGTCGCTAAAAGCGGTGATGCTGTGCAGGCAGATGTAGTCGTAAGGAATGCGGGGGTGCGCATGTACGGTATCGGTGGGGAAGCCTTAGCAATTGTGAACTATGGGAGTGACTGCACAGATGGTACTGATTGTCCCTCTCATGACCTGGCTGTTCTAGGGACGAAGGTGGAGAAGGAGGAAGACTACAGGTTAGAAGCTGCGGTCTCGGCTGGGTTGTGGAAGGGCACTAGGATTGTTATTCTGCGAGATAAGTTGTTTACTAGGCTGTGGCAGTGCATCCACATGTTTGTTGCTTCTCCAGGCCTGATGTACGGGGTAGAATCCGACATGCAGGCTGGAGATAGTGCAAGGCTCAGTTTAATTCCCTACCGTATAAATCCTGCTCGACAGCCTGTGGTGCAAGCAGAGCTGGATTACGTGTTGACGAAGGGTCTGAGGGATAAGGAATGTCGTGAGTGGTCGTTGCCTGTAACTTTGCAACCTGTGTTAAGTGGCAAGATCAGTGAGTGTGTTGATTGCGAGAGTGTGTGCATTATCCCTGACAGACGCCTATACTTTATCGAGAGTTGACGACACCATAGACCGCCTCAGGGCTGCATCGCCTATCACGAAGGTAGAACTAGTGAAAGGTTATTGGCAGGCCCCGTTGCCGGAAAGAGCGAAGAGAAATGCCAGTCTTGTGTTGAACTGGGCAGTTTATCAGTGCCAGGTGTTGTTGTGCTGCCGGAACACAAGTTGGATGTGTGGCATGCTAAGGGCACTGATAATGTTGTGGCTGATTGTTTGTCACGGGAGGGTTTGTTTGCAGGAGAATCCTCGCCGTTCAGTCAGTGTGTGTTGAGAGTGGAGAAAAACTAGGCTTGCCCCTGTAAGTGCAGCCGCCATAAACATTTAAAAAAAATAAAACATCACATAAAAACTCTTTCTTTTGATAGTTAATTGTAAGTTGCCTATGTTATAGCTAAAATCCTAAGTTGAACCTGTCTTTCACTTAGGAGGCTGGGTTCTGTGAAGCTCGCTCTGGGAGCATAGCAGGCTAAAATTATACTATTATGTTTGGGAGGGGTTATAAGATTTTCTTTATGTTGATATGTTGTTTTATGTAAGATTGAGCTTTGCATTTCATTTCTGGCGGAGTGGCTATGTGTGACGGGTCTTGTCGGCATTCTGCCTTGTCAGATATCGTGCTCGCCTAATGTTGAGCGTCCTATATCTTGGGCGGGGTGTGATGCCTGCCAGCGTTGGCAGAATCGCCTTCCGGTAGCCACTAGCACTCGCCAGGGCAGTGAAATGGGCTACAGTCTGTCTACAATGTTGTACTTTCTTTCTTGTGAATCGTCATGTCACAGGCAGGGTAGAAGTGGTCTTTCTTTTCGCCTGTGACAATGCATTGTATTTTATATCATGAGTTGAACATAAGATGCATTGTAGTGAAGGAGAGAGAGAGAGCGAGCGAGCAGGGTGGGGGAGGTGATTGTTGCTTTTCCTCCTCCTCCCTCCTCCCTCCCGGAGGAGTTGCTCGCCCTCGTGGTCTTTTCTCTCGGTTTTGATTGGCTGGTGGTTCCTGGCGCCTTCTGCAGGCCTGCTGCCGGGTGACGTAGCGGCCTGTGATTGGCTGACCACCGTGCCTTTGTGTGGGATCCTGGAGGGGTCCAGAGGAGCTATTCTCCTCAGAGCTTTCCTGACTAGCATACCCTTCACATGTCCCTTGCCCCCCTGTCTCCCGACTTCTACCTATAGAGCACTTTCTCTCTCGCTCAACTTCTTACCTCTCATTCTTCTACTCTATTTAATATCATAACTTCCCTTTGGTTCTGCACGATTTCATATATCGGCCATCGTATTATATGCTGAAGCTCTCAGATAACACATGTTTAGTTAGGCATTTTGGAAGGGTTACCAATTTTGTCTGTAGAGGTTGACACACTCATGGTGTCTCCCATCCTGTATCTTGGTGGTCTGCTGGGGGATTTAATGCTAGACTGGGATAAGGCTACTGGTGTTGTGATTTCCATGTGTACTAGGTTTTGTTGAACCTGTACAATCGCAACGGAGACGTGGGAAGCCTAGGTGGTCTTTCTGACTGTGTACCTTGTGAGTTTAGCACTGTGTTGCGAGTGAGGGCTTTTGCCTCTGCCACCCAACACTGTGCTAACTCGTTAGCTTTGACTTTGAGAGGGTCGCCAGGAGAGAACCAGATACTAGCGATCTGGATCTCTCAAGAGAGCACCCCGTCAATTAACGTAATTTGGCCCCACAGCCTTAAGGACTTCGCTAGGCTACGAGCCGCTTGCTCAGCCATTGTTTCCTAGCCTACTACATCCCAGCTAGACTTTATTCGCCTAGCAGACACCAGATTTAGATTATAAACTCTTTCTGTTATGTATGCATTATTATTCACAGCATTTATTAGTCTAGGTTGTTGTTGAGTTGCACAACCCTAGTAGGCTGTTTCGTTGTGAGGAAGTACTTCTTTTGCTGTTTGAGTTCCTACTATTGCGCAGTTATTATTCCCGTGCCAGTTAACCCTATATGTCCTTACAATTGTCATATCCTGTTTCTCCTTTATACTACAGTTCAAAATCCGATACGATCATCTTAACCTAGCATCAGACTTTCTTCAGAAGATTCCTGCTCGATGCTTTGGGACTTTCGTTCACTTTCTTTAGTATAGGAGTGACAGTTCATTATTGTTTAGAGTAACTTTAAATATACTTTCTTCTAGTTTGCATTAAATCATTGGAGTGATTTAATTAAGATCTCTATATTTTCCTAGTATACCTTATTACCGTAATTGTATGTTGTTGTGATCAGGCTGTATCAGAGATCATCAGCCTGTAGTAGTAGTGCACTTATACTGAGTTATAGGATACCCCGTTATCGCAGATTTAACTCTGGAGGGTATAGGTATTTTTGTGCGCCGGCATTATAAGTTCAGGGGTTGGATCTAGTGTTACCGTTGTGGCTGTGTGCTTTCCTAGTCCAATGATTAAGAGCCCTTGTTTTATACGAGCCCCGGTCGTAACAACTGGTATTTGATTCTTTTATATATTGAGTTTTATTTGTTGAATGTTATCTATTGAGTTGTGTGGGTAGCCATACATTAGCCCCTTGAGGATCTAAGACTCATTTGTACATACTGTTTTGGTTATCATTAAAGGATTGTATGCGATTTAGGAAGAATATCTAGGAATCAAAGGGGCCAATACTATCTCAATTATTTGTTTAGCTCCCAAAAGTTCACCTTAAGCTGAATACAATCGACAACACGTGTCATGTTCCTCAAGGGGTTAATGTCTACTGGCAACAATTAGGATTTGTATGACGTGTTGCTGAACGTTTATTGAAGTACTGAAATTAAAAACAGCAAGTAATTAATTCCAATATTGATTTACCTCCCTCAGATATACTGGAAATCGAACCCAAGTCAGTATGATATCAGGCTCAGTGTTTTGATCCCTTAACCACACCTACTGTACACTAGGGAAGAAATGTTGATGTACAGCAACACAGTGCAACAGTGTCATATGCATGAGTCTACTCTCTGTTCTCTCACTACCAAATTTGCTACGGGGATAACATTTGGTGAAGATATTTGCGATAAAACAAAAACAAATTAAGGTATTTTAAAGACATATTAATTAAAACGCTCTATAAGACAACTTCTCAAATGCAAATATTTGTTCAACTACATTCCGAGTTTACATTACACTAATATCAGCGACTAAAGCTATACTATGATTTTGTTTCAAACATTAATTTCAGCTTTGTCAAAGATATACTGTAGTTCCTGTAAAACCGCCTTTATAACACCACGGTACCACCCACAACGTTTCATAGAGGCAAGTGAAACTCTCTTCCCTCTTATCTTAATCCCGATCTTTGTAACAATTAATACGATAATTACTTATAAAGGTTCTCAGTCTAGTCTAATTAGTCAAATTACCCTATCATTATGTAGATGAGAGGAGAAGTGGAATATGGGTGAGGCGGTCAGTTTTACCTTTCTATCCCAAACTCAACAAATCTGAGGAGCTTGGCGATATTATTATTTAAAACGCATAAGTAGTAGATAGTTTGGGTGTATTTTTCTAACTTTAGTTTGCTTATTGGTAACATATTTACTATATTAGGTTAACCTATTCAGTGCCGGTACCGTCCTTTTAACTTTAGTCTGGCTAATATTAGACGACTTTATTCAGTTTAAGCAGGGCTTCCAGTAGGGTTGGCATGATTTAAATCAAGAGATATAAAGCATGATTTAAATCAGCAATATTTGACACAATAAACATGTCATAAATGTAAAAAATGCATGTCACAAACAGTTTTATTTACTAATTTAGTTTGTAAGTAAACACATGCATGATATAATATGTATTTCTCAGATATGTATGTAATATTTATATAATTACTTGTACTTGTATGTAACATGTGTGATGCACATAAATAAAAGAAAATTACTTATAAAACATTAATAACAGATAAACATTAAGATTTTCAGTTACTACATCAAACATCCAATACGGTGTGTTTGAGAGAGAGAATGGAAGGGGGGAGGGGGGGGGGGGGTACTACTCCGAGGGTTTAAGGGGGTAGGGTTCATTATTTGGTCTATGTGTTCATTTATTTATTTATTAATATCCTCGCTAGACTTCCATCGAGCTTTTAAAAACGCACTCAATAGACCCCCCTTTGAGATAATTGTGCACATTTTTCGGTAGCAAAATGTGCCGGCCAAAAGCCGGTTCCTGCTAAAATTACAGGCTCGCTATCGATCGCCAGGAAAAGTATCGATACCTAAATGGCACAAAATGTCCTAATATTGACAAAGAAATGGGGTGAAAGGTCTTAATTCGCCAAACTAATGGAATGAACGTAATAAAATCTCAATACTATTGGAGCTAAAGATGAGGGAGAAGGAAGACCAGAGAAGGCGACTACCTCTCCCTTAATATGGGTAAAATAATATTGAAAGAGCGAGGCGATGAATGGCACCTTTGTATGTAGATGGATGGGAGGGTGATGGATGAGTCTGTCGATATGGAGTGACGAATGAACGACGTATGGAGAACAACAAACACCATTATGATAAGTTGACACGTATTGTTAACCATACCTGTGACACAATATTATCGATAAGGTGATATGTGATGATTTTGTGTAGAGCTAATACAGTACAACATTATGAAAGTAATGTGTCTAGTAGGACATCCAACAGAATCTGAGAAAATAATAGTTGTCATTGCGTTCAGAATATTGTATTTGCTTTGGAAACAATGACAATAATGGTAGTATATTTCAGGAACAAGTGATTTTTCGGAATTTATTAAGAGCTTTTGAGTAAAGTTAGAATGAAAATAAATCTGATTCATATGCGTTATTTGTATTATGCTATAATAAAACAATATTTAGTGTGCTATAAATCTTTGATTGACACAAATTTGGTACACTGGAGCTAACGAGACATTTATCTTCTGTTACCTCAGGTCCTACACTACACCTGTCCTGGACTGTTGTTCCTTCTGTTACCTCAGGTCCTACACTATACCTGTCGTGGTCTGTTGTTTCTTCTGCTACCTCAGGTCCTACACTACACCTGTCCTGGTCTGTTGTTCCTTCTGTTACCTCAGGTCCTACACTACACATGTCCTGGTCTGTTGTTCCTTCTGTTACCTCAGGTCCTACACTACACCTGTCGTGGTCTGTTGTTCCTTCTGTTACCTCAGGTCCTACACTACACCTGTCCTGGTCTGTTGTTCCTTCTGTTACCTCAGGTCCTACACTACACCTGTCGTGGTCTGTTGTTCCTTCTGTTACCTCAGGTCGTACACTACACCTCTCGTAGTCTGTTGTTCCTTCTGTTACCTCAGGTCCTACACTACACCTGTCCTGGTCTGTTGTTCCTTCTTTTACCTCAACCCAACCATAGTGACTCTCACACCCAACCATAGTGACTCTCACACCCAACCATAGTGACTCTCACACCCAACCATAGTGACTCTCATACCTAACCATAGTGTGAGTTAGTCCATCCATAATCCTTTAGAATAGGCCGCTATTCTTAAGTTTGACTACAGTGAAAACTCTATGCACTAAATCTACACACTGAATCTAGATGTACTCTCCCCCCTCCCCCCTTCTCTCTCTCTCTCTCTCTCTCTCTCTCTCTCTCTCTCTCTCTCTCTCTCTCTCTCTCTCTCTCTCTCTCTCTCTCTTAATGCCTGTACTGTAACATGTATTACAAACTATACCCACAAAGTGACCCACGAGGTAAAGCTAACCTTCTTGCAGATATTTTCTCCACCAACTCAACCTTAGATGAAATAAATCAAGATGTCCCTGTACTTAATTTTAATTCACCTGAAATTCCCTCACTTAAGATCCACACCAGACATGTCAAAACTATTTTGCAGAATCTCTCCGTAGATAAGGCTCCTGGTCCAGATGAAATTCCTCCAATAGTACTTAAGAATTGCTCCTTGGTGCTCGCTCCTGTATTGGCAAAATTTTTCCGTCTGTGTACTAATACCTCATGCTTCCCAGTACCCTGGAAAGAAGCAAACATCCATCCAGTTCCTAAAAAAGGTGCCTCTTCAGATCCATCAAACTACAGACCAATAGCTATAACTTCCACTCTTGGCAAAGTTTTTGAAATTATATTAAATAATCACATAATTAAGCATCTGGAGAATAATAAATTAATCAGTGATAGGCAATATGGTTTTAGACGATGTCGATCAACTGCAGACATTCTTTGCCTTCTTACGCATCAAATCAACCAAGCTACAGACCAACATGGTGAAACACATACAATAGCACTGGATATATCAAAGGCATTTGATAGAGTCTGGCATCAATCCTTATTGTCGAAGATGTCACACTACGGCCTTGCATCATTAGTTCCACTAATTTCTTCTTATCTTCATAACAGAAAAATACGTGTAATGGTAGATGGCCTTTATTCTCAATTTCACTCAATAAATGCTGGTGTTCCCCAGGGATCAGTTTTGGCCCCAACTCTGTTCCTCATTCATATCAATGATCTCATATCTACCACTCATAATCCAATACATTCCTACGCAGATGACTCAACACTCCACAGTTCCTTCACATTTACCAATTCTTTCACCCAACCCGATCTTATAAATTCAAAAATAAACACTGCAATTTCTCTGAACCAGGACCTTTCTAGAATTAATGAATGGGGACAAGAGAATCTAGTTTCCTTTAATGCACAGAAAACCAAGTACATTCAATTTTCTAACCGACAGAATCTCACAGACTCCCATATATTTTTTAATGATGTAAATATTCCCACTTCCCCTAGTATTGACATTCTCGGTGTAACATTAACTACTAACTTGAGCTGGACACATTATGTTAGAAGCATTGCTAAGAATGCCTCTAAAAAACTGGGACTCCTGTACAGAGTTCGAGAATTCTTCACTGACGAGCAGTTGGCCGTAATATATAAAAGTCATGTGCGCTCTCAGATGGATTACTGTTCACCTCTGTGGGGTGGAAGTGGAGTGGTTGCATTGAGGCAGTTGGACAAAATTCAAAATAAAGCTATTAGATTAATCAATAACCCTGCAATCACACAGGACCTTCCTACATTAGCCATACGAAGAAACGTTGCATCCCTTGCATTATTCTACAGATATTTTCACAGCAATTGTTCCGAGGAACTTGCTTCAATTGTGCCGCCTCTCCACATCTTTCCCCGTAGAACTAGGGCAGCTGAGAGCGCCCATGAATTTACACTTTCTCCTCCACAATGCAGAACTTCTGCTTATCAGAATTCATTTATCCCCAGAGCTACTACTCTTTGGAATTCACTTCCCTCGAATTGCTTTCCACAAACTTACAATCAACAAATGTTTAAATCCAGTTGTTACAAACATTTTATGAATGGAGGATGCCTTTAGGCACATGGACCTTTTTGTTTTATCTGTGTTTTTCCTTCCTCCGTTCATTGTCTCTTAAAAAAAAAAAAAAATAAAAAAAATACTAATGATATGACAGCTTGATGTTTCGACAAGATTAATATTTATAAAGAGGCAAATGGCGTTAAAATAGATTACCGCCTGAATAAATACAATTCGTCATTAATCATCAAATTAACAGAAGCATAATCAATACCATCCATATTATTTTATTTAAGCCCATTATAATTTGTTCCATGTAAGAGAGGACACATTTAATCTACATTCTTTCGTAATCTGAATATTCATTGTTTATTCATTCTTTATCAATCATATACATATACAGAGACAACAATGAAACAACACACACTTCACGGGTTATTATAGTTTAATAAGTACAGGTAGGTGGAACACATGATCGATCATACAATACACGCGCAAATGAACATACACATACATTTTGTACATGTTCTCTGATAATAATCTAAGTACACTTGAAGTGTATCGGTACTTAGTATTTCTCTAGCCTGTAACACACACACACACACACACACACACACACACACACACACACACACACACACACACACACACACACACACACACACATAAACTAACGCGTAATCAAAACGAGCTGCTTCGCTGGGGTAGTTGTTGCTAACATTTTATGTATACCGCATTGTTATTATAATCTTAAAAGACGTTGCATTAATCGTTCTTTCATAAGTATATAAGTACACTTGCATTTGAAACAAGCACGTCGTTAACACCCCCAAACACTGTAGCTTTGAGCGCCTCTACTTGACCCACAGATCAGTTACTGTGAAGGGTGTTATCCTGGGTAAACATATACTGAAGGACGGGTTAAAGCTGCCTCATAAGTCCAATACTACCAACTGACGTTTCCTATTACCCACTACTCACAACACTAATCTAAGATACGTGTATAGTTAAATAAGATTTAGCACTAACTAATAATATTATTAGGCAATATGTTAGTATAGCTCTAAGCTAAAATATAGAATACGATGCTTTCTCGGATAGCTATGGAAATAGCAATGGAAATACGCCGAACGGCCTTTATGGGCTATTCTTAGTTTGATTTTTTCAAAGCTGGTACATGTCATAGTAGATACATATTACATTGTACCAACATTGTAAAATGTTCGAATAAATATTACTATGAGATCAGATAAGGAATAGTAATTAATATTGGTAATATTAGTAGTAAGACCAAATATGTGATAGTGACTAATGATAAACTCATCTTAAGATGCATTCTAGCAGAGCTTTTACTGTGGAAATGTCATAACAATTTATTCAAGACAAGCAATAATCTAGAATATATAAAATAATATAGTAGGTAACTCAAAATTCTATATATGGTAATTCACAATAGCTATATATTGATAATGAATTACAAATACCTCATTGTAAGTGATGTGTTAACACATTCAGCTGTAAAAGATCAGATTGGGTATAGAAGAATCTAAAGACAGGACATATTCTAGGATACTTATAGGATGATATATGACATATGAACCAACTAAAAGTAGGCAACATATTCAATATATATGCTGCTGATAAAATAGAGAAACTGGATTTTGACAAACGTGTTTAGCGTAAGAGATAATTTAAATATGCGATACTTACTTTTTCGGTGTAAGCTATATTCTAAAATGCTATATCTATGTATCCAATGATATAAAGTAGAGTTAGTAATTAATCTCTGACAATGTTCTATTGTAAATGTTCGATCAGATAAGACACTAGGAGGACGTTTGAATTCAAATCGAAAACAAAACAATTTGTATCTTTATATAACTCATTAATCATACCCTCCTGTGGCATTGTGTACAGCTTTGGCCAACATAAAAATAGATTATGTAGGGAAGTAATACAAAAACATAATAAGATAATACAATAATAAATAATACAAAATATAAATAATACAAACACATCATAACTGAATCACCAGGGGTTGCTGGTTTGCATGGTTTATTGACATTCTGTAGGCGCTGAATTAAGGGAGCCCACCTCACTTTTTTTCTCTTTCTCTCCTTCTCTCTTTGGCTTTTATCCATTCGGCCCCATCCATCCTACTGTTTTAAGACGTTTATCCCCATTCAGGTGTCAATATTTTCCTGGCGAGCATTAGCGAGCCAGCATATATATATTTTTGTTTTAACAGCAAGCTAAATTTGTAAATTTTTCGATAGAAAAATGTCTCCGGCGAAGCTGGATTTCTCCATACAATTCTGGCTCGCTATCACTCGCCAGGAATAAATCGACATCTTATAACAGTTGGCTGAATGGGCCGAATGGATACAAGCCAGGGAAAGAGAGAAAAGGACAAAAATCTAAAAAAGTCAGTGACCCCCCTTAAAATGGCATAGCACGGCACAATTAGTTGTTCAACCTTTGAGTACAAGCGACGTGTGTTATATTGTATTCTAGTTATATTTAGACGATATTATGCAGCTTAGGAAGTATCTCTTATTGGTAAGCCTTCAGCACGATGCGGTCTGTTTGCCTATTATTCTTGCTAAAATTAGGCGATGTTGTGCAATTTAAGAAGAAGCTATGTTATTTAGAGGGTTTATTGAAAACCGTATGTGCCACTTTGAATCCTAGAGAAATATTACAAGTTAATGAAAATCATCTAATGGTAACCAGAATATGATGAACATTACGTCATCGTGCTGAAGGGGTTAAAAGGGTTGGCTGAGATAGTTTCAAGCCATATTAACCCTCCGGGCCCGGGCTGGTATTCCAAAGGACGGAGGGTGTATCCGGGCGATCTGGCCGAAAAACGTCTAGGCCTAGGCTACCGTATTTTGTTTTATTTTAACTGCTAGAAATTTCCCACGCATCTATAAACGTAGTGCGGTTTTCAATCTGTAGACTGGCGTTGAGTAGAGCTCTGTAAGTCAACTGGTTCAGTTGTGATGACGATTTCAGTGAAGCGAATTTTTCCGCGATGTTGACAATATCGGAGCTTTTCAGACACTAATTTCGTCTTACGTCACAACAATAACATTGATCCGACGTCTCCTTCTTGTTTTCGGAGGTGCGGTGACGCAACGATCGGCTTTGCTTACATGCGTCGGACGCACGGCGTTCAGACCAAGCTGAATAGGCTTGAAAGCTTGCTGCCTATTAACATGACACCCGGGCTCCTGCCCATCTGCTGCGGTTGCCTTTTAATATGACACCCGGGTAGGAAGGGTTAAGGGGAGACTGGCCGTTTGTTTGGTCTATTACTTCATTTATTCATATATTTTTTTAGTTTCCTCCCTAGACCTCCATCAAGCTTAGAAAACCACCCCCTAGACTCCCCCTTCAAGATAAATTTGTAAATTTTTCGGTAGAAAAATGTGCCGGCCGAAGGCTGGTTCCTCTTAAAATTGCAGGCTCGCTCTCGCTCGCCAGGAATATATCGACACCTAAATGGCATGAAAGGTCTTAAAATTGATAACGAAATGGAGCAAAAGGCGTTACAATCACCAAACTAATGGGCCGATCGTCTTAGAATCTCAAAACTAGTGGGGCTAAACATTAGGAAGAAGGGGGTCCAGAAAAACGGTCTGCCTCCCCTTAATTGCCAGAGATCCTTCCTAAACTGAATAAAATCGTCTAATAGTTGTGCAGAGTATGATGAAATGGACGTCCCTGGTGCTGAATGGGTATTAAATCTTATCTGTACTTATATATGCAGTTATGTAACGCAACATATATAAGTCAACATCTGAAAGGTGCAGTTATGTAACGCAACATATATAAGTCAACATCTGAAAGGTTAATTAAGGGGAGGCAGTTGGTTTTTCTGGCTCCTCTTCTCCCTCATGCTTAGCCCATTGGTTTTTAGATATTTAGACAATCGGTCCATTAGTTTGGCGATTTTAAGACTTTACGCCCCATTTCTTTGTTAATATTAAGACCTTTAGTGCCATTTGGGTGTCGATTTTTTCCTGGCGAGCGATAGCAAGCCTGTAGTTTTAAGAGTAACCGGCCTTTGGCTGGGACATTTTTCTGCGGGAAAATGTACAAATTTATATCGAAGGGGTGTCTTGTGGTTATTTTTTTAAAAGTTTGATAGAGGTTTAGAGACCAAACTAAACCCCCTCCTTAAACCATTGAGCTGAACCAGTAAAGTATACTGCACTATACCGTCTGAGCTCCCTTAACCCGTACAGTACCAGTGACGTCTTTTTCTTCGTATTCTGGCAACTATTAGACGCTTATATTCAGCTTAGGAAGAACCTCTAGTAAGCAATAATATGGCTTCAGATTATCTCAACCAACCCTTTTAAAAACCACAGATCCTTCCTAAGCTGCATAATATCGTCTTAATACAGCTTGAATTAAATATAACACACGTCGCTGGTACTAAGAGGGTTAATGAGACACAGAATACTCCTTCTTTATTTTTGAAGAACTAAAATTATAATGTTATTTGCATGCATCGATTCTATAATGTGTGGCCTCCTTTATTAGTTTACAGAACAGTGTCAACGCGCACCCAGATAGAGAGTAACGATGACATTGGGTTTTCATCGCTAGTAAATTCATAATGTGAAATTGAGCAAGGATTCCATATGTTTTCGTCATTTTAAGAATGGTGGAAAATCTAATAACATATTATTATTATTATTATTATTATTATTATTATTATTATTAGTATTTCTATTAAACACAATTTAAACAAAACAAACACGATTATAAATGCGTGCGTAACTTATTTGGTTGAAGGTGAATGATACTACCTGGCAATGTAGATATGACAACATTGGGGTAGATATTATTATTAGTAGATGAAGTGAGATAAACCTAAACGAAGTCAGTTGATGGGGTCATGAATAGAAGGTCTGTGGCCGTAAAGGAGCGAGTTTATCTTCTGTATGTGTGAGAAGACAGTGAACGATACCACTGGTGAGACGATCAATGGTGTCTTTGTGTGGAGATGGTCGGTGTGGAGATGGCCTGATAAGTAGACAAGGGTAAAGGTAAGAGTCGGGGAAGTAATAATAATTATATTAATGAATTTACGTCAGCACATAAGAGGTTACTATCAACGTTATGCATAAGTATTTATAGATTTATCGTTCTAAATGTAAGTATATAAGCTTACTATTCGCTTAAATGAATAGTATAATTATAACCTGTGTATTCTAGTATGTTTGATATATATACAGTATATATATACAGTATATACATATGCATGCAGTCAGGTTAAACTGTATTGGGTGTGGTAGTACGTCCTAGTGTGTTTCACACCTCGACGACGTATACAGACTAATAATACACATAACAAAGCCACTCCAACAGCTTCCTCTCTCTCCAACATCCCTTCTCCCCTCTTTACACACTTTAGAAAATAGGAAAGTAGAAAGTAGCTACGTGGTGCCGTTGTAAAGGCTTATTCCTCAATACCTTCACCTTCGCCTTCTCTGTTCATCCCGGACACAAGAAACACCGCCCCGCCTCCATCAACAGTCGTTGATGTCTTTAAAGAGAAGAAACGAAGTCCCAAGAAGTTCGTGTCCTGGTAACTGAGTTTGTACGACCGAAGCATATTTACAGGTGGTACACATAAGTTTTGAGTAAGTTGGGAAAAGTTCAATTGAATTACAAACAAAAGCTAAATTCAATCTATTTCGTATTGTACTTTTATTGGATGTCTCAACGTTGTGGATTTACTTATGCTTACATACATACATACTCAAAATTATTTCTACAACCCTGTGCGCTATTAAAGCTGCATACCAGGATCCTGCAAATGAAACGACCTAATCTATTACCCCACGATATTGCAAAGGCATTATTATACAATATGCTTCTGGTTGATTTACGTGTAGATTTCAAATATATTATGGTCGAAAACCCAATACAAAACAAAGACGAATAGCAGAAAACAAGTTGTGCAACCATAACCACATAATATAGAAGCTGTATTTGTTTGTTTCATGGCCACTTAAGTCGTTTTACCTCCTAGTTCCTCACAAATCTAAAGCATGTTTACTGTTTTATTAATCTAACCCCCAATTTTCTTGTGATAGTGATCTTTGAGATTTTTAACTGTGGCGTTTGTTTTTGAGAAGTATCAAAGTGTCACCTAAAAGTATTGACGACGATTCATTACAATCCAATTTTATATAAATCATTCGCGCAAACATGCAAGCAAAAACATACAAAGACACAGACAGTACTAATTATAGCACTTAAACAGCTTCTGTTTATACGAAGATCCCAAAAATACGTATTTTCACGGAATTTCGTGGCATGTCGGATATTAAACTAAGTGCTTTAAGTCTGTGAAGGATCTGTGAGATTTTAAAATTTATTTGATTCTTAGAATTTTCTGATATAGCTTAATAACGTCTTGGGGAAAGCCAGAACAAATTTATATTGCCACCATCATGTTGAAGTGGATACTATTTCCATGCCTTTTACTATGATTATCTGGCGTTAAGCTTTGCTATACATTAACCATAATTACTGTCACTGTACATTCGCTATAAATAGTACATAATTTAAAATAACTCATGCCCAATCATGCTCAAGATCTATTGTGAAAAATCTGTAAACTTTATAGTGAAACGCATTAATGTAACACCATCAAGATAACAAATATACAGTAAATACTAATCCGCTTGTGATTAAAGAAACCCAAAACTGTCTAGGTAAAGTTATAAATATTTGAAATTCACAATTTGCAGCAGCTTCTATTAAACGCTTTATTTAAATTAATTAATGCATATAGTAATTTGCAACGATAATCGGTTTGGAGTTCCGTGGAGAATGAAATGTATTATCATTATTTATTTATTTACTTTTTGTTTTCATTATTGTGTTAATTTACTATTATTATTATTATTATTTTTTTTTTTGTCGAGCCAGAACATAGGACCACGGAAATCTGAACCAGGGTGGGTGCTGCAACCAGACATAATATGACGCAAGATGTACGTCTTGAAGTGAATTTAATTGAATTGACACAATTGTACCTGTGTTGTCTTGTATGCAACATACGGTTACGCTTTATTTCATATACTACCTTGTGTATTTGTGTCTTTTCTTGTCTTTTTTCTTTTACTTGGCTTATTTTTGGTAAAGATTGGACATCCAATCCATAGCACAAATACAAGCAAAGTGAAAACACAAAACAAAAAACAAATAAACAAGGAAGTTTACTAAAGAGAGCGTAACTGTATGGTGCATGATTATACAAAAATACAGGTACAATTGTGTGAATTAAATTACATTTACTTCAAAAGAGATTTTTGCGACATATTATGTTTGGTTGCGGCCTCGGTGTAAACACACCATAAGGCTGACCGGCCCACACGAGGCACACCCCTTCCACACTCGATATTCCAACATTCAAAACAAATTTAGATGTACATTTACTTGTAAACATAATACATTTCAGTATCATTCCAACACCAACCATACCCTCTAATGTCACCCACATTGACCCAAGGTAGAAGCCAGAGGAACCAACCGACCAGAACGCATAATTTCCCCCATTTTACACCACTTAATATGGTAATAACCTTGTCGGCTCCCATCTTAATCTGTTTAATACTATCTGGTCCGACGCTTTGGGGGTTATTGGCATTGTGATATTATGTTTAATTGTTATCGACGATTTATATTGCTTTTGCCATTTGCGAAAAACTGTATTTTAGTTTGCTCCCTAGGCTAACGAAAACGCCTTTCCAGTCTGTCTTAAAATTATATAAAATGACAACCCAGACCCAGTTCAAGCTAAATGTGTACATTATCATAATAACAATAATAATAATAATAATAATAATAATAATAATAATACAAATATTAATGATAAACATATTTGAAAACAGTCTTATTAGTTTACCTGACACCCTGCCTCGGCTAACTCTTTTATCTCTGTCTTTCCTCTAACGTCTTTCCTTCTTGCTGGAAGTTTGCTCTCATTCAACCTGTCCCAAAGAAGGATGACCGTTTTCAACCCTTCAACTATCGTCCAATTGCTCTCATTTCTTGCATCTAAAATGTGTTTATAATTATTCTTAGTTCAAAATTTCTGAAGCATTTATAATCCCATAATCTACGTTCAGATCACCAGTATGGTTTCCTTCCTTATGGATTCCTAATGGCGATCTTCTTTCTTACCTAACTAACTCTTGGTCATCCTCCTTTTGGGACTTCAGTGAGACCTTCTCGTTTCTGCTAGACATATTGAACCCCTTCGATAGAGTCTGGTTCAAATCTCTAATTTGTAAGCTACCCTCCTTCGGTTTCTATCCTTCCATCTGTGCCTTTATCTCTAATTTCCTTTTTGGCCGTTCCATGCCTGTGGTTGTGGACGGCTATCGCTCACTTCTTCAATTACCTATCAAATCCGGTGTTCCTCAGGGTTCTGTTCTGTCTCCAGTTTTCTTTCTAATATTCATTAATGATCTCCTTAACTGTACCTCTAGTGCTATTCACTCATATGTTGATGACTGTACCTTACACTATTCAACTAATTTTCCACAACGACCCTTCATGCAGTCATACCAAAATTCATGTGATAAGGCCATAGCACGCCTATCTTATGATCTATCAATTATCTCCGATTGGGGCAGAGAAAATCTTGTTACTTTCAAAGCTTCCAAAATCCCATTTCTCCTTCTTTCTATCTGTCACAATCTTCCACATGACTTTCCCTTATTCTTCAACAATACACAAATAAATCCTTCATCTTCTCTCAGTGTTCTTCATGTTTCTTTTTCTGTCAACCTATCTTGGAAAAATCATATTACCACTCTTGCTAAACTATCTTTCCAGAAGTTAGGTGTGCTCAATCGTCTCCGTGGCTGCTTCACCCACTCTTAGCTTCTTGCTCTGTATAGTAGGCTACACCCATGTATCGAGTATTGTTTGTTTGTGAGGGGAGATTCCTTCTATACCGCACTTCTCGAAACGGTAGTCAAAAGCATGTTGCCTCATCAACTAACTCACTTCCTCTTACTAGTTCCCTACAATATTTTTCTTCACGGCACAATGTTGCATCTCTTTCACTCTTCTGTCACTATTACAACACTCAGTGTTCTTCAGAGCTATCAGAGTGCATACCCCCTCCCTTACTGCGAGTGGGTGGCACCCGCCTTTCAACATAATCCCACTCCTATTCCATCCAGTTCTCCAACCTAAGAATTAACAAATTTTCTCAGTATTTCTTCTATTCAAAAGGTGAACTCTCTCCCTCAATCAATCTTTCCTTCAACCTATGACTTAGAATACTTTAAACTTCATGTGTCCAGGCAGTTTGGCTCCAACGTCCGTTGAATTTCGCTCTTTGTCACATTTTTGGCTTTGGGGGAGACCCTCGTTTTTTTTTTTTTTTTTTTTTTTTTTTCTATGTGATTGAGGGAGGCAAAAGGCATAACTGCCTATAGCGAGTGCCTTTACAGGCAGCCTGCCTTTTTTCTCCTTCGTACACATAATAAAAAACGTTAGTAACCAAGTCTTAATACAACGTTATTTTATACGAAAAGTTACCTAGGCTGCATGTTATATGTTTTTCCCAGGAATTACAGCAAGTGTGTAAGCATTACAAATCTCATTCTAGCACCATCCCCTATTTTACGAAAGTTTGTCCTTCTCAATCCAGTATATATTTATTCGCCTTCACAGGTTTTGTTCCTGTCCCCACAACATTTTGGTTTTGTCATCCACTTTCAGACTCGTTATAATAACAATAATGTAATCTCACGTGTTAATCATGGTAACCATTAGCGGTCGGTAGCAGCCATAGGAGGTACACAAAAATCATTAGAACAGAATCATGATGCTGCCTATTGTCATCTAACTACATTGTTCTCTGGATTGAATAGGGTCTTGGAACTATATTAACCCTTTTGTGTACGGGAAGACGTACCTGAATCTTCCTGGGACACTTAAAAACCTTTGGGATCATCAGGGAAGTTTAGAAACCATTAGTTTATTATTTGTAATCCCTTCAGTTGTGTTTGAGAGATCTTATTGGCAAAACAACACTTTTGGAGAGCTAATTTTGAGATTAGGAGAGTTTTATATATAAATACTAAGCAGCATCTTAGGAGCCTGAAAGGGTTAACAGTGATTGAAGGGAGAGCTGATTACGGTACTTATTCCGATTATATAATAATAGTTCTGGGTCTAAGGAACGGGTAACTTATATGATATACACCTTTTGGTAGTAGGTAGAGCTCTCGTCTCACACACGAGGGGTCGGGGGTTCAATCCCCGGCCGGGCGGAGACAAATTGGGCTTGTCTCCTTTCATGTATTAGCCTCAGTTCACCTAGCTGTAAATAGGTACCTGGAATAAGTGGACGACGTTGTGACGTCCCATCTGGGGTTGGCAAAAATGGTGCAAGGCGAGATGGGTATCATATGGTTCACCTAAGCTGATGGCTACCTAAGCCTTCGGGCGAGACGGTACCGTCTATAGTGAGAATGGTACCATACAGATCCACCCTAAGCCTTCGTTTCCGATGTCGCCAATTGGCTAAATACAGACTACACACACATCCACAGCCATTCCAACAGTACATAAAACACTTAACATGCATTTCACGCAATACATTCCCAGTTAAGGAGGCGCGATAATAATGAGTTTAGCTCGCATTGCGTGGATTCCCCTTGACGAACAAGTAACTGAGTAACACACCCACACAGGCATTAACTATACAAACAAAAAGTGATTTCGTACATTGTCATCGTCGTGTTAATCAAACTTTGTTTGGTCTACTAGATCGTGTTGCTGTCAGATCCTGCTTATCAACAAATGGTTTGACTTGAAGACAAAAAAATGCATAATAATGTACAAATAACAGCCACAGTATATTTTCTGCTGAGCTATGTCAAAGCCGTGACTATTGAAACCTTTAATGCCTAAAAATATATTTCTCCTGCCCCCTTCTCATTACTACTATTTCAATAACTTCTTGTGGTGTTCAAGATTTCAAATGACTCAAGAGTAAAATTGGGGAGGAACTTTCGATTTTGAGATAATTTTCCCCTTCAGCATTTTACCTGCATGGGTTTTTAAGATTTCATTATGATTAACCCAAGGACTGCGAGGATCCTTCCCGAATGTATTACATGGCGAATGCGGCGTTCCTTCCTCGTAGCTCCTCATAGTTATGTGTTTCGGTATTGGTGGCAATTTTTTAAGGATCTTTGAAGATTTTTTGACAAAAAGATCTCAGTTTGTGCTCATTGATGGGTGTCATTCCCCTTCTGTTCCTATTGTTTCTGGCATTCCACAAGGCAGTGTCCTTGGGCCTTTGCTTTTCATTATTTTTACTGCTGACCTGTGTTCCGAGCTTGAAAATAAACTAATCTCCTACGCCGATGATACAACTTTATATGCGTCAATTCCATCACCAATATATCGACACGTAATTGCTACTGCTCTGAGTAGGGATTTAGCCAAATTACATCATGGTGTGAACTTTGGGGTATGAAACTTAATGCTAGTAAAACACACTCCATTATCATCAGCAGATCTCATACCTTGGATTCTCCCCATCCTTATCTACAAGTTTCTGGCATGCAAATTGAGAATGTGGATACTCTGCGTTTGTTAGGAGTTACTCTGGATCCCAAACTTACTTTTGAAAAGCATATTCGTTCTTTCTCTTCCATTTCCCCAAAAATTGGTCTGCTTCGCAAGGTTTATAAAACATTTGCTTGTGACGCCGCAGTTATCAAGTCTTTATGCTTTTATATTGCCACAATTCGAGTACTGCTCACCTGTCTGGTTGTCAGCAGCTGACTGCCATCTCAAGTTGCTTGTCAGGTCACTAAATTCTATCAGTTTTATTCTACCTCATTTGTCTCTTGATCTGTCATCGACGTAAAGTTGGTGCCCTTAGTCTTTTATTTAAAGTTTTTAACAACCCTCAGCATCCCTTACATGGGGTTCTGCCTGGGCCTTATGTCCGGGCTCGTGCAACTAGATTCACAAGCAATCTTAATGAGCTTACCATGAGCCGTTTTCATTTTTCTACTACACAGTTTTCACGGTGTTTTGTGCCAGCCATGGTTGACTTGTGGAATAAGTTGCCAAATGAGCTAGTCAATTCAGCTCATATCTCCATTTTTAAGTCTAGAGTTAATTCTTTTTTGCAGCATTAAGTCTAATTTTTAAACTTATTTTATTCTATTTTATTGTATTATATTTATACTTGATATCCTCCACTGCATAATATGTTATCTGTGTTTAATATATGTATATAATCAGTATACAGTATATGTTTGTTTTTTTCCTAAGTTGCCGTAGTCTCTCTCCAGTGCCTCCGGGTGTTTTGTGTGGATTCATCTTGCTGGTGTTTCTGCACCCTGGTTGGAGACTTCGGCATCTCATATAATAATAATAATAATAATAATAACAAAAAGAGTCAGAGACCTCTGAATCTGTTTTCGTAGCTCGTTTTTCTAGTCGTTGGAACAAGAATAGTAGCCCTAGGTTAAACTTTTTCTAATTGGTCCATGTCTTTCCTGATTACTGGAGTATACAATATTTCTCAACAGAACTAAATTAAAATTAATTATGATTCATTCGTGTCTGCCAAGTGTTTTGTTCTTGTTGCGAGAGAGATAACCAATGTTGAAATTATAAAGGCATGGCATTATTCTTCAGAGTTCTTGTTGATACGAAAACACAAACACAAACTTGAAAAATTAGAGATCAGGTAAAGATATTAGACAATTCATGGAGGATGGAGAGAGAAGATGTAATTGTCAGTCTTCTTCCCTCTACCGATCAATCACCCAATTATTCCATCATAAAATCCACCCTCTGACCACCACCCATCAATTTAACCAAAACTATGTGGTAATTAAGGTGAACAGCAGGAGGTATAGCCGTCACCTTGTTTGGCTAGTGTCAGTCTCAGATGCCAGTATGTCATCTGAGCAATATAATTTTCTGGAACATATGATGGTAAGGCAAAAGATCAATGTTGATCGGGTTTATAAGTGTTCGGAGGTAGACGTGATGTTTTATAGATGATATTTTGAGAATTGTATTAACATTCTTATAATTTCCACTTCGATTAATACGAAGCTTTGCTTTGTATCTGCTCAACTTTGCAATTGAAATATAAAATATTTTTTACTCAGTTGATGTGTTTGCGGAATGAAGCGTGTATGGTAAATACATTATATAGTCTTCATGTCTTGCTTATCCTAAATATTTAGCAATTTGAGCAATTGATGATCGATAGTACATTATATCTGAGCTGGGAGTCATAGAAAAAGTGTTTTGAAATATTATTAATTTAGGTGTAAAGCAAATGTTGGTAGAATATACCATTGTATAAAATGTGCACTAATACTTCTGACATAATTATACAAGCGGTTCAAACAATTATAATGTCAAGCCTGTGGCACAGTATCTCCTGGCATTTATGTCCACAGCATGCTTTAATGTTTAATTTTTGTTTAGCAACGTAATAACATGTTTTGTTACTTTACAGTGCATTAATTGGCTCTGGCTCATATATAATGTACTTGATTATCAACAACGTCCTTAACATAACATATTGATATATGTTCAGTGATAATAATATTCAAGCACCCTTTATTTATTTGACATATTACAATTATATATATTTAAGTATTTATTGGATGTAAAATATCATTGCTCTTTATATAGAAGAAGTAAGGTCTATTGTTAGATTTGCCATAATTCGAACGATTATATATACTGTATAATTATACAGTATCTGGGTATTCTCCTGGGTGACCTAGATGTGTGCGAATTTTGTGTTTTGTCTGTGTTTGTTTGCTGTTTTGTCTTGTGTTTTGTGTTTTTCTGTTCTTGCTCTGTCTAGCAGCCACCCCCAAGAAAATACAAAACAAAATAATAATAATAATAAAATAGAGGAAAATACAATAAAAATAGGAAAAGTGGGGATTGGGCCTGAGCATATAGAATATAGAATATAATACTGTATATATATATATATATATATATATATATATATATATATATATATATATATATAATCTGTATAATTTATATACTTTTATGTTATGTGCATGAAGGGGACAAAAGGCAAAGCTGACTAATATAAGTAGGTATGGTATAGCTTGAGTGGGTTACTTGCCTGACCTTTTATATATTTCATGTCAAGTCACAAAGGTGGGCGATAGGGTGTAGATGGGAGGCAGATAAGTGGTGGGTGACAGGTAAACAGGTGGTGGGTAACAGGTAGACAGGTCGTAGGTGACAGGTAAACAGGTGGTGGGTGACAGGTAACAAGGTGGTGGGTGACATGCAAACAGATGGTGGGAGACAAGTAAACAGGTGGTGGGTGACAGGTAAACAGATGGGGGTGATGGGTAAACAGGTGATGGGTGACAGGTAAACAGGTGGTGGGTGACAGGTAAACAGGTGGTGGGTGATCGATAAACGGGTGATGGGTAAACAGGTGGTGGGTGGCAGGAAAACAGGTGGTAGGTGACAGGAAAACAGGTGGGGGGTGATGGGTAAACAGGTGGTGGGTGACAGGTAAACAGGTGGTGGATGATGGGTAAACAGATGGTGGGTGATGGGTAAATAGGTGGTGGGTGACAGGTAAACAGGTGTTCGGTGACAGGTAAACAGATGGTGGGTGACAGGTGGTGGGTGATGGGTAAACAGGTGGTGGGTGACAGGTAAATCGGTGGTGGGTGATGGGTTAACAGATGGTGGGTGACTGGTAAATAGGGGGTGGGTGACAGGTAAACGTGGTGGGTGACAGGTAAACAGGTGGTGGATGATGGCTAAACAGATGGTGGGTGATGAGTAAACAGGTGGTGGGTGATGGGTAAACAGGAGGTGGATGATGGGTAAACAGGTGGTGGGGGACAGGTAGACAGGTGGTGGATGACAGTTAAACAGGTGATGGGAGACAGATGGTGGGAGACAGGTAGACAGGTGGTGGATGACAGTTAGACAGTTGGTGGTATAACAGGTAAACATATGGTGGGTGACAGGTAGACATGTGCAGGTGGTGGGTGACAGGTAGCCATGTGCAGGTGGTGGATGACAAGTAGACAGGTGATGGGTGACAGGTAGGCAGGTGGTGGGTGATGGGTAGCCAGGTGGTGGGTGATGGGTAGCCAGGTGGTGGGTGACAGGTAGACAGGTGGTGGGTGACAGGTAGACAGATGGTAGGTGACAGGTAGACAGGTAATGGGTGACAGGTAGACAGGTGTTGGGTGACAGGTAGACAGGTAGACAGGTGGTGGGTGACAGGTAAACAGGTGGTGGGTGACAGGTTAACAGGTAGTGGGTGACAGGTAGACGGATGGTGGGTGACAGGTAAACCGGTGGTAGGTGACAGATAAACAGGTGATGGGTGACAGATAGACAGAAGGTGGGTGACAGGTAAACAGGTGGTGGATGACAGGTAAACAGAAGGTGGGTGACAGGTAAACAGGTGGTGTGTGTGTTACGAACTGGCACTCGGGTACACAAGGGCTCTCAATCAGGACTCGAATACGGCTCGCTGCCACAACGGAAACACATGATCCCAACCCCTGAGTACTGCCAGCCGAACAAAAAACACCAATACCCTCCAGAGTTCAATCTGCTATAACGGGGTATACAAGAACTCGGTACTAGTGTTCAACAACAGACTAATAAAGAGACAGGAATTATCTAGTCTGGTCAACAATCAAACAATGAAGTAAGAAACAACAACACCAAAGAATAGTGTTGGCCGAAGCCGAAGTAATCCACCCTTGACTATGAACTTAAGAAGTCCGCCACCCTCTACTTCGGATCGGCACTATTACGTTACGTTAATTAATAGTCCTTAAGCATCGAGCAAGGAATCTTCTGAAAAAAGTTAGATGCTTCTCGGATGCTCGTAAGAAGTACGTATCGGATTTTGAACAGTAATTCAATAAGCAAAAACACTGGCAATTAAATACTATTAAAGGCTTAAATTGGCATAATAATAATTAAAAGAATATGCAATAGTAAATGGCAAACATTAAAAGGAAGTACTCCGCAAATGCAACAGCAATAGCCTACTCGGATTGTGCTCGTGGGCCACTAATCACTAAAGTAGCCAAGCTTGCAACACATGAAATCAATAGTGCATAAACAAAATCATACATAAGGAACGCTTCAATACTATTCTGTATCTACTAATCGAGTAAAGTCTAGCTGGGGTACTGTGGGCAAAAGGTAGCAGTGACTGAGCAAAAACGGCTTGTAGCCTAGCGAAGTCCTCACGACTGTTTAAAGTATTACATTAAAACTAACAAGTGCATTTTGAGAAATCCAGATCCCTTGTATCTGGTTTTCTCCCGGCTCCTTGACAAAGTAAAAACAAACTGTTAATAAAATACAGGGTGGTTAGGCTCTTGCCCTCACGCACTGTAAATTATAAACTCAACACAGTCAGCCGCGAAGACAACCTAGGCTTCACTGAACCGAAACGAGTATGCAGGTTTATCGCTTAACCACTGCATCAAACAACAACTCGTAACACAGAAAAGCCTTACCCCAGTCTAGCATTACCTAGACCAGCAGAAAACAGGAATAATAATAATAACACACAGGGAAATGCATATACAAGTGCAACAAACATAAATCAATCCTATTCTAAGTCAACCCTTCCAAAATAGGCTATCTAATAGGCAAGTATCTCGTGAGAACTCAAGCGATAATACGTTGGCTGACTAGCTCTGCACCAACGGGACCATGGAAGTTAAACAGGGCAGGGAAAAGAGGAAATAAGAGTGTAAGGTAGTAGAGAACGTTCTCATCAGTCAGAAGAATATAAATAATTAGCAAGGGAAATGAGAAGTCGCTCTGCCTAATGAGTTCTGATGAAAAAATGGCTAGACTTCCCTTTTATACCCGGCCCTCTAGTGAGCCCAACATGAACTACTAAGGACCGCCCACTGACAACCATTACGTAATTTCTCTCTCTCCTCTGGGATACACAAAGGTTCCCCTAGCACTGAGGGAGGGAGGAGTGCTAGTGAGTTAGGCCTACCTCCTGCCTGGCGTACCCACTGACCCCTAACTGTGGCTGTTTCTCTTCCCATCATTACAAATAAGTTTTACACACAATACTTATAACTAATGATATAAAATAGAACTCGTTGACTCAGATGAAAACAAAATACATATTCTTAATACTTATAGCACAACGGCTCACATGAACTAAGTTAGGAAACTCTACATAGACTACAGCCAAAGTTCCTGCCCTGACGATCCTAGCGAGAGTGGGGCATGACTAGGCGTTCTGTACAGCATGCTCACACGTGGACATGCGTGACATGTGCCAGGTAAACAGGTGGTGGGTAACAGGTAGACAGGTGGGGGGTGACAGGTAAACAGATAGTGGGTGAGAGGTAAACAGGTGGTGGGTGACAGGTAAACAGGTGGTGGGTGACAGGTAGACAGGTGGTGGGTGACAGGTAAACAGGTGGTGGGTGACAGGTGGACAGGTGGTGGGTGACAGGTAAACAGGTGGTGAGTGATGGGTAAACAAGTGGTGGGTGACAGGTAAACAGGTGGTGGGTGACAGGTAGACAGATGGTGGGTGGCAGGTAAACAGGTGGTGGGTGACAGATAAACATGTGGTGGGTGACAGGTAAACAGGTGGTGGGTGACAGGTAAACAGGTGGTGGGTGACAGGTAGACAGGTGGTGGGTGTTAGGGAAACAGGTGGTGGGTGATGGGTAAACAGGTGGTGGGTGACAGATAAACAGGTGGTTGGTGACAGGTAAACAGATGGTGGGTGACAGGTAAACAGGTGGTGGGTGACAGGTAAACAGGTGGTGGGTGACAGGTAAACAGGTGGTGGGTGATGGGTAAACAGGTGGTGGGTAACAGGTAGACTTGGTGGTGGGTGACAGGTAAACAGGTGGTGGGTGATGGGTAAACAGGTGGTGGGTGACAGGTTAACAGGTGGTGGGTCACAGGTAAAAAGGTGGTGGGTAATGGGTACCTGTTGGTGGGTGACAGGTAATCAGGTGGTGGGTGATGAGTAAAAATATGGTGGGTGACAGGTAAACAGGTGGTGGGTGACAGGTATACAGGTAGTGGGTGACAGGTAAACAAGTGGTGGATGATGGGTAAAGAGGTGGTGGGTGATGGATAAACAGGTGGTGGGTGACAGGTGGTGGGTGATGGGTAAACAGGTGGTGGGTGACAAGTGATGGGTGATGGGTGAACAGGTGGTGGGTGACAGTTAAACAGGTGGTGGGAGACAGGTGGTGGGTGACAGGTAGACAGGTGGTGGATGACAGTTAGACTGGTGGTGGGTAAAAGGTAAACAGATGGTGGGTAAAAGGTACACATGTGCAGGTGGTGGGTGACAGGTAGACAGGCGGTGGGTGACAGGTAGACATGTGCAGGTGGGGGATGACAGGTAGACAGGTGACAGGTAGACAGGTGGTGGGTGATGGGTAGCCAGGTGGTGGGTGACAAGTAGACAGGTCGTGGGTGACAGGTAGATAGATGGTGGGTGACAGGTAGTCAGGTGATGGTTGACAGGTAGACAGGTGGTGGGTGACAGGTAGACAGGTGGTGGGGGACAGGTAGACAGGTGGTCTGTGACAGGTAAACAGGTGGTGGATGAGAGGTTAACAGGTGGTGGGTGACAGGCAGACAGATGGTGGGTGACAGGTAAACTGGTGGAGGGTGACAGATAAACAGGTGATGGGTGACAGGTAGACAGAAGGTGGGTGACAAGTAAACAGGTGGTGTGTACCAGGTATACAGGTGGTGGGTGACATGTAGACAGGTGGTGGGTGACAGCTAAACAGGTGGTGAGTGACAGGAAAACAGATGGTGGGTGACAGGTAAACATGTGGTGGGTGACAGGTAAACAGGTGGTGGGTGATGGGTAAAGAGGAAGTGGGTGACAAGTAGACAGGTGGTGGGTGACAGGTAAATAGGTGGTGGGTGACAGGTAAACAGGTGGTGGTTGACAGGTAAAAATGTGGTGGCTGATGGGTAACCAGTTGGTGGGTGACAGGTAAACAGGTGGTGGGTGACATGCAAAATGGATATGGGTGATGGGTAAACAGGTGGTGGGTGATGGGTAAACAGGTGGTGGGTGATGGGTAAACAGGTGGTGGGTGATGGGTAAACAGGTGGTGGGTGATGGGTAAACAGGTGGTGGGTGATGGGTAAACAGGTGGTGGGTGATGGGTAAACAGGTGATTGGTGACAGGTAAACAGGTGGTGGGTGATGAGTAAACAGGCGGTGGGTGACAGGTAGACAGGTGGTGGGTGACAGGTAAACAGGTGGTGGGTGATGGGTAAACAGGTGGTGGGTGACAGGAAAACAGCTGGTGGGTGATGGGTAAACAGGGGGTGGGTGACCGGTAGACAGGTGGTGGATGACAGGTAAAAAAGTGGTGGGTGACAGGTAAACAGGTGGTGGGTGAGAGGAAAACATGTGGTGGGTGACAGGTAAACATGTGGTGGGTAATGGGTAAACATGTGGACGGTGACAGCTAAACAGGTGGTGAGTGACAGGTAAACAGGTGGTGGGTGACATGTAGACAGGTGTTTGGTGACAGGTAAACAGGTGGTGGGTGATAGGTAGACATGTGGTGGGTGACAGTTAGACAGGTGGTGGGTATTGGGTAAGCAGGTGGGGGGTGACAGTTAGACAGGTGGTGGGTATTGGGTAAGCAGGTGGTGGGTGACAGGTAAACAGATGGTGGGTGATGCGTAACCAGGAGGTGGGTGATGGGTAAACAGGTGGTGGGTGACCGGTAGACAGGTGTTGGGTGACAGGTAGACAGGTGGTGGGGGTCAGGTAAACAGGTGGTGGGTGATCGGTAAACAGGTGGTGGGTGACAAGTTAACAGGTAGTGGGTGACAGGTGGTGGGTGACAGGTAAACAGGTGGTGGGTGACAGATAAACAGGTGGTGGGTGACAGGTAAACAGGTGGTTGGTGACAGGTAAACAGATGGTGGGTGACAGGTAAACAGGTGGTGGGTGACAGGAAAACAGGTGGT
Organism: Paralithodes platypus; assembly: GCA_032716605.1. NCBI lineage: Eukaryota > Metazoa > Arthropoda > Malacostraca > Decapoda > Lithodidae > Paralithodes > Paralithodes platypus. The sequence goes on along the minus strand of CM064502.1, from coordinate 41,125,528 downwards.
GGGTGACAGGTAGACAGGTGGTGGGTGACAGGTAAACAGGTGGTGGGTGAAGGGTAAACAGGTGGTGGGTAACAGGTAGACTTGGTGGTGGGTGACAGGTAAACAGGTGGTGGGTGATGGGTAAACATGTGGTGGGTGGCAAGTAGATAGGTGGTGGGTGACAGGCAACCAAGTGGTGGGTGACAGGTAAACAGGTGGTGGGAGACAGGTAAACAGGTGGAGGGTGATGGGTAAACAGATGGTGGGTGATGGATAAACAGGTGGTGGGTGATGGGTAAACAGGTGGTGGGTGACAAGTGATGGGTGATGGGTGAACAGGTGGTGGGTGACAGTTAAACAGGTGGTGGGAGACAGGTAGACAGGTGGTGGATGACAGTTTGACTGGTGGTGGGTAAAATGTAAACAGATGGTGGGTGTCAGGTAGACATGTGCAGGTGGTGGGTGACAGGTAGACAGGTGGTGGGTGACAGGTAGACAGGCGGTGGGTGACAGGTAGACATGTGCAGGTGGGGGATGACAGGTAGACAGGTGATGGGTGACAGGTAGACAGGTGGTGGGTGACAGGTAGACAGGTGGTGGGTGACATGTAGACAGATGGTGGGTGACTGGTAGTCAGGTGATGGGTGACAGGTAGACAGGTGGTGGGTGGCAGGTAGACAGGTGGTGGGGGACAGGTAGACAGGTGGTGGGTGACAGGTAAACAGGTGGTGGGTGAAGGGTAAACAGGTGGTGGGTAACAGGTAGACTTGGTGGTGGATGACAGCTAAACAGGTGGTGGGTGATGGGTAAACAGGTGGTGGGTGGCAAGTAGATAGGTGGTGGGTGACAGGCAAACAAGTGGTGGGTGACAGGTAAACAGGTGGTGGGAGACAGGTAAACAAGTGGAGGGTGATAGGTAAACAGATGGTGGGTGATGGATAAACAGGTGGTGGGTGACAGGTGGTGGGTGATGGGTAAACAGGTGGTGGGTGACAAGTGATGGGTGATGGGTGAACAGGTGGTGGGTGACAGTTAAACAGGTGGTGGGAGACAGGTAGACAGGTGGTGGATGACAGTTTGACTGGTGGTGGGTAAAAGGTAAACAGATGGTGGGTGTCAGGTAGACATGTGAAAGTGGTGGGTGACAGGTAGACAGGTGGTGGGTGACAGGTAGACAGGCGGTGGGTGACAGGTAGACATGTGCAGGTGGGGGATGACAGGTAGACAGGTGATGGGTGACAGGTAGACAGGTGGTGGGTGACAGGTAGCCAGGTGGTGGGTGACAGGTAGACAGGTGGTGGGTGACAGGTAGACAGATGGTGGGTGACAGGTAGTCAGGTGATGGGTGACAGGTAGACAGGTGGTGGGTGGCAGGTAGACAGGTGGTGGGGGACAGGTAGACAGGTGGTGGGTGACAGATAAACAGGTGGTGGGTGACAGGTTAACAGGTGGTGGGTGACAGGCAGAGAGATGGTGGGTGACAGGTAAACAGGTGGTGGGTGACAGATATGCAGGTGATGGGTGACAGGTAGACAGAAGGTGGGTGACAGCTAAACAGGTGGTGAGTGTCAGGTAAACAGATGGTAGGTGACAGGTAATCAGGTGGTGGGTGACAGGTAAACAGGTGGTGGGTGACAGGTAGACATATGTTGGGTGACAGGTAAACAGGTGGTGGATGACAGGAAACAGGTGGTGGGTGACAGGTAGACTTCAATGGTGGTGGGTGACAGGTAAACAGGTGGTGGGTGATCGGTAAAGAGGAAATGGGTGACAAGTAGACAGGTGGTGGGTGACAGGTAAATAGGTGGTGGGTGACAGGTAAACAGGTGGTAGGTGACAGGTAAAAATGTGGTGGGTGATGGGTAAACAGGTGGTGGGTGAAAAGTAAACAGGTGGTGGGTGACATGCAAACAGGATGTGGGTGATGGGTAAACAGGTGGCGGGTGATGGGTAAACAGGTGGTGGGTGATGGGTAAAGAGGTGATTGGTGACAGGTAAAGTGGTGGTGGGTGATGACTAAACAGGCGGTGGGTGACAGGTAGACAGGTGGTGGGTGACAAGTAAACAGGTGGTAGGTAATGGGTAAACAGGTGGTGGGTGACAGGAAAACAGGTGGTGGGTGATGGGTAAACAGGGGATGGGTGACCGGTAGACAGGTGGTAGATAGCAGGTAAACAAGTTTTGGGTGACAGGTAAACAGGTGGTGGGTGACAGGTAAACATGTGGTGCGTGACAGGTATACATATGGTGGGTAATGGGTAAACATGTGGACGGTGACAGCTAAACAGGTGGTGGGTGACAGGTAAGCAGGTGGTGGGTGACATGTAGACAGGTGCTTGGTCACAGGTAAACAGCTGGTGGGTGATAGGTAAACAGGTGGGGGGTGACAGTTAGACAGGTGGGGGGTGACAGTTAGACAGGTGGTGGGTATTGGGTAAACAGGTGGTGGGTGACAGGTAAACAGATGGTGGGTTATGGGTAAACAGGAGGTGGGTGTAGGGTAAACAGGTGGTGGGTGACAGGTAAACAGGTGGTGGGTGACAGGTAAAGAGGTGGTGGGTGACAGGTAAACAGGTGGTGAGTGTCAGGTAGACAGGAGGTTGGTGACAGATAAACAGGTGCTGGGTGACAGTTAGACAGGTGCTGTGTGATAGGTAGACATTTGGTGAGTGACAAGTAAACAGGTGGTGGGTGACAGGTAGACAGGTGGTGGGTGACAGGTAAACAGGTGGTGAGTGATGGATAAACATGTGGTGGGTGACAGATAAACAGGTGGTGGGTAACAGGTAGACAGATGGTGGGTGACAGGAAAACAGGTGGTGGGTGACAGGTAAACAGGTGGTGGGTGACAGGTAAACAGGTGGTGGGTGACAGGTAAACAGGTGGTGGGTGTCAGGTAGACAGGTGGTGGGTGACATGTAAGCAGGTGGTGGGTGACATGCAGACAGGTGCTTGGTCACAGGTAAACAAGTGGTGGGTGATAGGTAAACAGGTGGGGGGTGACAGGTAGACAGGTGGTGGGTATTGGGTAAGCAGGTGGTGGGTGACAGGTAAACAGATGGTGGGTTATGGGTAAACAAGAGGAGGGTGATGGGTAAACAGGTGGTGGGTGACAGGTAAACAGGTGGTGGGTGACAGGTAGACAGGTGGTGGGGGTTAGGTAAAAAGGTGGTGGGTGATGGGTAAACAGGTGGTGGGTGACAAGTTAACAGGTGGTGGGTGACAGGTAGACAGGTGGTGGGTGACAGGTAAACAGGTGGTGGGTGACAGATAAACAGGTGGTGGGTGACAGGTAAACAGGTGGTTGGTGACAGGTAAACAGATGGTGGGTGACAGGTAAACAGGTGGTGGGTGACAGGTAAACAGGTGGTGGGTGACAGGTAGACAGGTGGTGGGTGACAGGTAAACAGGTGGTGGGTGATGGGTAAACAGGTGGTGGGTAACAGGTAGACTTGGTGGTGGGTGACAGGTAAACAGGTGGTGGGTGATGGGTAAACAGGTGGTGGGTGGCAAGTAGATAGGTGGTGGGTGACAGGTAAACAAGTGGTGGGTGACAGGTAAACAGGTGGTGGGTGACAGGTAAACAGGTGGAGGGTGATGGGTAAACAGGTGGAGGATGGGTGGAGGGTGATGGGACAGGTAGACAGGTGGTGGGTGACAGGTAAACAGGTGGTGGGTGATGGATAAGCAGGTGGTGGGTGACAGGTGGTGGGTGATGGGTAAACAGGAGGTGGGTGACAAGTGATGGGTGATGGGTGAACAGGTGGTGGGTGACAGTTAAACAGGTGGTGGGAGACAGGGATGACAGTTAGACTGGTGGTGGGCAAAAGGTAAACAAATGGTGGGTGGCAGGTAGACATGTGCAGGTGGTGGGTGACAGGTAGACAGGTGGTGGGTGACAGGTAGACAGGCGGTGGGTGACAGGTAGACATGTGCAGCTGGGGGATGACAGGTAGACAGGTGATGGGTGACAGGTACACAGGTGGTGAGTGATGGGTAGCCAGGTGGTGGGTGACAGGTAGACAGGTGGTGGGTGACAGGTAGACTGATGGTGGGTGACAGGTAGTCAGGTGATGGGTGACAGGTAGACAAGTGGTGGGTGACTGGTAGACAGGTGGTGGGGGACAGGTAGACAGGTGGTGGGTGACAGGTAAATAGGTGGTGGGTGACAGATTAACAGGTGGTGATTGACAGGCAGACAGATGGTGGGAGACAGGTAAACAGGTGGTGGGTGACAGATACACAGGTGATGGGTGGCAGGCAGACAGAAGGTGGGTGACAGATAAACAGGTGGTGGGTGACAGGTAAACAGATGGTGGGTGAGAGGTAAAGAAGTGGTGTGTACCAGGTATACAGGTCGTGGGTGACATGTAGACAGGTGGTGGGTGACAGCTAAACAGGTGGTGAGTGACAGGTAAACAGATGGTGGGTGACAGGTAAACAGGTGGTGGGTGACAGGTAGACAGATGTTGGGTGACAGGTAAACAGGTGGTGGATTACAGGAAACAGGTGATGGGTGACAGGTAGACTTCAATGGTGGTGGGTGACAGGTAAACAGGTGGTGGGTGATGGGTAAAGAGAAAGTGGGTGACAAGTAGACAGGTGGTGGGTGACAGATAAATAGGTGGTGGGTGACAGGTAAACAGGTGGTGGGTGACAGGTAAAAATGTGGCGGGTGATGGGTAAACAGGTGGTGGGTGACAGGTAAACAGGTGGTGGGTGACATGCAAACAGGATGTGGGTGATGGGTAAACAGGTTGCGGGTGATGGGTAAACAGGTGATGGGTGATGGGTAAAGAGGTGATTGGTGACAGGTAAACAGATGGTGGGTTATGGGTAAACAAGAGGAGGGTGATGGGTAAACAGGTAGTGGGTGACAGGTAAACAGGTGGTGGGTGACAGGTGGTGGGGGTTAGGTAAACAGGTGGTGGGTGATAGGTAAACAGGTGGTGGGTGACAAGTTAACAGGTGGTGGGTGACAGGTAGACAGGTGGTGGGTGACAGGTAAACAGGTGGTGGGTGACAGATAAACAGGTGGTGGGTGACAGGTAAACAGGTGGTTGGTGACAGGTAAACAGATGGTGGGTGACAGGTAAACAGGTGGTGGGTGACAGGTAAACAGGTGGTGGGTGGCAGGTAGACAGGTGGTGGGTGACAGGTAAACAGGTGGTGGGTGATGGGTAAACAGGTGGTGGGTAACAGGTAGACTTGGTGGTGGGTGACAGGTAAACAGGTGGTGGGTGATGGGTAAACAGGTGGTGGGTGGCAAGTAGATAGGTGGTGGGTGACAGGTAAACAAGTGGTGGCTGACAGGTAAACAGGTGGTGGGGGACAGGTAAACAGGTGGAGGGTGATGGGTAAACAGGTGGTGGGTGATGGATAAGCAGGTGGTGGGTGACGGATAAGCAGGTGGTGGGTGACAGGTGGTGGGTGAGGGGTAAACAGGAGGTGGGTGACAAGTGATGGGTGATGGGTGAACAGGTGGTGGGTGACAGTTAAACAGGTGGTGGGAGACAGGAAGACAGGTGGTGGATGACAGTTAGACTGGTGGTGGGCAAAAGGTAAACAGATGGTGGGTGGCAGGTAGACATGTGCAGGTGGTGGGTGACAGGTAGACAGGTGGTGGGTGACAGGTAGACAGGCAGTGGGTGACAGGTAGACATGTGCAGGTGGGGGATGACAGGTAGACAGGTGATGGGCGACAGGTACACAGGTGGTGAGTGACGGGTAGCCAAGGTGGTGGGTGACATAAAGACAGGTGGTGGGTGACAGGTAGACAGATGGTGGGTGACAGGTAGTCAGGTGATGGGTGACAGGTAGACAAGTGGTTGGTGACTGGTAGACAGGTGGTGGGGGACAGGTAGACAGGTGGTGGGTGACAGGTAAATAGGTGGTGGGTGACAGATTAACAGGTGGTGGGTGACAGGCAGCCAGATGGTGGGAGACAGGTAAACAGGTGGTGGGTGACAGATAAACAGGTGATGGGTGACAGGTAGACAGAAGGTGGGTGACAGATAAACAGGTGGTGGGTGACAGGTAAACAGATGGTGGGTGAGAGGTAAACAGGTGGTGTGTACCAGGTATACAGGTCGTGGGTGACATGTAGACAGGTGGTGGGTGACAGCTAAACAGGTGGTGAGTGACAGGTAAACAGATGGTGGGTGACAGGTAAACAGGTGGTGGGTGACAGGTAGACAGATGTTGGGTGACAGGTAAACAGGTGGTGGATTACAGGAAACATTACAGGAGAAAGTGGGTGACAAGTAGACAGGTGGTGGGTGACAGGTAAATAGGTGGTGGGTGACAGGTGGTGGGTGACAGGTAAACATGTGGTGGGTGACAGCTAAATATGTGGTGGGTAATGGGTAAACATGTGGACGGTGACAGCTAAACAGGTGGTGGGTGACATGTAGACAGGTGCTTGGACACAGGTAAACAGGTGTTGGGTAATAGGTAAACAGGTGGGGGGTGACAGTTAGACGGGTGGGGGGTGACAGTTAGACAGGTGGTGGGTATTGGGTAAACAGGTCGGGGTGACAGGTAAACAGATGGTCGGTTATGGGTAAACAGGAGGTGGGTGGGGGATAAACAGGTGCTGGGTGACAGTTAGACAGGTGTTGTGTGATAGGTAGACATTTGGTGGGTGACAGGTAAACAGGTGGTGGGTGACAGGTAGACAGGTGGGTGGTGGGACAGGTAACAGGTGGTGAGTGATGGGTAAACAGGTGGTGGGTGACAGGTAAACAGGTGGTGGGTGACATGTAGACAGATGGTGGGTGACAGGTAAACAGGTGGTGGGTGACAGGTAGACAGGTGGTGTGTTAGTAAACAGGTGGTCGGTGATGGGTAAACAGGTGGTGGGTGACAGGTTAATAGGTGGTGGGTGACAGGTAGACAGGTGTTGGGTGACAGGTAAACAGGTGGTTGGTGACAGGTAAACAGATTGTGGGTGACAGGTAAACAGGTGGAGGTGACGGTAAACAGGTGGTGGGTGTCAGGTTAACAGGGTGGGTGACAGGTAAAAGGTGGTGGGTGATGGGTAAGGTGTTGGGTGACAGGTAACAGGTGGTGGGTGACAGGTAGACAGATGGTGGGTGACAGGTAAACAGGTGGTGGGTGACAGGTACAGGTGGTGTGACAGGTAAACATGTGGTGGTGACAGGTAGACAGATGGTAGACAGGTAACAGGTGGGTAGGCCGTCTACACAGGTGGTTGGTGACAGGTAAACAGGTGGTGGGTGACATGTAAACAGGTGGTGGGTGACAAGTAAACAAATGGTTGGTGTCAGGAAAACAGGTGGTGGGTGACAGGAAAAAGTGGTAGGTGACAGGTAAACAGGTGGTGACAGGTAGCATATGTGTGTGACAGGTAAACAGGTGTTGGGTGACAGGTATCAGGTGGTGGGTGACAGGTAGACAGGTGGTGGGGGTGAGATAAACAGGTGGGTGATCGGTAAACAGGTGGTGGTGACAGGTAGACAGGTGATGGGTAAACGGTGATGGGTGACAGGTAAACAGGTGGTTGGTGATAGGTAACAGGGGTGGGTGATGGGTAAACAGGAGGTGGGTGACAAGTAGACAGGTGGTGGGTGACAGGTAAACAGTGGTGGGATGGGTAAACAGGTGGTGGAGACAGGTAAACAGGTGGTGGGTGACATGTAAACAGGTGGTGGGTGATGGGTAAACAGGTGGTGTGACAGGTAACAGGTGGTGGTGGATGGGTAAACAGGTGGTGGGTGACAGGTGAACAGATGGTAGTGATGGTAAGCAGGTGGGTGTAAAGTGGTGGGGTGACAGGTAAAGAGGTGGTTGGTCACAGGTAAACAGGTGGTGGGTGTCATGTAAACAGGTGATTGGTGTCAGTTAAACAGGTGGTGGGTGACAGGTAAACATGTAGTGGGTGCCAGGTAAACAAATTGTTGGTGTCAGGTAAACAGGTGGTGGGTGACAGGTAGACAGGTGATTGGTGACAGGTAAACAGGTGGTGGGTGATGGGTAAACAGGTGGTGGGCGACAGGTAAACAGGTGGTTGGTGACAGGTAAACAGGTGGTGGGTGTCAGGTAGACAGGATATTGGTGACAGGTAAACAGGTGCTGGGTGACAGGTAGACAGGTGGTGGGTGATAGGTAGACAGGTGGTGGATGACAGGTAGACAGGAGGTGGGTGACAGGTAGACAGGTGGTAGGTGACAGGTATACAGGTGGTGGGTGACAGGTAGACAGATTTTGGGTGACAGGTGATGGATGACAGGTAGACAGGTGGTGGGTGGCAGGTGCTAGGGGACAGGTAGACAGGTGGTGGGTGACAGGTAGACAGGTGGTGGGTGACAGGTAAATAGGTGGTGGGTGACAGATTAACAGGTGGTGGGTGACAGGCAGCCAGATGGTGGGAGACAGGTAAACAGGTGGTGGGTGACAGAAAAACAGGTGATGGGTGACAGGTAGACAGAAGGTGGGTGACAGATAAACAGGTGGTGGGTGACAGGTAAACAGATGGTGGGTGAGAGGTAAACAGGTGGTGTGACAGGTATACAGGTCGTGGGTGACATGTAGACAGGTGGTAGGTGACAGCTAAACAGGTGGTGAGTGACAGGTAAACAGATGGTGGGTGACAGGTAAACAGGTGGTGGGTGACAGGTAGACAGATGTTGGGTGACAGGTAAACAGGTGGTGGATTACAGGAAACATTACAGGAGAAAGTGGGTGACAAGTAGACAGGTGGTGGGTGACAGGTAAATAGGTGGTGGGTGACAGGTGGTGGGTGACAGGTAAACATGTGGTGGGTGACAGCTAAACATGTGGTGGGTAATGGGTAAACATGTGGACGGTGACAGCTAAACAGGTGGTGGGTGACAGGTAAGCAGGTGGTGGGTGACATGTAGACAGGTGCTTGGTCACAGATAAACAGGTGTTGGTTAATAGGTAAACAGGTGGGGGGTGACAGTTAGACGGGTGGGGGGTGACAGTTAGACAGGTGGTGGGTATTGGGTAAACAGGTCGGGGTGACAAGTAAACAGATGGTCGGTTATGGGTAAACAGGAGGTGGGTGGGGGATAAACAGGTGCTGGGTGACAGTTAGACAGGTGTTGTGTGATAGGTAGACATTTGGTGGGTGACAGGTAAACAGGTGGTGGGTGACAGGTAGACAGGTGGTGGGTGACAGGTAAACAGGTGGTGAGTGATGGGTAAACAGGTGGTGGGTGACAGGTAAACAGGTGGTGGGTGACATGTAGACAGATGGTGGGTGACAGGTAAACAGGTGGTGGGTGACAGGTAGACAGGTGGTGGGTGTTAGGTAAACAGGTGGTCGGTGATGGGTAAACAGGTGGTGGGTGACAGGATAATAGGTGGTGGGTGACAGGTAGACAGGTGTTGGGTGACAGGTAAACAGGTGGTTGGTGACAGGTAAACAGATTGTGGGTGACAGGTAAACAGGTGGAGGGTGACGGGTAAACAGGTGGTGGGTGACAGGTTAACAGGTGGTGGGTGACAGGTAAAAAGGTGGTGGGTGATGGGTAAACAGGTGTTGGGTGACAGGTAAACAGGTGGTGGGTGACAGGTAGACAGATGGTGGGTGACAGGTAAACAGGTGGTGGGTGACAGGTAAACAGGTGGTGGGTGACAGGTAAACATGTGGTGGGTGACAGGTAGACAGATGGTAGGTGACAGGTAAACAGGTGGTAGGTGACAGCTACACAGGTGATGGGTGACAGGTAGACAGGATGTGGGTGACAGGTAGAGAGGTGGTGGGTGACAGGTAAACAGATGGTGGGTGACAGGTAAACAGGTGGTGGGTGACAGGAAAACAGGTGGTAGGTGACAGGTAAACAGGTGATGGGTGACAGGTAAGCATATGGTGTGTGACAGGTAAACAGGTGTTGGGTGACAGGTAATCAGGTGGTGGGTGACAGGTAGACAGGTGGGGGGTGACAGATAAACAGGTGGTGGGTGATCGGTAAACAGGTGGTGGGTGACAGGTAGACAGGTGGTGGGTAAACAGGTGATGGGTGACAGGTAAACAGGTGGTTGGTGATAGGTAAACAGGGGTGGGTGATGGGTAAACAGGTGGTGGGTGACAGGTAAACAGGTGGTGGGTGACAGGTAAACAGGTGGTGGGTGATGGGTAAACAGGTGGTGGATGACAGGTAAACAGGTGGTGGGTGACATGTAAACAGGTGGTGGGTGATGGGTAAACAGGTGATTGGTGACAGGTAAACAGGTGGTGGATGATGGGTAAACAGGTGGTGGGTGACAGGTGAACAGATGGTAGTTGATGGGTAAACAGGTGGTGGGTGATGGGTAAACAGGTGGTGGGTGACAGGTAAAGAGGTGGTTGGTCACAGGTAAACAGGTGGTGGGTGTCATGTAAACAGGTGATTGGTGTCAGTTAAACAGGTGGTGGGTGACAGGTAAACATGTAGTGGGTGCCAGGTAAACAAATTGTTGGTGTCAGGTAAACAGGTGGTGGGTGACAGGTAGACAGGTGATTGGTGACAGGTAAACAGGTGGTGGGTGATGGGTAAACAGGTGGTGGGCGACAGGTAAACAGGTGGTTGGTGACAGGTAAACAGGTGGTGGGTGTCAGGTAGACAGGATATTGGTGACAGGTAAACAGGTGCTGGGTGACACGTAGACAGGTGGTGGGTGATAGGTAGACAGGTGGTGGATGACAGGTAGACAGGAGGTGGGTGACAGGTAGACAGGTGGTAGGTGACAGGTATACAGGTGGTGGGTGACAGGTAGACATATTTTGGGTGACAGGTGATGGATGACAGGTAGACAGGTGGTGGGTGGCAGGTGCTAGGGGACAGGTAGACAGGTGGTGGGTGACAGGTAGACAGGTGGTGGGTGACAGGTAGACAGGTGGTGGGTGACAGGTAGACAGGTGGTGGGTGACAGATTGTGGGTGACAGGTAAACAGGTGGTAGGTAATGGGTAAACAGGTGGTGGGTGACCAGTAGACAGGTGGTGGGTGACAGGTAAACAAGTGTTGGGTGACAGGTAAACATGTGGTGGGTGACAGGTAGGCAGGAGATTGGTGACAGGTAAACAGGTGCTGGGTGACAGGTAGTCAGGTGGTGGGTTATAAGTAAACAGATGGGGAGTGATGGGTAAACAGGTGGTGGGTGACAGGTAAACAGGTGGTGGGCGACCAGTAAACAGGTGGTGGGTGATGGGAAAACGGGTGATGGGTAAACAGGTGGTGGGTGACAGTTTAACAGGTGGTGGGTGACAGGTGATAGGGGACAGGTAGACAGGTGATGGGTGACAGGTAGACAGGCGGTGGGTGACAGGTAAACAGGTGTGGGTGATGGGTAAACAGGTGGTGGGTGACAGGTAGACAGGTGGTGGGTGACATGTAAACATGTGGTGGGTGATGGGTAAACAGGTGGTGGGTGACAGGTAAACAGGTGGTGGATGATGGGTAAACAGGTGGTGGGTGACAGGTGAACAGATGATAGTTGATGGGAAAGCAGGTGGTGGGTGATGGGTAAACAGATGGTGAGTGACAAGTAAAGAGGTGGTTGGTAACAGGTAAACAGGTGGTGGGTGTCATGTAAACAGGTGGTTGGTGACAGTTAAACAGGTGGTGGGTGACAGGTAAACAGGTAGTGGGTGCCAGGTAAACAAGTGGTTGGTGTCAGGTAAACAGTTGGTGGGTGACAGGTAGACAGGTGATTGGTGACAGGTAAACAGGTGGTGGGTGATGGGTAAACAGGTGGTGGGCGACAGGTAAACAGGTGGTGGGTGACAGGTAAACAGGTGGTGGGTGTCAGGTAGACAGGAGATTGGTGACAGGTAAACAGGTGCTGGGTGACAAGTAGACAGGTGGTGGGTGAGAGGTAGACAGGTGGTGGATGACAGGTAGACAGGAGGTGGGTGACAGGTAGACAGGTGGTAGGTGACAGGTATACAGGTAGTGGGTGACAGGTAGACAGATGTTGGGTGACAGGTGATGGATGACAGGTAGACAGGTGGTGGGTGACAGGTGATAGGGGACAGGTAGACAGGTGGTGGGTGACAGGTTGACAGGTGGTGGGTGACAGATTGTGGGTGATAGGTAAACAGGTGGTAGGTAATGGGTAAACAGGTGGTGGGTGACCAGTAGACAGGTGGTGGGTGACAGGTAAACAAGTGGTGGGTGACAGGTAAACAGGTGGTGGGTGACAGGTAGACAGGTGGTGGGTGACAGGTGATATGGGACAGGTAGACAGGTGGTGGGTGACAGGTAGACAGGTGGTGGGTGACAGATTGTGGGTGACAGGTTAACAGGTGGTAGGTAATGGGTAAACAGGTGGTGGGTGACCAGTAGACAGGTGGTGGGTGACATGTAAACAAGTGGTGGGTGACAGGTATACAGGTGGTGGGTGACAGGTAGACAGGAGATTGGTGACAGGAAAACAGGTGCTGGGTGACAGCTAGTCAAGTGGTGGGTGATAAGTAAACAGATGGGGAGTGATGGGTAAATAGGTGGTGGGTGACAGGTAAACAGGTGGTGGGCGACCAGTAAACAGGTGGTGGGTGATGGGTAAACGGGTGATGGGTAAACAGGTGGTGGGTGACAGTTTAACAGGTGGTGGGTGACAGGTGATAGGTGACAGGTAGACAGGTGATGTGTGACAGGTATACAGGTGGTGGGTGACAGGTAGACATGTGGTGGGTGACAGGTGGTGGGTGACAGGTAAACAAGTGGTGGGTGATGGGTAAGCAGGTGGTGGGTGACCGGTAGACAGGTGGTGGCTGACAGGTAAACAAGTGGTGGGTGACAGGTAAACAGGTGGTGGGTGACAGGTAAACATGTGATGGGTGACAGGTAAACAGGTGTTGGGTGACAGGTAAACAGGTGGTGAGTGACAGGTAAACAGATGGTGGGTGACAGGTAAACAGGTGGTGGGTTACAGATAAACAGGTGATGGCTGACAAGTATGTACATGTAGTGGGTGACAGGTAAACAGGTGGTGGGTGACAGGTAGACAGATGGTGGGTGACAGGTAAACAGGTGGTGGGTGACAGGTAAACAGGTGGTAGGTGACAGGTAGACAGATGGTGGGTGACAGGTAGACAGGTGGTGGGTGCCAGGTGATAGGGGAGAGGAAGACAGGTGGTGGGTGACAGATTATGGGTGACAGGTAAACAGGTGGTAGGTAATGGGTAAACAGGTGGTGGGTGACCAGTAGACAGGTGGTGGGTGACAGGTAAACAAGTGGTGGGTGACAGGTAAACAGGTGGTGGGTGACAGATAGACAGGAGATTGGTGACAGGAAAACAGGTGCTGGGTGACAGGTATTCAATTGGTGGGTGATAAGTAAACAGATGGGGAGTAATGGGTAAACAGGTGGTGGGTAACAGGTAAACAGGTGGTGGGCGACCAGTAAACAGGTGGTGGGTGATGGGTAAACAGGTGATGGGTAAACAGGTGGTGGGTGACACTTTAACAGGTGGTGGGTGACAGGTGATAGGGGACAGGTAGACAGGTGATGGGTGACAGGTAGACAGGTGATCGGTGACAGGTAGACATGTGGTGGGTGACAGGTGGTGGGTGACAGGTAAACAGGTGGTGGGTGATGGGTAAGCATGTGGTGGGTGACCGGTAGACAGGTGGTGGGTGACAGGTAAACAAGTGGTGGGTGACAGGTAAACAGGTGGTGGGTGACAGGTAAACAGATGGTGGGTGAGAGGTAAACAGGTGGTGTGTACCAGGTATACAGGTCGTGGGTGACATGTAGACAGGTGGTGGATGATGGCTAAACAGGTCGTGAGTGACAGGTGAACAGATGGTGGTGGTGACAGGTATACAGGTGGTGGGTGACAGGTAGACAGATGTTGGGTGACAGGTAAACAGGTGGTGGATTACAGGAAACATTACAGGTGGTGGTGACAGTATACAGGTGGTGGGTGACAGGTAAATAGGTGGTGGGTGACAGGTAAACAGGTGGTGGGTGACAGGTAAACATGTGGTGGGTGACAGCTAAACATGTGGTGGGTGATGGGTAAACGGGTGATGGGTAAACAGGTGGTGGGTGACAGTTTAACAGGTGGTGGGTGACAGGTGATAGGTGACAGGTAGACAGGTGATGTGTGACAGGTATACAGGTGGTGGGTGACAGGTAGACATGTGGTGGGTGACAGGTGGTGGGTGACAGGTAAACAAGTGGTGGGTGATGGGTAAGCATGTGGTAGGTGACAGGTATACAGGTGATAGGTGACAAGCAAACATAGCGGTGGGTGACTGGCAAACAGGTGGTGGGTGACAGGTAAACAAATGGTGGGTGACAGGTAAACAGGTGGTGGGTGACAGGTAAACATAGCGGTGGGTGACTGGTAAACAGGTGGTGGGTGACAGGGTAAACAAATGGTGGATGACAGGTAAACAGGTGTGGTGACAGTATGAACAGGTGGTGGATGACAGGTAAACAGGTGGTGGGTGACAGGTAAACAGGTGGTGGGTGATAGGTAAACAGATAGTGGGTGACAGTAAAACAGGTGGTGGGTGACAGGGAGACAGGTGGTGGGTGACAGGTAAACAGGTGGTGGGTGACCAGGTAACAAGGTGACAGGAAGGGTGGTGGGTGACAGGTTATGGGGTCACAGGTAAACAGGTGGTGGGTGATGGGTAAACAGGTGGTGGGTGACAGGTAAACAGGTGGTGGGTGACAGGTAAACAGGTGGTGGGTGACAGGTAAACAGGTGGTGGGTGACAGGTAAACAGAGGTGGGTGACAGTAAACAGGTGTGGGTGACAGGTATTCAAGGTGGGTGACAGGTAAACAGGTGGTGGGTAAACAGGTGGTGGGTGACAGGTAAACAGGTGGTGGGTGACAGGTAAACTGGTGGTGGGTGATGGGTAAACTGATGGGTGAAACAGGTGGTGGGTGACAGGTAAACAGGTGGTGGGTGACAGGTGATTGGTGACAGGTAAACAGGTGGTGGTGACAGGTAGACAGGTGGTGGGTGACAGGTAACATGTGGTGGTGACAGTGTGGGTGACAGGTAAACAGGTGGTGGGTGACATGGGTAAACAGTGGTGGGTGACAGGTAAACAGGTGGTGGGTGACAGGTAAACAGGAGGTGGGTGATAGGTAAACAGGTGGTGGGTGACAGGTAGAACAGGTGTGGTGACAGGTAAACAGGTGGTGGGTGACATGGGTAAACAGGTGGTCGGTGACAGGTAAACAGGTGGTGGGTGACAGTAGACAGTGGTTGGTGACAGGTAAACAGGTGGTGGGTGACAGGTACACAGGTGTGGGTGACAGGTAACAGGTGGTGGGTGATAGGTAGACAGGTGCTGGGTGACAAGTATACAGGTGGGGGGTGACAGGTAAACAGGTGGTGGGTGACAGGTTAACAGATGGTGGGTGACAGGTAAACAGGTGGTGGGTGACAGGTAAACATGTGGTAGGTGACAGGTATAGAGGTGGTGGGTGACAGGTAATCAGGTGGTGGGTGACAGGTAGACAGGGTGGTGGGTGACAGGTAAACAGGTGGTGGGTGATGGGTAAACAGGGGGTGGGTGACCGGTATAGGGTGACAGGTAAACAAGTGGTGGGAGACAGGTAAACAGGTGGTGTGTGACAGGTAAACATAGCGGTGGGTGACTGGTAAACAGGTGGTGGGTGACAGGTAAACAAATGGTGGATGACAGGGAGACAGGTGGTGGGTGACAGGTAAACAGGTGTGGGTGATGGGTAAACAGGGGGTGGGTGACATGTAAACAGGTGGTGGGTGATGGGTAAACAGGTGGTGGGTGATAGGTAAACAGGAGGTGGGTGACAGGTAAACAGGTGGTGGGTGACAGGTAAACAGGTGGTGGGTAAACAGGTGGTGGGTGACAGGTAAACAGGAGGTGGGTGATAGGTAAACAGGTGGTGGGTGACAGGTAAACAGGTGGTGGGTGACAGGTAAACATGTGGTGGGTAAACAGGTGGTGGGTGACAGGTAAACAGGTGCATGGGTGATGGGTAAACAAATTGGTGGTGGGTAAACAGGTGGTGGGTGACAGGAAAACTGGTGGTGGGTGATGGGTAAACAGGTGGTGGATGATGGCTAAACAGGTGGTGGATGATGGCTAAACAGGTGGTGGATGATGGCTAAACAGGTGGTGGGTGTCAGGTAAACAGGTGGTTGGTGACATGTAAACAGGTGGTGGGTGACAGGTAAACAGGTGGTGGGTGGCAGGTAAACAAGTGGTTGGTGTCAGGTAAACAGGTGTGGGTGTGACAGGTAAACAAGTGGGTACAGGTGGTGGGTGACAGGTAGACAGGTGATTGGTGACAGGTAAATAGGTGGTGGGTGATGGGTAAACCGGTGGTGGGTGACAGGTAGATAGGTGGTGGGTTATGGGTAGACAGGTGGTGGGTGACAGGTAGACAGGTGATGGGTGACAGGTAAACAGGTGGTGGGTGACAGGTAAACAGGTGGTGGGTGTCAGGTAGACAGGTGATTGGTGACAGGTAAACAGTTGGTGGGTGGCAGGTAGACAGGTGATTGATGACAGGTAAACAGGTGGTGGGTGACCGGTAAACAGGTGGTGGGTGACAGGTAAACAGATGGTGGGTGACAGGTAAACAGATGGTGGGTGACAGGTACACAGATGGTGGGTGACAGGTAAACAGATGGTGGGTGATAGGTACAGAGGTGGTGGGTGACAGGTAAACAGATTGTGGGTGATAGGTACACATGTGGTGAGTGACAGGTAAACATGGTGGGTGACAGGTACACAGGTGGTGGGTGACAGGTAAACAGGTGGTGGTAGATTGGAGTAGCGATTTGAACAGAAATTTAAAATTTGCTCACTTAAATTTTCCCCTTAGGCAATAATTCCATGACTCAACTTGGCAAAGGCGTCCATACTAATTCTATGAGATGGTGGTACGTAGACAACAAAAAAATATTACTTGAAAGGAAAAGTAAAGTACAGTGTTGAATATCAAAATGAAACATGACCACGACTGTATACGAAATAATGGTATATGTTACCATTATTTCCAAGTAAGTGGCCCAAACTCTGGAAAAGTAACCTATATAGGCTTAGCACACCAATGAATAGAGTAACCACCGAGCTATTATGTCTACCATTCAGGCTGGGAATAGGTGTGAATATATACAGCCCATGTGCTCTAGCCCTTTTTCAGTAACAGAGGTTAGGGTTCACAATGACTGAACTATCTACTTAGAACAGGGTAAAATAATGAAGCGGTCCCCCACATAGTGAAGTAGTGGAGGTAGGCTGATGAAATGGCTGATAACACGAGAGGTAGCCAAAGCTTCCTATGTTTATGGGGGGGGGAGGCTATATTTATTTCTTTATATACTATGAAGAAGAAAAAATAGGAAAAGTGGGGAATAGGCGTGAGTATATAGATAGATAGATAGATATACCATATTCCATGTGTTTTTAGTTTCCTCCCTAGACCTCCATCAAACTTAACATAAACTTTCCCCAAGATCCCCCTTCTAGAAAAAGTTGTAAATTTTTCAGTAAAGAAATGTTCCAGCCGAAGGCCGGTTCCTCCTAAAATTACTGGCTCGCAATCGCTCGCCAGGAAAACATCGACACCTAAATTTTACGAAAGGTTTCAATATTGACAAAGTAATGGGGTGAAAAATCATAAAATCGCCAAACTAATGGGCCGAACGTCTTAACATCTCAAAACTAAAGGTGCAAAACAATGAGGGAGAGTACCCCCCCCCCCCATTAAACAAACACTCTTTGCTCAAATTAAAGTATGTAATCATGCTGTGAAACAAAATGTGTGTGTGTGTGTGTTGGGTAGGAGGGCGAGGGCCAGTGTTGATTCAACAGATATTTTTGTTGTGTTTTCATCATAATTTATATTTAAATTATTATTACGCCAACAAAGTTACAGCTGAGATTATTGGATTCTACATGTCTGCCTTTTTGTCCATCTGTATAATTATTTGTATGTGTTTGGTCGTTAGATATCTCAAACATAATTTTCTAGTGAAACAGAGATAGGTCTTTTATTCTGGTCCCCCTGCTTTTTCATGCTTAGCCCCATTAATTTTCAGATTTTATGACGTTTGGTTCATTAGTTTGGTGATTTTAAGACCTTTCGTCCCATTTGTATGTCAATATTAAGACTTTTCGTGTCATTTAGGTGTCGATTTGTTTTCCTGGCGAGCGATAGCGAGCCTGTAATTTTAAGAGGAACCGGCGTTTGGTCGGGACATTTTTCTATCGAAAAATATACAAATTCATCTTGAAGGGGGGTCTAGGGGGTGTTTTTAAGCTTCATGGAAGTCTAGGGAGGAAACTAAAAAAATATTTAGAGAGATAAATAAACAAGTAAATAAATGCGCCCATCCTCCCTTAAACGTATTTTGGAAAATATTCTTAAAATATGCATGTTAATTGAGGCATTACGATTATGATCTCACAACACCTACCACTCCAAAATTAGTTCGCTTAACCAATTCAGTACCGGTGACATCCTTTTTAATATAATCTGACAACTATTAGATGCTTTTATTCAGGTTAGGAAGGATATCTACCCGTTAAAAGATTACAGACTACCTCAATTAATCCCTTTAGCTACCATGTATCCTTCCTAAGCTTCACAACATAGTATAAAGGAAGCTGAAACAAAAAACTCGCCGGTTTTGTAAGGGTTAACCAAGCCCATCAATATTATATATTTTAGGGGGTAGTGCTTGTTTTATGGTCCATCTTGTTATATATTATTATATATTTGAGTTTCCTGGCTAGACTTCCATCAAGCTTTACAAATAAACCACCTAGACCACCTTTCAAGATAAATCTGTATATACATTTTTTGGTAGAAAAATGCCCTGGCCGAATGCCGATTCCTTCTAAAATTACAGGTTCGCTATCGCACGCCAGGAAACATTCAACACCTAAATGGCACTAAAGGTCTTAATATTGACAAAGAATTGGGGTGAAAGGTCTCAAAATCGCCAAACTAACGGAACGAACGTGTTAAGCTCTCAAAATTAATATGTTAAACATGAGAGAGAAGGGGGTCCAGAAAAAACGAACCAAGTTTATCAAATTTCACTGCACTATATATTTCAATGACATCATCTGCATAGGTTACAAATTCTTGCTAGCATATCTTGTGCTGCTTCTACTTGGACAGACTAAAGGGTATATCACAGTCAGGAGTGCTAGCTAGTGGGAGTCTAACAGGAGTCACTAGGAGGCGCTAGAATCATTAGGAGTCATCAATTTATACCGCAAGAGAGTGGGAGTCTAACAAAAGTCGCTAGGAGTCGCTAGAGTCACTAGGAGTCGTCGATTTTCACCGCGAATAGGCCCGTGAGCCGAATTGTCCCCTATTCCTAGTGACTCTAGCTTGCACTCCTGACTGTGTGATGCACCCTTAAGCATCATTGTCGGCAACCCTCCTAAATGCTTGTAGAAATCTTGTTGTCACATAACATGATATATGGGGTTCTTCATTGACCTATGTTGTAAAATATTATGGTCGGTGTTCATAATATATCATGTTAGTAGAGGGCTCATAGATCTATGCTCATATGGAAGGTAGATAGAGAGGGGCCATGAGATCACATAACTCATTTAATGTTTATGCCTGCTTTATTACCGATTTACGTTCCAAAACGAATTATTATTATCAAGTTGATCCATGTCTAACTGCCGTCAGAGGCAAATGCATTTGCGTCTCGTCTCTCACCGTAACAATTGTATTCTCTTGGGTCAAGTATCACCCTTCAGGTCTTCATTCGCGGTTGGCTTGCCGTTACTGTGTTGTCTCATCTCTCATTAATCTAAGAAACCAATTGGCATAAATGCAAATAACAGTTAGTTTAGTTATTAATAAAAGAATGATACAAATTGTGAAATTAATATAACATTTTCTACTTGATTTTTGTTTTATTTATTTTGTATTTGTTGCTAGCATATTCCGGTCGGTCTTCTTTTCAGGATAATCTTTGACCGTATACTGGTAAATATATAAATAAAAGTCATAATTAACATAACCTATACACCATCCTAAAGAACCAGTGCTGGCCCTGGTATATAATATTGGTCAGTCACTTAACCCTTGTCGGACGGGGACAATTGTAACTTTTACTACCTGGCAGGCGGGCAGATTTACCCTGAACGAGCATCATTCCATGCTCCTTTTCATGCATAAACTAGAGCCAGAGCGTCATACAATTATGTATCCGTGAAAGGGCGATAATAGAGCTTTCCAATGACACCTGAATCATCCTTGTACGACAATGGGTTCGCTTGCAACGATGTTGCAACGCGAGTACAAAAACCCTAAAATACGGTAATTTCCCGAGATTTTACCCTGTCTAGGGAGGCGAGGGAAGTGTATGTATATGTTATAAACATCAGTAACCTCGCTGGGCTCGGGCCAAGCGGTCAGAGCTCGCCTGCGGTCCTCCCACCCCGTGGACTCTCTCTCAGAGCCGATAATGTGCTCAAAATCCCTTGCGACTTAAATCGAGACCCGCTAGTTAGGCCATGGTTCTCTCACCCTACTTAAGTCGAGAGCCGCTGATATTATATCTCTCATCTCGGTATTTTTAGGGTATAATCAAATCATCAATGCCGACTTTGTGGGAGCATGAGAATGTGGTACGTTATGACATCATGACGTCACGACGTCATGATGTCATGATGATGTTACAACTTCCTGCGGTCTTATTATTTGTCCTATAGACACCTGCTGTTACATGTAAATACTCGAATACCATACGAAGAGCGTGTGATTTAGTTTTTCTTAAAATTTCCAATACATGATGAGATATCGAGGTCATAAAATGTACGTCATGTGCGACGTCGCGAAAATCACGATTATGTTTAATAAAATTCCCCCTGAATATTTCCAATACATGATGAGATATCGAGGTCATACAATGTACGTCATGTGCGACGTCGCGAAAATCACGATTATGTTTAATAAAATTCCCCCTGAAAATTTCCAATACATGATGAGATATCGAGGTCATAAAATGTACGTCATGTGCGACGTCGCGAAAATCACGATTATGTTTAATAAAATTCCCCCTGATACTCAAGTTTTTCACTTTATCGAAAAGAAAAAAATTACACGATGAAGGCACAACCAATATGTGTTAACATAAGCGCTTACAAGCAGCTCCAATACAATACAATTGAGTAGTTACACTTGGAAGTTGCCAATATATGAGGGTTTTACTATTCCAGTTGTGAGCTTGTCTTGAACTTGTTTTTCTTCTTTTAGTCGTTGGATGGGGTTTTCCCTCCTGATAGGTTGGCTTGATGGGGTGGCCCACGGTCTGAATGGGGTGATGTAAGACTTGGGTGTTACTCATATCTCGGTTGGAATTGGCAAAAATATCTTGAAAGGAAAGAAGGAGGTTTTTGAGGTCTGTCTGTTGGTGGGGGGTTAGAGTAGAGGGTATGTCAGGAAGAGGGTTGGAAAAGGGGGGAGAAGGGTCCACAGGTGGGGTTAGTTCTTCGGAGTACATTTCTAGTTCTCCAATTTCTAAACCTCTGGGTAGCTGGATAGGTTGTTCTGATATGTTAGCAATCTTAATGCAATTTATGTGTTGAGGTAGCAAAGTGGGAGCGGTTAGGCAGGCCCCATTGAAAGGGCTTCGGAGGTGGGGGGTCAAAAGGGCAGGCCCTTGGAATCTGGATGCCAAGGGGACCCATTGTTCATGATGAGGTGGAATGGTTGTTGATTTAGAGATTATGGCAGGAGACAGGGTTGGGGTAGGGCAGCAATGAGGTTCAGGATGGGGTGTGGGAGGGGCATTTGGGGAATGGGGAGGATTCAGAGTTAGGTAAGGTTGTGATGTGATTGGGTAGGGCTGGAGGGGCAGTGACGTCATAGGTAGGGTGTTTGGGAAGGGATTTAGGGTGTTTGACGTTATTTTTATTTTTATTTAATTTTTTTCTAGGAATGATAGTCGTATGACAAAGTCCTGCGCCAACAATCTATGGAGGCGTGAAGGGCTGCTAGTAAATCTAGCCCTAGGTAGCCATCATACTTGGCTTCACTGGGGTACACTACAAATGAGTGTTTCACCCCTGGATGGGGAAGACCAAGGGATATGGGAGGGTTTTACTATTCCAGTTGTGAGCATGTCTTGAACTTGTTTTTCTTCTTCTAGTCGTTGGATGGGGTTTTCCCTCCTGATAGGTTGCTTGATGGGGTGGCCCACGGTCTGAATGGGGTGATGTAAGACTTGGGTGTTACTCATATCTCGGTTGGAATTGGCAAAAATATCTTGAAAGGAAAGAAGGAGGTTTTGAGGTCTGTCTGTTGGTGGGGGGTTAGAGTAGAGGGTATGTCAGGAAGAGGGTTGGAAAAGGGGGGAGAAGGGTCCACAGGTGGGGTTAGTTCTTCGGAGTACATTTCTAGTTCTCCAATTTCTAAACCTCTGGGTAGCTGGATAGGTTGTTCTGATATGTTAGCAATCTTAATGCAATTTATGTGTTGAGGTAGCAAAGTGGGAGCGGTTAGGCAGGCCCCATTGAAAGGGCTTTGGAGGTGGGGGGTCAAAAGGGCAGGCCCTTGGAATCTGGATGCCAAGGGGACCCATTGTTCATGATGAGGTGGAATGGTTGTTGATTTAGAGATTATGGCAGGAGACAGGGTTGGGGTAGGGCAGCAATGAGGTTCAGGATGGGGTGTGGGAGGGGCATTTGGGGAATGGGAAGGATTCAGAGTTAGGTAAGGTTGTGATGTGATTGGGTAGGGCTGGAGGGGCAGTGACGTCATAGGTAGGATGTTTGGGAAGGGATTTAGGGTGTTTGACGTTATTTTATTTTTTTATTTTTTTTTTCTCGGAATGATAGTCGTATGACAAAGTCCTGCGCCAACAATCTATGGAGGCGTGAAGGGCTGCTAGTAAATCTAGCCCTAGGTAGCCATCATACTTGGCTTCACTGGGGTACACTACAAATGAGTGTTTCACCCCTGGATGGGGAAGGGGGGGTTGGACGTGCAACGGATGAGTTTGCCCCAGGTTGGGAATAACCTGTTCGTTGGCACTGATTAAGATTATGTGGGAGGGCACAATGCCTCCGAAACTTTTGCTATGTTTCTGGAAAAAGGGAAGGAAAAGACAGGAACGGGAAGCCCCCGTATCAATTATGAGCCGCACTTTCACCCCATTCAGAGTGAGTTTGTGATACACCGGAAGTCCTCCTTGTGGTGTATTGTCATGAGCCCCCGCCATGGTCGCGACGTGTTGTGTGGGGGTCGAGCTAAAAATCCAAGTTTTCTGCTTGGATCGGCTCCGGCTGATGCATTGAAATCTCTGGGGCGTCTTCCATGTCTTCTTCTTCTATGCCCGCCATGCTATTTTCTGTGATAGCAGACACTGGTCGTGGCTTGATCCACGGTATTTGGGCCCACCAACTTGGAGCTCTGTACCTTTTCCTTGTGAGTTCCCCAAAGGACCTCTTTATTGACCAAAGCAAGCAGGTAGAGTTGCTCGGCTTCCAGTCAGCAGGGCGTATACGTGCCCATTCTTCAATTCTGTCTGAGGGTTTGGGGACTGCGGGGCCTCTGTTAATGAGAGGGCTAGGAGTAGGGTGAGTAGTGACTTTGCTAATCACTGCTGCTATCTTGTTGGTGGTGCTGGGTTGACTTGGTTCTTGCGGGTAATGCATTGCCATGATCCTCTTAATTGTGAGCAGGTCTGCATCATAGTTAGTAGGGTCTATGATGGAGAAATGTCTGGCCACCGGGTCAGGGAGGATCCTGACTAGAGCTTTGAACACTAGTTTTCTTCTCTGTGCGTTTATTTCTTCATGGAAAGCGTTCATTGCCAGTTTTTGCAGCTTGTCGATGGTCCCATCTAAATCGCCAGTATATGTGACTGCATGAAACTTTTTGTCTGCAATCGTCTGACCTAATATGGGGCTAACAGCTGATCTGACATAAACTTCAAATTGGGCCCATGTCAACCCTGGCATATTATCACGCACATATCCTGATACCTTTGATGCATATTTTCCTAGTTTAAGGACAATGGTGTGTATCTTGGAAGCGTCATCTTCCCTAAACATCATGTCTAGGATAGGTGTGACTATTTCTAGGTAAGTATAGATGTCATGCTCCTCGGTTTTAAAGAGCGGGATTTCGAACCTGAGTGCTGCTGCCATGATGAGAGTAAATATTGTCAATTGAATACCGAAAAAACAAAAATTGAAATTGCTAGAATATCCGTACTGGTACGCCGTATCAAGACACCGCTGTCTACCAGTGTTGTGCCGGGTATTGATAGCTTATTTCCCGTGATACAGTCCGTAAAACAATCAAGGTCTGGTTTGATGGACTTAAATATACTTGACAGGGACGTATCGAGTAGGTTCTAGATATAGTAAAAATGGTATTCAAAGGTTCAATATAATACTCAATAACAACACCAGGAAGAACATATATGAAGGTTTTATTTAATAAGCATAAGATTATGGTAATGGTCAGGATCATAAGGGAGGATCCCACAATAGTAACCAATATATATTGTCCTTACTTCAGAACAATGTTACTGATACCAGAATAACTCAATAGTGAGAGTCTAGCATTAAAGCAGATCATGTGGAAAACATACATAGCGACATCATGTACAAGAATCAATTTTAACCTTCAATGCAATAATAAATGAGAGGCGAATATCTTCCGTTTTCAAAGAGACTTCAATACCCTAGATAATGATCCTAGGGTGACTATGATAAGAGTTGAGGTTATAAAGATACTGTCACAAGAGACAAGGTGAGTCACGCGTGGGGCTCAGCTGACCCTTTTTAAAACTGACCGTGTGAGCTTGCCCTCTGGTCAGGTCACTGGGAAGGTCACCAAGTGAACTGAGATGGTAAATAATACTTTTTCTAGTTAATGCAACTATGAACCTAGCACCAGTGCAATGTTAATTTACTTTACAGGAAAAGGCTGAGATTATTAATTATAATAATTAAGAAGTATCAAAATCGCTCTCAAGGATGTTATATCTTGTTACGGAATTATATTACTTGAACATATGCTACGATAACGAACCGAACTTAGGAATTCGTGTTTCTATATTTTTCTTAGATAAAGCAAAGTTATAACGTGAATTTAACAAGAGTGAAAAGGTAGTTCTAATGGATCTACTGGTTGGTATAAATTCGATTAAGATATAATCTTCAATATTCGTACTTAAGATGACACACGAAGATAAGCAAAATACTAACTGAGTTCCAAAAGACTCAGACTTGAATGAATACTTATAGTTTTAATCTTAAACAGTGAGAACTGATTGACTAACAGATATCGATTGGTAGATCGTACTTAGTAATTAAATTGGCGCTAATGACGAAGTTTAGCTCATTGACATTTAACGCAACATCAGATTCGCTTCTGAACTAGTTAACAGGGCAAGGTAAATAAAATGTACAGGCACAATTAGTACATAGGTGTAGGCGACGAAGTCCTACTCATTGATACTTAAAACAGGCAGTACCAGGTTCGGGCCTGAACGGGTTAACAGGGCGAAGTTAATAAAATACACAGATACAATTAGTGTATGGTGGATGGAAATGACATGAAACACGGAGGAAAGAATTCCTAAACACGGTATTCGAAATATCACAACATCAAGATTTACAAGAACATAAAAGCACGTCTATAAGATATATTTCATATGCGATTACTGAATAGATTTTTAGGAAATACACTGAGCACTCGTTGGAAAACTGGGCATAGGTTCTAGGTAAATAGCGATTATATAAATGGATTGATCACGGAATATATTGGGACTTCAACTCACAAGTAATAAATCAACATACAAGTAGTCAGTAAATCTGCGAGCGTGGGGGGGCCTGAATATATGTAAATGACAATGATATGTAACGTATACGTAAGTTATAAATTAAATCAAGTCATGAACAAGGGTCAAGAAATTAAAACAAGATTAACACTGGAATACACAGGTTCAGAAGGATGAAACTTTTGACGCAAGTATGGGATCTTGGGCACAGATCACAAGTAAATCAGGGCACAACATGGTTCACATATTTACATAATCAATACCTCACAACAATAACCAACAGAGAAAGACACAGAAACACTTAAGTATTTAGGAGGGCAGGGGGGGCGAGAGTACTGGTCTGGCCGGCATAGAGGGTAGTAGCCAATCTTGCACAGCTGGTTACCTCCTCGAGCAGGGGTCCTCGATCTAGGCCTGGTTACGTAATTCGAGCAGGGGTCCTAAGTCCAGGCCTACGTTCATAGCTCGAGCAGGGGTCCTCGGTTCAGGGCGCCAGGCAACAGACAGGTGGCCCTTCAGCAATCCGGAAGGGGCCAACATCCAGGGGGCACTCTCGAGGGTGGGGTGGTGGGGCACCGTAGCAACACTGACCTTAACTAGGCCGTCCCAAGGAGGTAATGCCTAGTCAGTAAGTGAGGTGGTGAGGGAGGGAAGGGCACCGTAGCAACTCTGACCTTAACTAGACCGTCCCAGTGAGGTAATGTCTAGTCAGTAAGTGAGGTGGTGTGTACTTTCCTCAGGTTTTTCTGAGGTCGTATGCAAATATTTTCTTACTTCAGGTGTCAATGAACTCGAAGGAAAAGGGGTATAGAGGAAAGAGGAAAAATGGTTGTTGTGATGTACATATACATTCTAGCCTTGAAACTTAGGTATTATCATATGGGCCTGGTTCCAAGGTAATATTACAATATTTAATGGGGGCAGCTGGAAGGTTCAGGGCTGCTATGAAAAATAGGAAACTCTTAAAGCTAAAATTGGAGCAGCTGTCTTGCAGGTCTTCTAATTATCCTCAGACAGATACATATAGGATTGTAGTTGTATCTTCGGGGGCCTGGAGTAGTCATGCGTCATCAGGTCCATTTGTTCCTGCAATATCCGGGGTACTGGTGAGTAGATTGCATAAGGGAGTGCTCATCATATTCCAAATCCGGCGGAACAATACAGGGAGCGTCACTTCTGGTGGAGGCTACGTAAAAGGAGGGTTCTAATTGATGGTCGGTCCCAGGGCGGTTGTGGTTGGCTGAGGATGGTGGCATGTGACTGGCTGAGAGAGTCCTTCATTTTCTTAGATGGCTGGGGGTGTGAAAGAGAACTGTGGAATGGGCGGCTGGGCATGGTCAACTCAGGTAGATTCCGGCAGACTCGTAGGGGGGACTCAGGTAAACGTCCTCGTCGTCTGTCCTGGGGTTTTGAGGTTGCCTGAGTGGTTATGCGGCCACTCTGTGTATCGTTGGTTGGGGGCCCGTCATCTCAGTATCAGTAACAAAGCATACCTAACTGAGGCATGGTGAGACAGTTTTCTTCTTTAGATGGGAAAAGGTAAGATTACCATTACCATTCATGTATATTACAGACGACTACTTGAGAGGTTATAAGCAT
Source organism: Paralithodes platypus (assembly GCA_032716605.1). Taxonomy (NCBI): domain Eukaryota; kingdom Metazoa; phylum Arthropoda; class Malacostraca; order Decapoda; family Lithodidae; genus Paralithodes; species Paralithodes platypus. The sequence goes on along the minus strand of CM064502.1, from coordinate 41,098,190 downwards.
AATTATATGCACCTATTTTTGCTGGCGAGACGCTTCCCAAACGCCAGCCCACCCGAAAATCATCTGACATGGGCAAAACAAGAGAGAGAGAGAAAGAGAGAGCGAGAGAGAGGAAAGGGGGTAGGGGAGGTGACCTCTCGTTTCCCACATTCAAAACGAAACAGTGAGTCCTTTTGGTTGAGTTAGGATGGGAGGTAGTGTAGCGGGTGGGTGTATTCTGGAAGGTTTACATCAATCATTTTCTCCGTCGCATTTTTGTACGCGCTATAAGTGCGGTAGATTGTACATATTCAACATCAAAGTAAAGGCCTAATCACCACCTCCATAAAGAACACAATCATCGCCCTCAACTACATCCTATCTACCATCGTTAACCCCTTCTATACCGGCGACGTCTTTTTAAAAGTTTATTCTAGCTATATTAAGACGATTTTGTGCAGTTTAAAAATTATCTGTGGTAGCATAAAGGGTATGAGATAGTTCGAAGCCTGTAATTGCTGGAGGTCCATATTAAATTGAATAACATCGTCTAATAGTAGCCAAAATAAAGTTAAAAGATGTCGCCGATACAGAGGGGGTTAACAGTTGTCATAGTACACTAAATTTATACAATAATTATCAAAATATCAGTATATTATCTACTGTTTGAGTTTTCCGGGTACCCCCAAAAATAATATGTCTCAAAGGATATTGTATGACTTAAATGACAATTGGAGAGCAGAAATACTTCTGGCCTGTCTTATTTGTGTAAGATATCCACTCTACAGACAGATATTTCGCGGATAACAGCCTCTTGCATGTATAATAAAATACCACACCAGTGGAAAAGAAAACTATTATAATAAAAATAATTAATCGAACTAAGATCAGATTCAGGAGCTTAAATTAAGGGGAAATTTCCACTCGAGAGATTTTTTTTCTGAACCCCGTTCTCCCTCATGTTTAGCCCCATTGCTTTTGAGATCTAAAGACGTTCACCCCATTAGTTTGGCGATTTGATGAGTTTTAGCCTCATTTCTGTCAATTTTAAGACCTTGCGTGCCATTTAGGTGTCGATATTTTCCTGGCGAGCGATATCGAGCCTGTAATTTAGGAGTATCCGGCCTTCAGCTGGATGTACTTTAAAAGGTTGTCTAGGGGGTGTTTTATTTAAGCTTGATGGAGGTCTAGCGAGGAAACTCAAACATTTATAAATGTATAAATATATAAACAAGCGCTCTCCCCTTAAATTAAACTTTTGAGTGGAGTACGCGAAATAGGATGAGTTGTGGTTAGTAAGGGCTGCCTATGGTCACACTCCTAAACTGAAACCTAAACATTCCCATAAGAAACTAAACTAATGTAATTTAGCCTATCGTTACCTCAGAACAAACGTAACCAAACCATAACTATCCACACCATATTTACAACTTGTGTAACTTAGGGGTAGTGCTTGATCTTGGTCTACATATTTATTTATTATTATATATTTGAGCTTCCTCGCTAGACCTCCATCAAACTTTAAAAACTCCCCCTAGAGTCTAGGGCTAGGCCATTCAAATGCATACAGGGGTAATCGCAAAGATATAATTATATATATCAGTAACTTTGATAGGAAAAATTCACACCTGTCATCCCCTTTTTACAGTATCTTGCGTTTTAAGCATCCATGTGGAATGGATACAAAGAGAAAAAAACAAAAAACAAAAAACAGTATTCTAGGCATCAAAGGCGTGGGTGGGGGGGATCATGAATACAGTCCTGATCATAGGGGGGCACGGTGCTAAAAAGGTTAAGAACCACTGCCCTATATCATCACTGAGAATAAATAAACAGTAGAACCATCGGGTATTACAGTGCGTCCACACTGGCAACAAAACATGTTTGCAACACAAAATACAACATAGTAGGCAACAACGTATTAAGTTGTTAATGATGCAGTGTTGCAGACATGTTGGTACTAAAGGCTGGTTCACACATAGCCGAGTCGGTGCGCGAGTCCAACACGAGTCACACTCGTCGATTATCGCCGTCGCTGGAGGCCGAGTCGGCCGCGACTAGCAATTGCTCCCGAGTCAAGGAGAGTGTAACGCGAGTTAAATCGAGTCAATACGAGTCAACACGTGTTCATGCAAGAGTCTGTACGAGAGTCAAAACAAGTGTAACACGAACCAAACACGAGTGTCAAGAATTTAAAAAATAACGGCCACATTCCAGGGCACGTAAACAAAGAGTATGGACGAGTCTAACACGAGGCAACACGAGTCAACGCGATTGTTACACGGATCAACACGATTGTTATACGGATCAACACGAAAGACAACACGAGTTTACACGAGTCGTAACGAGTGTGCAAGAGTCGCCGAGAGCCCACCAAGAGTCATTGAGAGTGACAGCCATTGTGCACGAAAGTTATATAAGGCAGCCCCCACCACCACCCATTGCCACACAACCACTCACCACCATGGAGGACACACCCACCCACCATGACCATCAATCGGCGCAATGCAGCAGCTATGGTGATACTCCTGAAGATGCGGATGTGTGTTACATACGTGTTGTTGTGTGTAGACACGTGTTGATTCGTCAACGTCGAAATGATGACGAAAAGCGACGAATCACCAAAGAGTGTTACACAGGTTTACACGAGTCAACACGAGTTAACACGAATAACGAAGAGTTATTCAGAGTCAAACACGAGTTAACACATATGTACACGAGTCTACACGTATTTAGGCCACACTCGTGGGTACTCGCCACGGGGCCCAAAAATTTCATGCATGCATGACATTTTTGGACCCCGTGGCGAGTACCCACGAGTGTGTCGAGTAAACAAAGAGTATACACGAGTGTAGCACGAGTCTACACGAGTGTTGAGGAGTATCGACGAGTCATTGCCGAATAGCAAAATTTCATCACTCGTGTTGGACTCGCGCACCGACTCGGCTATGTGTGAACCAGCCTTAATGTGTAGTACCAACATGTCTGCAACACTATATCTTGAACAACTTAACAGGTTGTTGCCTACTATGTTTTATTTTGTGTTGCAAACATGTTTTGTTGCCAGTGTGGACGCACCGTAATACCCGATGGTTCTACTGTTTATTTGTTCTCAGTGCAGGAGATACGGACGCCTAGCCGTGGTAATGTTTTATCAGAGGTATTTCCAGCCTTGTCTGGTTCTCTGTTGGCCAGCTGTTGTGGATGAGAAACTATTATTGAAAGCAAGCTATTACTTTGTGTGGGGTTTAATCACACTGAATTAAGTTTTTGGTTCCGAGGGATCTTTCACTACTACAAGAGGAAAATTCCCTTCCTTCAAATGTGGGGAACTATGATCTGTATATTCCCAGATCATGGTACACTGTCATCTCGACATACTGATTTCTAGGCTATTACTAAGATTTTGTAGCAAAATATATTGTTAATTATGAAAACTTGGCAATAATATGACGCAGAGACATAGCAGTATCATATTTTTACATAAAGAAACGAGAAAGAAGTTGTTAAAGGATTCAATGTATCATCAGCTAGGAAAAAAACAATAAAACAAACAGACTATAAAGTGTATACTTGCCTCTCTCTCAGCCCCCCGTTCACTCCCTCCTCTCTTCTCGCGACATTTATCTTCCTTCAGATCTTTACCGTCCTTATTACACTACCTTCCCTCGGACCATTTTTTGTTCTCTCTCTCTCTCTCTCTCTCTCTCTCTCTCTCTCTCTCTCTCTCTCTCTCTCTCTCTCTCTCTCTCTCTCTTTCTTGTTAATATATACTGTAGTTTGTGACAAACCACACAAATAATTTAAACCATAACAATGTCCACCAATAGAACCACCTGTATCGTGTAACCGTTCAGTCACTAAGCTCATTCTTCATATTCTGTAATGTTATTCCTGTTGTTGTAGTGATGATTATACTTTCCTTTCCTCCATAACTCAGCCTCCGTTAATTCACTTCCCAACCTTCCTTTCTTAGTTTACCATATTATACTATACCCCTTCCCTCCCTTAGCGCTTCCTACCTTGGTCTACCATACTAGTCTACCTCCCATGATCTACTTCACTACCTTCACTTTCTCTCTCCCATGGTCATTTATACTACCATCCATCCTCTACCCTCCCATCCTCCCTCCCATGGCGAACCTTAACAAGTGAAAATGATGAAGGTTGGTGGGATCTTCCTCAGGGTTTGGACAGAGGTGAAACAGAAGACAGTTGACGTATCAGTGGCATAGTTAGGTTGTTAGCGTTATCATGTGGCCATCCACCCCCACAAATTCGACTGGTTGAATCTGCTCCGGACTATAGCCCGACCTTCACCAGGCCAACACATACATACGACGTTAAGGGGGGTCACCGTGTTTTTTTTTCTCTTTCTCTCATTTTCTCTCTTTTTCTGGTTTGTATCCATTCGGCCCCATTCAGCCTACTGTTTCAAGACGTTTACCCCCATCCAGGTGTCAATATTTTCCTGGGGAGCGGTAGCGAGCCAGCATATATATAGTTTATTTTTTGAGAGCAAGCTAAATTTGTAAACAAATTTATAGAAAAATTACTCCGGCGAAGCCGGATTTCTCCATACAATGCTGGCTCGCTATCGCTCGCCAGGAAGATATCGACACCTGGATGGGGATAAACGTCTTGAAACAGTTGGCTGAATGGGGCCAAATGGATACAAGCCAGAGAAAGACAGAAAAGGAGAGAAAGAGAAAAAAAAAGCAGGTGAACCCCCTTAACGACACATGTTCAGCGAGCGCCTGACGAACCTTACTACTCTCTCCCTCCCATCCTCTCCTGGTGTGCATTCCTCTACCCCAAACGTTCACTATCCTTTCTCCAGGGCTTATACTATTACACCTGCGTCCACATTCCGACCTTTCTCCTATTTACTAATATGTCCCTCCCATCACATAGTTTACAGTACCACTCTCACCTTCTTACATAATCTCTCTCCTCAGGTCTGTTATCCTCTCTGTTGACCACCGCTTCTCCTTATATCTACGACTGTGTAAAATCATTCATTAAAATCCACCCACCTCGTATGTTTTTCATCATGTGACTAATGAGCTATTGATGCATTTGACTTTTATTATTTAGAATATGTTGTATTATTTAATAAAATAAGTTACAATATAATAAGATACTATGATGCTTGTACTCGGTATTATATTTATCCTCTATTACCTTTGTGCATGTGTTCATGTGGATTCAACTTTTCCAGTCGAGTAAGAACCTACCTAATTTTTTTTTTTTTTTTTTTTTTCTATGTGATTGTGGGGGGCAAAAGGCATAACTGCCTATAGCGAGTGCCTTCCCCATAGTTGAAAAAAAGAGGGGATGACAGCAGGCCAAAAGCAAGGGACGTTCGAGCCAAAAACTGGCCATGCGACACACGGAGTTTGAATTTCAATTTAAGTCATAGGAAGAGGGAAAGACTGATTCTGCGAGAGAGTTACCAGAGCTCAGCTGTTGAGTAAGTAGCAAGAAAGTTTGAGAGTAAAGTTTCCATCTTGGGTTGGAGTAGTTGCAAAGGAGTAGGGGGTGGGATGGAGCTTGCAAGAACGGGTACCACGTGCCCCTACGTAAAGGAGGTGGTATGCACTGGGATCAGCTCTGAGGAACACTGATTTATTATAGTAGCGGATTAGAATAGGCGAGGAGAGATGACAACATTGCGGCGGCGAGAGAGGAGATTGCAGAGAGTTGGTGGAGCGGTGGACGGGAGGGTAATGATACGAAAGGCCTTTCCTTTCAAAACTTTGTCTAGGAGAGGCGGGTTGTGAGAGGGAACCATCCCCACACATGTGAACAATACTCAATACAAGGGCGCAACTATGCCCCTGTACAGAGCAAGAAGCTGTGCAGGGGCAAAAAGAACCACCCTTAAGGCGGGTTGAGCACACCCTAGCTTCTGGAGGCTGCCTTTAGCAAGAATCGTAATATGGTCCTTCCAAATGAGAGCAGAAAGGCAAAAAGAGACACAAGACTATTGAGAGGACGATGAAGGTCGTTGATTTTTGTATTGTTGAAGAATCAGGGATCAGTCCGCTGGGGAGATCCTGAGGGGGGGGTGAGATAGATGGAGAAAATGGGTTTTGGAAGCATTAAAGTAAAACAAGTTTTCTCTGCCCCAATTGGAAATAGTATTTAGATCAGAAATTTAAGAGTTCTATGGCTTCATTACGTTTGTCGTTGCGGGACTTGCTGGCTGGGGCGTTCTCGAAAAACGAATCGGAGTCGTGTAAGGTCGAGTCGTTCTGCGTTATGAATGGATGGGAATTAAGGTACAGTTAAGGAGATTAGTTATAAAAATTAGAGAAGAGAATAGGAGATTAGGACAGAGCCCTGAGGAACACCAGAGTTTATAGGGTGAGGA